>JAWWNH010000232.1:0-150000 GCA_034641385.1 Darevskia mixta | reverse complement strand
GAGGTGCCACAGAAAGGCACTGGACATAGTGAAAGATCCATCGCATCCTGGTCACCGTCTCTTTGAACTTTTGCCATCGGGACGGAGATACAGGACGATGACAACAAGAACAAGCCGTCTTAGAAACAGCTTCTTCTCCAGAGCGATCGCGGCCTTGAATGGGAAGCCTGGACTTTGAAGTCATCTAATCTTACCTGTTATGTTTTATCATTGTATGGTTTTAATCAGTGTGTATGGTTTTAATCAGTGTTTTTGTAGTTGTTTTGTCTTTGCGTGGAGTGCTCTATCTGGGTGGATGGAGCAGCCAAGTAATTTCGTTGTCCCCGAAGGGGGGCAATGACAATAAAATATATTCTATTCTATTCTATTTTATGTCTACCCATCTTGTTTGTCTGTAGTATTACACTGCAAGCGAGATTAAAATCCTGCCAATGTTTTCGTCTGCTTAACTGGTCTCCTATATAAATTGTTATTATTTAATTTTTTTAAGAAGAAAAGGGAAATCGGTAACACTGAGCTCCTGAAGGTAATGGTGCCCTTTCTATGTCCAGCTGTCCTTTGTCAACAACAAATTGCCGCTGTTTTTTGTGTTGAATATATGCTAGATGGTAATTTATGGACCTCATAGGTATCTAAAGCCATTTGCACATAACAAATAGGAGCCTACACAACACAAAACACTGTTGCTGTATGTAGGTTTTATTTTATTTGTTTTTTATCTTATGTCTTGGAAATGTACATCCAGGGGCCCTAAGCTACAGCTTGTTTAGTTCCAGTGATGGCTAACCTTGACACTCCAGATGTTTTGGAACTACAACTCCCATCATCCCTAGCTAACAGGATCAGTGGTCAGGGATGATGGGAGTTGTAGTCCCAAAACATCTGGAGTGTCAAGGTTAGCCATCACTGTTAAATAGACGTATGTGCAATGTCTCTTTTTTCAAGTTACATTTTCTACAGATCAGTTTCATTTGTTGATACATTAGGGTTGCATTAGGAAGGAAAGGGAGAAAGAGGTGGAGGGGGGGTGGATTTAAAAAGAAAGAAAGAAAGAAAGAAAGAAAGAAAGAAAGAAAGAAAGAAAGAAAGGTTGGAGATCTGAAGCTCTGTGTGTGTTTGCTTTCGCTCTCTGGCTCGCAAAGGGTTAAGCCCGAGCCGCGCACAAGAGCCTTTTGGCTCAGAGGCCCTGGTGACCTCAATGGGGAGCGAAGGGGGGCAGGCTCATAGCTAGCAGCCCACACCCCTCTTAGCTGCTCCTGCAGGCCTTGCTTCCCTCCCAGCTAGCATGCAAATATATTTATGCGCCAAGCTGGTGATTCAGTGCTGCTCCGCACCAGGCCAAGATTAACAGGCACCCAAGCCGAGCTGGTTAAAAAACCTGCTACGCCACAGAGGCCGCCGGGCGCTGCTTTCAATTTAAATCTCTCCCCCTGGTGCAAATTGTTTTTCTTACGCAGCAGCCAGAGCCGCCCGCCAGCTCCTCTCCCCTGCCAAGTAGCAGGAAGATGCGGCAAAAAAGGAAAGATGAACAGCCCCCCCCCGTAGAGGGAAATGTGAGGGGCTCCCCCAATGAGATGCTAGCCTGGCAGGCTTCAGAGGGGTCAGCTTGTAGGGAAGGACAAGCTTCGTAGGGAAGGACAAGCCTAAGATTGTAGGGAAGGACAAACCTGTCAGCAGCTAATAGTTGCAACGGCTGTGTTCTTCCTCCAGCATCAGAGGCAGTCTATCTCTACATACCAGTTGCTGGGAATCAAGAATGGAGAAAGTTGCTGCTGATGGACTTCTCTGTTTGGCCGCTGTGTGGACAGGATCCTGGATTCGATGGGCCTCCCCTTTGGCCTGATCCAGGCGCACAGGTTCCTTCTGAGGTTCTTAGGTGCACCTGAGCTGGACAGAGACGCAGCGTGTGTGCAGTTTAGTCAAGCCTTGGGCTGATTGACATCCAATGCCCTTTTTGGGGGTAAAATATTTTTTATTCAGTTTTACACTCTACATTTGGATTCAAACATCAATCGTAATCATCAACATTGTCGGTTCCCTGAATCCTTGGACTTCCCCTCCCTCCACGGTTTCCATAATCCAAGTTTTCCTACGGCATCACATAATTTCTCTATTTTTAAAAAATAGTCCATTTTTACCTAAGTTTTTAAGCTATTACAAGCGTTACTCAAATCCTGCCAAAGTTTTTAATTGTTTACAGTGTTCTCTTAAATAAATTGTGAAATTTATTCCTTCCTGGTTTCTGATTTTCCCGGTCATTTTCGGCGTAGTCCATCATCTTCGTCAGCCCTTCATCTCTGGCTGGGACTTTATCTTCTTTCCATCTCTGGACCAGTAGTAAGCAAGTTTCTTGGGTTCAGATTTGGGGGGGGGCACGAATGGGGGGGTGCCAGCTGGGCCCATTTCACCAGAGGGTGGGTGGCAACAGGAAGCCCTTTTCCAGGAGAGGCAGGAAGGGGGAGAGATCAGTCACAAAATGTGCCCATTTCCCCTTTTCTCTCTTTCCCCCCTTCCTTTCTGCTCTGCTGCAACGGCACCAAGAATGAAAACATCCTTTCCAGGCTTCCTGACCCCGAAATGAGCTTTGCCCTGTGACTCCCTGTGTGATTTCTCCAGCGTAGAAAAATCTTTCCCTCTATGAAGAAGGGTGGCAGCCAGTGCCGGATTGACGTCTAAGCTAAACAAGCTCTAGCCTAGGGCCCCACTCTCTTGGGGGGGCCCCAAAAAATTAAAAGGACAAAAACCTGGATGTACAAAATATGGTCTGAAGCTCAACATCCAAAAAACGAAGATCATGGCCACTGGTCCCATCACCTCCTGGCAAATAGAAGGGGAAGAAATGGAGGCAGTGAGAGATTTCACTTTCTTGGGTTCCATGATCACTGCAGACGGTGACAGCAGTCACGAAATTAGAAGACGCCTGCTTCTTGGGAGAAAAGCAATGACAAACCTAGACAGCATCTTAAAAAGCAAAGACATCACCTTGCCGACAAAGGTCCATATAGTTAAAGCTATAGTTTTCCCAGTAGTGATGTATGGAAGTGAGAGCTGGACCATAAAGAAGGCTGATCGCCGAAGAATTGATGCTTTTGAATTCTGGTGCTGGAGGAGACTCTTGAGAGTCCCATGGACTGCAAGAAGATCAAACCTATCCATTCTGAAGGAAATCAGCCCTGAGTGCTCACTGGAAGGACAGATCCTGAAGCTGAGGCTCCAGTACTTTGGCCACCTCATGAGAAGAGAAGACTCCCTAGAAAAGACCCTGATGTTGGGAAAGATGGAGGGCACAAGGAGAAGGGGACGACAGAGGATGAGATGGTTGGACAGTGTTCTCGAAGCTACTAACATGAGTTTGGCCAAACTGCGAGAGGCAGTGAAGGATAGGCGTGCCTGGCGTGCTCTGGTCCAGGGGGTCACGAAGAGGCGGACACGACTGAACGACTGAACAACAACACATTTCCAAAATATAAGATAAAAAACAAATGAAATAAAACCTACATGCAGCAACCATGTTTTGTGTTGTGTAGGCTCCTAGGATGTAAGTCATGCTCGCCTGCTCCCTAAAATATCCCTGGTTTGCTCCTTTCTATATATAGGGTGCCTCCATTCTGCTATTTCTAATTATTAGTAGTTTGCCTCATATATTTGCACCTCTTCTTATTTCATGTGATAGCAAGTTTCTAGAGACTAGATTAGGAGTCTTTGTAAATGGTGTTTCTAAGGGAACTTTTGCTATTGCCAAATGCCAATGTGTTGGTATTATTAAGTTTACGAATCCAAACTCATTTTAAGTTAAAACAAAACAAAATAAAAAAATTCCTTCCAGTAGCACCTTAGAGACCAACTAAGTTTGTTCTTGGTATGAGCTTTCGTGTGCATGCACACTTCTTCAGATACTAAACTTCATTTTAAGTTATTCATTATGATTTGATCCCCTGCCTCTACAGGGGTTTGTGGAGCAAGCGGCAGGCCGAAACCCAACAGGGGCAGCTCTGATTTCCGACAGCTGCCTGTGCAAAAGCTGGCATGCTTTTCTGGCCTGATGAATCCAGAAGGCGGGAGAGGCTGCTCTGGCGCAGGGTCTCCCTGTCCCTCCCCTAAAAGGGGCCAAGCGGTGCACATCTGCTTTGGGTTAGCCTCCAGCCCCCTCCCATCACACAAGCCCTCCCTGGGGAGCCCCTCCCTCTCTGCTGCAGGCCCTGATAGGCTTCCAGGAGGGGAGAGGGGGGAAGAGAGGCGCCAAGGGGGGGGGGCTTATTCTGATGCTCTGAGTAACCCCTCTGTTGAGCTTTCTCTAAGGACACTGGGTTTCTCCAACTCTTCCCTGACCTTTTGCTGCCATTGTTTCTCTGCTGCGCTACCGTTTATTTCGTTTTTTGTACCATTTTAAGTAGGCCGCCTCGTTATTTTTTTACACCTACTATTCTCCGTTCCCTGCAAAGTGCACCGAAACACGGAAATAACGAAAGGCTGTGGCTCAGGTAGAGCCTACTCAGAGGAGTGACATTAGCATTCACGGGCCTAAGCGATCGGTGCCCATCCGTTGCATGTATAAAAGCAATTTCAGATAAATAAATACAGTATTTTTTCTGTGTATAACATAGCTGTCAACTTTCGGATTTGAAAATAAGGGATTTTTTCGAACTTTCGGGTTTGAAAATAAGGGATACCTCGAGGGCGGTGCAATGGCACCAAGTAGCCTCGCCACCCTGTGCTCCAGAGGCTGCGCGTGAACGGGTGAGCGAAAGAGCGAGCGCATAGACGGCAGGCAGGCTGTCTGTCTGTCTGTCTGGTTGGGCGTGAGGGTCTGGCTGCACAAGGCATGCAAGCTCCGTCCCCAGTCAGTCTCAGACTCCTCATTGGCAGCCGAGCAACGCAGCTGAGGAGCCTCCCTGGCCGGCAGGGAGGGAGAGGAGCTGCTTCCTTTGAAATCCGGGAAATTTAAGGGATATCAACAATCCGGGATAGCAGCGGGAAATGGCATTGGAATAAGGGAGTTTCCCGCAAAAAAAAGGGAGGGTTGACAGCTATGGTATAAGACAACCCCTATTTTTTTTTAGCTCAAAATTAAGAAATAAATAATTTTTCAACATTCCGTGTATAAGACAGCCCCCAATTTTAAACTTAAAAAATTTGGGGGGCAATATAGTCTTATACACGGAAAAATACACCCTGGAGGAAAAGTTGAGATATAGTTGTTGTCAGCACACATCTGTCTCAAGAGACAATGGAGTGCACCTCCGGGGGTGAAGTCGAACCGCTGCGTTAGCAGCAACAAAGTGATCTCCCTGGGGTACAGTTTCGAGGGGTCTTTTCCTCCCAAGATGCAGGCTGAGATGGGGTCGGACTTTCCTGCGTGGCGCTTCTGGAGACGTTGGGGTGGGAGAGTCTGAGATGAGGTTTCCTGCAGGTCCAGGCCGGCTGTGGGGCAGTAGGGAAACATTGAAACATTTCAGTGTAACATAGCATAGTATCTAAATAATTCTATTTTATTTGCAGAGTACGGAAATAAACAACTACCTGACTTTTAGAAGACATCTGAAGGCAGCCCTTTTTAAGGAAGAATGTTTGCTGTTTTATCGTGTTTTTAATATTCTGTTGGGAGCTGTCCAGAGTGGCTGGGGAAACCCAGCCAGATGGGCAGGGTAGAAATGTTACTACTATTTTTATTATTATTACTATTACTGTATCTTCAAAATGAGAGCTTTGAGTGATACTGCAAGCTCATACTTCTCTCTCAGCTTGTATACCTACTTAAGGCACATATGTAAGAGGCTCGTTTATCATTTTATTTTGGAAACGATGTCCCAATGAACTGCATGGTTCGATACTTTCCGAATGGCCATTTTATAACGCAGTTGTGCTCTCCATTATAAATCCAGCAGAGCTAGGAGCTGCTCCTTTTTGCTTTCCAATGTATTTCTTATCCCTAATAATGATTTTGAGAACGAGTGTGACACAGGCAGATTTTTATTCCAAAAGTGTGGCGCAGAAGTTTGGGAACAGACGGAATCGGCGCAGGGAGCCCCTTGTAAACTGGATTAAATGCAAACTGGATTAAATGCAAGCCTGCGCGCAGCGCTGCCCCTTGCGCCCCCTCTGCGCCCCCTTCCTCTTGGCGCGCAACACGCGGCCAGCCCTGTGATGACATCAGCCCAAGAGGCTGCGCGCTGTTGTGCGCAGTTGACGGCGCAGGTCGCCTGGCGACGGGGTGGGGGGCGCGCCCGGGGGAGGAGACGGGGGGCATGTCCCCATACAAAGCATCCTCCCCTTCAGACGTCATCTGCAGCCAATGGGAGGCGTCGGCGGTGAGCTCATAGCGGCCGGCGGAGGCTATAAAGAGGGGGCGCCCGCGCTCGCCGGCGCATTAGAGAGAGAGAGGCGCGCGCGAGGAGGAGGAGCGAGGCGCGATCGGCAGCGGCGAGGGGGCGGGGGGAGGGTCGTCGCGGTCGTCTCGGGGGCAAGCGGCGCCTCGACCAGCCAAAGCCGCCGGAGGATCCGCCGCGGAGGGCCCCCGTTGCGCGCAACCCCGTCGTCGAAGGGGAGGCGGGCGCGATCCGGCCGCCTGCCTCCCTCCCTCCCTCCGCAGCCGGCGGGGGAGCGGAGGAGGAGGATGGAAATACCTTTCTACCATGACGACGTGTTGATCGCCTTGGCGGCCTCGTCGGCGGCCCTTTCTCCCTCGTCGGCGCGCCCCGGCGGCGCCTTCCCCGACGGCTCCAGCATGATGAAGAAAGACGGGCTCTCCCTGGCGCTGGCGGGCGCCGACCCGGGCGCGGCCGGGAAGAGCCACGGAGGGGGCGGCCCCCACCAGCAGCACCCGCAGCAGCAGCAGCACCCGCCCCCCAGCGGCGCCCCCGACGGCGCGGCGCTGCTCAGCTCGCCGGATTTGGGCCTGCTCAAGCTGGCGTCTCCCGAGCTGGAGCGCCTGATCATCCAGTCCAACGGCTTGGTGACGACCACGCCGACCAGCGGCGGCGCCCAGTTCCACTTCCCCAAAGGCGGAGGCGGAGGCGGCGCCCCCGACGAGCAGGAGTTCGCCGCCGGCTTCGTGAAGGCGCTCGAGGACCTGCACAACCAGAACCAGCTGGGCGGCGGGGGCCCCGTCGGGGGCGAGCTGCCCTCGGCCGCCAGCCTGGCCCCGGCCTCGCAGCAGCACGGCCCGCAGGAGCCCCCCATCTACGCCAACCTCAGCCCCTTCGCCGGCGCGGCCGGGGGGTACCCGGCGGACGGGAGCCCCTTCCAGGCGCACTCTCGCCTGCCCCCTCCGCCGCCCGCGCCGCTGAAGGACGAGCCGCAGACGGTGCCCGAGGTGGCCAGCTTCGGCGACAGCCCCCCTCTGTCGCCCATCGACATGGACACGCAGGAGCGGATCAAGGCGGAGCGCAAGCGGCTGCGCAACCGCATCGCCGCCTCCAAGTGCCGCCGGCGGAAGCTGGAGCGCATCTCGCGCCTCGAGGAGAAGGTGAAGAGTCTCAAGAGCCAGAACACGGAGCTCGCCTCCACGGCCAACCTGCTCCGCGAGCAGGTGGCGCAGCTCAAGCAGAAGGTGCTCAGCCACGTCAACAGCGGCTGCCAGCTCCTGCCCCAAACCGCGGCCCAGCAGCCGCACCAGGTGCCGGCCTACTGAGCGCGCCGACGGGACGCACCGCCAGCCGGGACAGGCGGAGGAGCCGGGAGGACGCGCGGGTTGGAGGGCTTTTTTTGGGGGGGGGAGGCGGCCTCTCCTTCTCTCTGGACCCCGGCTCCTCTTCCGCGCGGCCCCCCCACGTCGGACAATGCAAAGGTGGATGGCTGTGGACGCCGAACGGGGGTCCCCTACCCCCCAAGACTGCCTTTGGGGCCGCGCGCGCACAGAGGACTTGAGACGTTTTTTAAAACTTGCTGGAGGAAACGGGCGCAGGATTTTGGGGAGGGGGCTGCTTTTGGAAGCTCCCACCCAGCGCAGCTGCCATTACCCAGTCTCACCCCCCCACCCGTTGTAATCTTTGCCTCTCTTTCCCCACCCCCTCCAAACGCAGCGTGTCCAGAGGATGTGACTCTGCCTTCCACTCTCGGCCCTCCATTATTTGTTCCTCCTCCTCCCCATAGACCATGCCTTTCCTTCCATCATATTTATGTTTAATATGCCCCTCTTTTTTTCTTTCTTGCGGTTTTTTGGGGGGGGAGGTTTGACATTATATCTTATCTCTTTATCTATCATCACATTCCATTGTGCAGTAAAAAATCCTGTGCAGGAGTTTGGAAAAAAAAGAGACTGTTTGGCTTATTATTGCATGGGGGGGGTGTGGGGGGGGAGGTAGTTTGGTGCTTTTATCTTCCCTTCAAAAGCAGCCTCCCTGCACATTAGGCACCCTCCCAGATGTTTCTGGCCCTTGACTGGCGAGGCAAACATCTGGAGGGCGCCTGGTTGGCAAAGGCTGGCCTTGCAGAGTCAATTTTGAGGGGAGACTCCTGAGCCCCAAAAGCATGGGGTGCCATCTCCCTCTGGTGCCCAGGCTGGACATTGAACCCCTTGGCACAGCCTGGGGGGAGGTGTGTGGTTTTTTGGGGTGACGTTGGTTTTGCGGGATAGATTTCAGAACCTCTTAACAGCCCAGCAGTCTAGTTGCTCTGGGTCAGTATAATAATAATAATTAATAATTTGTTACTTATACCCCGCCCATCTGGCTGGGTTTCCCCAGCCACTCTGGGTGGCTCCCAACAGAATATTAAAATCATGATAAAACATCAAATATTAAAAACTTCTCTAAACAGGACTGCATTCAGATGTCTTCTAAAAGTCAGGTAGTTGTTTATTTCCGAAGGCCCTCTGCCTGTTTCCCTGTAACCTTACTTCTTGCAGGGAGGGAACCGCCAGAAGGCCCTCGGAGCTGGACCTCAGTGTCTGGGCTGAACGATGGGGGTGGAGATTCTCCTTCAGTATGTCCTGTTCCTGGCCACCTAACTCTCCACAAATCTTTATTTGAGGTGGCGAAACGGGGTCCAGTTAGCCATAAATAAACCTTTTCCTTTTGAGTTCTGAGAATGCTCTTTGAAGTGGTGACTTCCATAAGTTTAGTAGGTCTTAAAGCGTGCAAAATCTTGCCTTTTTAAAATCTGTCATGATCCTGCATACATTCGTAGGATGTCTATAATTGTAGAGTTGGAAGGGGGACCCCCAGCGCTCATCTAGTCCAACCCTCTGCAAAGCAGGAATTTCAGCTGAAGCGTCCATCACAGATGGATATGTGAGGGATGGGGGGGGGAGCCCAAGATAATCATTTTCATTATTATTGTGACTATTTGCTTGAACCCAGTTTTGAGCTCCAGAATTACGTCTGGGCAATAGTTTTGTCTCCAACTGTATTTCTGAGTTTCAAGCAATATTTTGTTTTTGAGTGGGGTGGGTGGGTCAGGATTGGGAGTAGGTTTCAGCTTCAAATTCAGTTTTGTTGTAATTTTAAGGTTCTGGGGGTGGCTATTTGTTTTTCTGGCCTGTCCTCCCTGGCAAACATCAGAAAGTTTAAAGCTAAACAATTTAAAGCAACATTATTGCTAACAATTCTGAAACCAAGTAAGAGTGTTTCGAAGTAGTGGTACCTCTGGTTAAGTACTTAAATTCGTTCCGGAGGTCCGTTCTTAACCTGAAACTGTTCTTAACCTGAAGCACCACTTTAGCTAATGGGGCCTCCCGCTGCACCGCCAGAGCACAATTTCTGTTCTTATCCTGAAGCAAAGTTCTTAACCTGAAGCATTATTTCTGGGTTAGCGGAGTTCTTAACCTGAAGCATATGTAACCTGAAGCGTATGTAACCTGAGGTACCACTGTAATTGTAACAAAACAACTTGGAAACATTTCAGAACATTTAAGGCACGTTAAAAGGTCTGGGTTTTGGAGTATGGTGTCTCCCTAGTAGGGCTGGGAAGGAGCACAAGACTCCTAATGTCAGGGCCATGGGTTCGAGTCTCACACTGGGCAAAAAAATTCTGCATTGCCGGGGGTTGGGCTAAGATGGCCCTCGGGGTCCCTTCCGACTATGATTCTATGACCCCCTCGAGTCTGTATCCTAGATTGCTGCCAGTTAGGGTGGACAGCAGTTAGCTGGGGGGCCCAGTGGCTGGATGCAGTCGGAAGAGGCTCCCCCTGTTCTGCCTCACGGGTTTGCTTTGCCCTGGGACTCAGCCAAGAGAGGCGTCCTGGACTGGGCCTGTGTTTACATCTGTGTTTACTGCCCTGTTTACTGCAGGCAGGGATACCTTGACCACACAGCTTTACAGCAGACCCAGATGTGGACTGTTGTCCGATTGCTGGAGAACTGGGGGGCAAGGAGAGAAATATTTCATGTGCGTTGGCCAAAGTTTGAGGCTGGGGCAGCGGAAAGGTGGGCAAAAAGCTTCCCCCTTTTTCTCTCTCAGGGGGCTGTGAGCGGTGAGGGCAGCTAGCGGGGAAAACCCACAACTGAGAGAGCTGGAGCCAAATAAGTTATTCTCAGAGCAGACCCACCAAAGGCAGCCATGCCCATTAGGTTGAAACCCCGATAGCATCACCAGAAGACAAGTGGGGCTGGGCTACGCGCCCCTGATTCTAGGATGCAAAATCTATTTTATCATCCTAAAAAGGAGAGGGGATGGGATTTCTAGTCCTCACGGGTGCGGATTATTTTTGGGTTGGAGGCCACTTTGGGATAATACATCAGGGGCCACATTCCTGCAGGAGGAGCCAGAACTGATGCTGGGCGTTTCCGAAGAGGGAGTAAGGAAGTATAACACAGAATAAAGACAACCCTGGTTTCTGTTTGCCCCATGGTTGCCTCAAATGAGAATCCTTGACTTTTATCAATCCCATTGGATTTAAGAAGGTCACTCTCAAAAGAGGAATATACCGGTATATACCGGTATACACACACACACACACACACACACACACAGTGGGACCTTGGTTTTTGAACATCTCCGCTGACGAACATCTCGGTTTTCAAATGCTGTAAACCTGGAAGTAAATGCTTCTGTTTTTGAACTCGTGTTGAGTTTTCAGTTTTTGAACATTTCAGAACTCGAACGGTCTTCCGGAATGGATTACGTTCAAAAACCGAGATACCATTGTATATATAATTTTGTACACGCACAAACACACAATCTGAATAATGGGGAAAGGGCATGTATAAAACTTGAAGACAGAAGAGGAATTAGAAAAAGGCCAAAGACCTGACCACTCTTCTTAATACACTAGCCTCTTAGCATTGCTCCCTACTCGGGAGCAATTTTTTCCCCTTTTCTAGGAAAAAGCCCAAGAGTCTCTTACATAAATAAATACAAATACCAGGGCAAGACTCTTCAGAAGTGAAGAGGGAAATCAACAAAGAGGGAGGGACACGGCAAGGAGGATTGTAGCGAGATGGTTCAGTTTCGGGCATCTAGATCCGCTGTTGCTTTTGTTATAAGAACATTTATTTTATATCTTAGACCTTATAATTCTCACAACACTTTAATGCCAACACTCTGGGGGTTTGGGGTACCTGGAGATGCCAGGGGATTGCAGCTGGGCCGTCTGCAGGCAAAGCACAGGCTCTATGCCACTGAGCGTATGGGGTGTTGGGATACCTCTGTTGGGGGGGCACATTCTGCTCCTTCTGGGGCAGTTTGCCCACCTTTGGTCCCTGACCTGCACTCGGCTCCCACCTGTGGCTCCTACAAGCTGCCAGGATGTGCTGGCGGCCCCAATCCCAGGAATGGCTTTGACTGGCCAGCTGAACCAGGTTGGGGGAGCCGATGGGGCTAAGACCCCCAGGGAGTTAGGGGCTTCCCCTGCATGTGAAGAGGAGAGCAAGAGGAGGTCCAATGGGCAAGAAGGAGGTTTCTGCCCGTGCCGGAGAGGGAAGTGAGGGGCAGGTGGGGCTCATGTGCCTGGGAAGGGAGCCCATCTCAGAGAAGGAATAATTATTATAACAGCAGCTGAGTTAAATGTCCAATTTCCAGAGGCTCAATGTTGGACCACTGGTCCATTTTGCCCAGTTTTGTCTCTACACCGGCTGAGAGATGCTCTCCAGGGTTTCAGGAGTGCGGCAGGCCCCATCTGCCTGCAGATTAAAATGCTTTAATGCAGCCTTTGTAAGCATTCTATTGAAAAGCAGCACAGACACCTTTAAAAGCCAGCAAAGGGAAGGAAAGCAGCAAATCAGGAGTTAAAAAGTTGTTTTCGTTGGAAGGGAAATGGCTGCTGTAGGGATGGCGCCACCTGGCGCCTTTCCACCATAACATCGCTGGTCCGGAGCTTCTGACTTTGTTTGAGGTCGGAGCCCCAGTTGGGCGAAAGATTCCTGGGGTTGGACTAGATGACCCTTGGGACCCCTTCCAATTCTACAATTCTGGGATGATTCTTCACAAGCCAGGTTATGGCGTATCGCAGCAGTTCTCCAAGGGTGTGGCAGAAGAGCAAAAGGGGCAGGAAGATACGACACACACACACACACACAAATTCAGTGTAGCATAGCATAGCATATTATTTTATTTTTATTTGCAGAATATGGATAGATATATTTCCAAAATGAGAGCGATACTCAGGACAATCTTAGCTGTGATCCCCAATCGCCGTTCAAACGGAGGGAGGGAGAAGACTCATTTAATTCGAAACCCATAGCAGACAAAAAACCTCCAAAGGAAGAAAGTTTGTTGACAGTACGTGGATAATATCCACCTTGAGTCTCGGTTTCACGTGAACCAGAGATGAGAAACTTTCCCAATCCAATATACCCCCAAACAAGATGAAAATAAATTAGAAAATAAAGCAGATTAGGCAGCGAAATAGCTCATGACTCTTTGAGAACCAAGGTACCACTGTATTTAAAACTTCTGCATGGTGTGAGCCAATTTTTATTCTGAGTGGCCCAGAGGGAAAAAAGGTTGAGGTCTGAGCTTGCTTTCCCTCACCTGTCCAGAAGGGGGAGCTGTCAGGCCACACTCCTTCCTACTTTCCAGGTGCCAAGCATCACAAGCTGGGATTTGGCCACTGCCCAGGTGCCCGCCTCCTTGGAGAGGTGGCAAGACAGGTGCCTGGCTCCTGTTCGCAGGCGGGACGAGAGACTTCCAAGCAGCTGCTTTCCTCGCCTTCCCCCTCCAGGAGAACCAGGTTCGGCTGCCATGGCCGTGTGGGTCCTTTTGCTGCTGGTGGTCTCAGATCAAGGTAGGGGGCTGGTGGGGGGCTGCAGAAGGACTGGGACCCGGGGCAGCAGCAGCAGCAGCATGGGCAGTGCCAGATTTACATATAAGCTCAACAAGCTCTAGCTCTCTTGGGGGCCCCCCAAAAAATTAAAGGGGAAAAAACCTGGATGTACATTTCCAATATATAAGATAAAAAGCAAATGAAATAAAACCTACAGACAGCAAACCATGTTTTGTGTTGTGTACATCATGTCTTCTATGGTGTAAGTCATGGGCCCGCCTGCTCCCTAAAATATCCCTGGTTTGCTCCTTTCTCTATATAGGGTTGGGACACGGGTGGCGCTGTGGGTTAAACCACTGAGCCTCTTGGGCTTGCTGATCAGAAGGTTGGCGGTTCGAATCCCCGCGACGGGGTGAGCTCCTGTTGCTCGATCCCTTCTCCTGCCAACATAGCAGTTCGAAAGCACGAAATGCAAGTAGATAAATAGGTACCACTCTGGCGGGAAGGTAAATGGCATTTCCGTGCGTTGCTCTGGTTCGCCAGAAGCGGCTTAGTCCTGCTGGCCGCATGACCCGGAAGCTGTATGCTGGCCAATAAATTGAGATGAGCGCCGCAATCCCAGAGTCGTCCACGACTGGACCTAATGGTCAGGGGTCCCTTTACCTTTTATATATAGGGTGCTTCCATTCTGCATGGTCTGGTTGCATGGCCACATGTGCAAATGGCTTGAGATACCTATGAGGTCCATCAATGACCATCTAGCATATATTCAACACAAAAAACAGCGACAATTTACGTAAATCCAGCACTGCCCTTGGGGGTTCCTCAGCTGCTTCCCCCCACCCCATTCCTCTGCGTCCAACCGGTTTGTGACATTTGGGGACTCACGATGGAGAAAGACTGCCCCATAGAGTTCCCAGCCTGTTTTTGTTGCAGCCAGAAACGCAACTCCCAGCCTCGCTGCCTTCCTTTGCCCTGTCCCTCTGACAGAGAAGCAGGATGTGGGGAGCTAACCAAACAGTCCGTGCCCACGAAAGGTGGGGCAGCGCCACAATCTGATTCTGCCAGGTGTGTCTATTATTTGTGCCGTGCAGGTGGAGGAGCGGCCCTCTGCTTGCCTGGCAAGGAAAGGCGAGGCTGGTCATAGCGGGCAGCCCTCAAGAGCCTCGGCCAATATTTGCACCCGTTCCACCTTCATGGGCAAAGCAGCCAAGACGCGGGCAATGTGCCAGGTAGCGCGTATTTTCATTTCCCTTTCTGTCTTACTGTACACAAGGCGCCACGCTGCTGGCCTCCAGTTTCGGACGCAGTCTACCTCTGAATACCCAATCTCTAACTTTTGTGCCCTGTTATTGGAGGCAGGGGGGCTGGGTTGGAGTCAGTGCTGGATTTACATATAAGGTAAACAAGCTCTGACTTAGGACCCCACTCTCTTGGGGCCCCCCAAAAAAATTAAAGGGGAAAAAACTGGATGTACATTTCCAAAATATAAGATAAAAAACAAATAAAATAAAACCTACATCCAGCAACAGTGTTTTGTATTGTCAGTTCCTATGATGTAAGTCATGGGCTAGCCTGCTCCCTAAAATATCCCTGCTTTCTCATTTCTAGATATAGGGTGCCTACATTCTGCATGTGCAAATGGCTTTAAATACCTATTAGGTCCATAAATTACCAAACAGCATATATTCAACACAAAAAGCAGCGGCAATTTGTTGTGGACAAGGACAGCTGAATATTACTTTATTTGATGCAGGTTGCTTATTTTAAAGCTATGTTTTATTCTCACATTTTTGCATTGCATTAGATTGTTATAATCTTTGTTTTAATTTGATATAATTCTTTGTTTCTTCAGCTTGCAAACCACCTTGGGTATACGGTATACAAATTAAAAGTGATGATGATGATTCCTTGAGCCGTGTAGCTTTGATCCTTTCTGACTTTCCCTCCCCTCCCGTTGCAGTCATCTCCACCACACACAGCGGTTCAGCATCGAGCACCCTGGCTGTCTCCGAACCTCCAGAGTCACCCACCCCCAGCTCTGGGACAGAGGATACCAGTGCTTCAAGGCCACCCCTGGAAGAGACTGGCATCACGGCATCAGAAGCACCCACAGAGGAGACCACCTCTGCCAACCGCACGACTCACCTGGGCTCCTCGCCTCCTCCCAGGCCCACCGAAAGCACCGCCAGGGAGGGGGGCAGCACGACAACCGCCACCCCACTCACAACCCCCCTTGCCAGCTCCAGGGAGCCATTGCTCACCAGCCGAGAGGCTGGATCCGCCAGCCACAACTCCACCACAGGTGAGAGGCAGGTGCGGATGGCCTCTGGATCCTGGCAGCATCCTCTGCCATCTCGAGCAGCGATATTTTGCCTGTCCGGGATTGGGGGGCTAATAATCATGTTTTGTAGGGGATCGGATTGCAGGGGGTTGGACTGGATGACCCTCGGGGTCCCTTCCACGGTTCTCTGATTCTGTTATGATCTTCCTGTAGACAGCTCCTGTATCTTCCACAGAAGGGTTTTTTGAATGATGAGCATTCACGATGGCTTGCACTATTAATAATAATATTTATTTATTTATTTAAGTCAGACAGTTGTTTATTTCCTTGACATCTGCTGGGAGGGAGTTCCACAGGGCGGGCGCCACCACCGAGAAGGCCCTCTGCCTGGTTCCCTGCATAACCTCCCTTCTTGCATTGAGGGAACCATCAGAAGACCCTCGGGAGAGGGACCCCGGCATCCGGGGTGGAGACGCTCCTTCAGGGATACTGGGCCGTTTGGGGCTTTCAAGGTCAGCAACAACCCTTTGAATTGTGTTCGGAAACATCCTGGTAGCCAATGTAGGTCTTTCAGGACCAGTGTTATGTGGTCTTGGCGGTCACTTTTTATCCTGCCTTCCAAGCAGAGTATTAAAGGCACCTAAAAAAAGGCGTGTGTGTTTAGAGACGCACAGTGTATTTGGAGAAAAAACAAAACTCCTTCTCTGAATACAAAATAACACCTGGAACGGACACAGGGTGAGAAGATGCAAGGAGTCTGACAGCAGCTGGATCAGGCCCAAGGGGGTCACATCTAGTCCAGTGACTCCTCACAATGACCCCCCCCCCAAAGGAAGCCCCAGAAGCTGGACCCAAGTGAATGTGAGCCACTGGATTTGCCAAGCGTGCCTTCCTCTTGGCACATTTCTCCCTTGCGTCCTGAGTTCGAGTGTCTTCAAAGCCCAGGACACTTTTTGTCAAGGCTGTTCTCCAACTGGAGCGCTCGCAGGCCAGTGTTTCCCAGTTGTTGGTGTTTATACTACATTTTTAAAGATTTGCCTTGAGACAGTCTTTAAACCTCTTTTGTTGACCACCAGCATTACGCTTTCCATTTTTAAGTTTGGAATAGAGACGATAATCAGGCATCCGCACAACATGACCAGTCCAACGAAGTTGATGTTGAAGAATCATTGCCTTAACACTGGTGACCACCAGGTGGCACTGTTGCCTCGCAATTCCGCTCTCCTGTTGGATTTTCTTACTGATGATTGCAGAATTGGAGGGACCCCGAGGGTCATCCAGTCCAACCCGCTGCAATGCAGGAATCTTTTGCCCAATGTGGGGCTCAAACCCACGACCCCGAGATTAAGATGCTCCAGCAGCTGAGCTCATAAACAGCTAACAGTGCGATTTACTGCTCCCAACAGGTGTGTGTTTGTGTGCATGCAGAAACTAATGTAGTATACGAGGGTGATTTTTAAAAATATGTGTAGCTCTGCCTGCTTTTGCCTCCGGCCCCGCCCATGACGTGGCGCCCCCCCCCCCAGAAGGGAATGTGGCCCTCGGGCTGCGAAAAGCTTGTTTCCAGGGCAAACGCTCGCGAGCTTCAAAGCCGTGTGTCTCCCCGACAGCTGAACCCGGCGAGGATGCGTCCATTTCCCAGAAACCTGGCCTGGTGGCTGTCATCTGCATCTTTCTGGTCATCTTGCTCATTGGCGCTGTCGTGGTCCTGGTGAAATGTTACAGGGAGAGGGAGCCGGCCTTCCAGAAGCTGGATGAGGTCCCAATGGTGGGTAGATGCCTGGGATTTGGGGGGGGGGCAATCCTCCCGAGTTCTGGAGCTGGTGTTAAAACTACGCTTCTGGGATGGAAAGGTTGAAAAACCTTTGGCATCTCAATTGAATCTCATTACAGCTTTAATTTCCCCTCTCTGTTTTCTTTCTTTCTTCGCTGCAGGGGAAAGTCACAGAAGGTTCTCCGTTTGCCCATTTCCCTCCAAAGTAGCCTGGCTCCCCTTCCGACCCACTCCCCCTGAGGGCCTGCCGAAAGAAGGGCCGCATCCTGCAGTCACTTAGCATGTGCAATAATAATAAAAGTTTCCAAATTCGTCCCAGTGACTTTCTTGGATGCTGGTTAATCTGTGTGCATTCAGAGCACAGAATCATATAGCCATAGAATCGTAGAAGGGACCCCCCAGCGGTCATCTAGTCCAATCCCCTGCAATGCAGAAATCTCAGCTCAAGCATCCCTGACAGATGGCCACCCAACCTCTGTTTAAAAACCCTCAAGGAAGGAGAATCTGCCACCTTCTATCCCACAGCCGAACAGCTCCGTCTGCCAGAAAGTTCTTCCTGGCGTTGAGTCGGAATCTCGTCTCATATAACTTGAAGCCACGGGTTTGAGTCCTGCCCTCCGGAATGTTCCCTCTTCCATGCGACAGCCCTTGAGAGATTTGAAGATGGCTCTCCTATCTCTCCTCTTTCCCAAGCTAAACATAACCCAGCTCCTTCAACTGTTCCTCATCAGGCTTGGCTTCCAGACCCTGGATAATCTTGGGACTCGGCTATATTCAGTCAATTATATCGTTATGACTGTGTTATAGACATGTGACACCAGATGGCGGTGTAGAGCTATAATCTGTGTTTTCCTGTAACTTTTTAAATGAGTATAAATCTGCACAATATCCTTCTTAAATTGTGATGCCCAGAACTGGACACAGTATTCCAGGTGTGGAGATTCTGGAGATTCTGAATTCTGATCCTGCCTTCTGGTTACCCCTCCCAGTTTGGTGTCATCAGCAAATTGGATGGGAATCACCTCAATTCCATCATCCATTTCATTTATAAAGATGAGCAATTGGGATCATGGCCTCTCCTTTAAACTGCTTGTCTCAAGGAAGAAAACAGTGGGTGATACTTAGGTGGGGAAATGCAGGTGGCCTACACAGCAGGGCTGTTGTGAATACCAAATGCTAGCATAAAGCGAATGCCTGTCCAAAATGCCTTCTCAATATTATTATTATTAAGAGGGCAAGTGTCAGGGACTGGCCCGAGCCAGGAGGGGTGGCGCAAGGGACAGAGGCATCCGGAGGTCACCCATGGACGCCAGAGGAGGTATTGCGAGCATGGGAGCAGGAAGAGGCAGCACCTAGGCTGTCGCCAGAGACAGGGAAGGAGGTGTGGAGAAGTGGGAGTGAAGAGGTGTCGCCACCTGTGCTGATGGAGGAAGAGCGGGTGGCGTGGGAGCCTATGGGAGGAGAGGAGAACATGGAGACGGAGGGAGAGCAAGGGGTCGAGGATGTAGCCGGAGCCTCTGCAACAACTTCCAGGGAGGATGAAAGTGAAAGGGATGAGGGCAACGCAGGGGCCGGCAGAGTCAAGAAGCGGAAAAGGAGGAGTGAGAGGAGGCGTTGGAGTTTTAAGAGGCTTTTATGCTGGGGGGAAAAGCGGAAACCCTTACTTGGAGAATCTGGTTCCTCGGAGGAGGATGATGAACTGTAAAGCTTGTCGGTGAAATAAACTTGTACATAAGTTAAACAGACTGTCGAGTCGCTTACTCTTGAGGAGGACACACACATCCCCCTCACAGCATTCTCCAAGTCATCGCAACCTCCTCAAGGAGTAAAAGGCTGCCGGGATGACTGAACGCAAGGAAGAAGCGGATGGCACAGGGCTGTACGTCGACTGGGAAGAGCGAGCTAGGGACCTAACGATAAGGTACGAAGTAGCTCAAGCTCAACTCGAGGAGGCGAGGCGGCATGCCGATGCAGGGAGAAGGGCAATGGGAGGAAGGAGGATGCCTTCCCACGGCAGCAGATTCGATGGGCAGCCGGAAAATTATTTGGGTTTCAAAACGGACATGCTTTACATTCTGGGGCTGCACAAAGAGGAGTTCCGAGACGAAGCGGAGCAAGTCGGTTTCGTGATTGCGCATTTTGATGGCGCTGCGAGAGATTGGGTGCGTCCTTTGATTTTAGCCGGGAACCCTGCGTTAAAGAGAATTAAGGATTTCTTTGAGGGCATGGATATTGTTTATTCTAGCCGGAGCGCGCAGGACGTGGAAGCAAGAGAGCTCTTGTCACTGAGGCAAGGCAGCATGACGGTCAGACAGTACCAATCCAAATTCTCTCTTCTGGCACACCGTCTAAATTGGGATTTGAAATCACCACCCATGCTGGCCATGTTTAAAATGGGGCTGTCAGAAGAGGTCCAGGATGCGTTAGCGAAATCAGGACCGTTGGAGGATCTCGACAGCCTCATGCAAGCCGCTTTAGCGATTGGAGTGCGTTTGGAGTGCCGAGACAAGGTGAGACGGGAGGGGAAGCCTGGGAGGTGGTTCAACATCCGGGCCCCTCCCCCGGGAGAGAAAACCTTCGGCGCGCAGCCCCAAACCCGGCAGGAAGTGCCCATGGAGTTGGGAGGAGCCCGCGCGCGCCCTTTTTCAAATCAAACCGTGGGCAAGGGCAGTGATGCGCAGGGCGGGAAAGTCCCTAAGAAATGTTACGTATGTTTAAGGAGTGGCCACCTAGCAAAGCACTGCGATCAAAGGAAAATGTGGCAGGGAATGGCAGGAATGGCTGTAAAGGAGGGGGTGGAAGAAACGGCGGTGGCGGGAAACGGAAATGCCTGGCGGCAAGACGAGGGGACCAGCAGCCAGGCGCAGTTACAGTAAAGAGTCCTCAAAGCAGCACACCCCCACAGCCCTCACCCGTTCAGCTTCAAAGCAGCACACCCCCACAGCCCTCCCCCGCTCAGCCTTCCCAAGCCCACCCACCCAACGCTCCGAAGCCAGGGATTGTGTTAGAGATAGCGTTGCAGCTACCCAATGGCTGCACACTGCAAATCCCGGCGCTGGTCGATTCAGGAGCGAGTACGGATTTTTTTGATAGAGACTTTGCCCTGCAGCATCAGATCCATCTACTGGAGGTGGATTTTCCGCTCCAAGTTACCACCATAGATGGAAGAGAGCTAAAAGGGGGGGCGGTCACGCACAGTACACCCCCCATGAAGATGCAAATAGGCAGGCATTCAGAGGTGCTGGCGTTTCATGTCACCTCTTTGGCAGGTCCCCCCATCATCTTGGGAATGGGATGGCTCACTCAGCACGACCCTGTCATCAGCTGGAGCCAGCGCTCTCTAACGTTTGGATCGGCACATTGCATGGAGAACTGTTTGCAGCAGTTATACCCCCAAAGCCAGATGGCAGCAGCAGTACTGCAGGCGGGGGAAGTGACGCTTCCAGAGGAGTATGCAGAGTTCCAGCAAGTGTTCAGCAAGAGAGAGGCGGACAAACTGCCACCCCACCGCCCCTATGACTGTCAGATTAACCTGTTGCCAGGAGCGCAGTTGCCACCAGGCAAGCTCTACACGATGTCAGAGCAGGAGTTGGCAAACTTGAAGGACTTTATTGCCAAGAACCTGGCCAGGGGTTTCATTCGGGAAAGCAAGGCAGTAGGGGGCAGCCCAGTGTTCTGGGTGGACAAAAGGAATACGACAGAGAAACGCTTGATTTGTGATTTCAGGGTCCTAAATTCCATCAGCCAACCAATCTCTTATCCCATGCCCAGAATTGACGACCTGCTGGCGGCAGTACGCAAGGGCAAGATGTTCACCAAGCTGGATTTAAGGGGAGCATACAATCTCATAAGAATCAGGGAGGGTGATGAATGGAAAACAACCATGTACACGCCTCTAGGAGCTTATGAATATTTGGTAATGCCTTTCGGGTTACAGGCAGGCAGCCAATGCTTCCAGGCGTTCATGCATCATGTCCTGGGTCCTCTGTTGTTCAAGCATGCAGTCGTGTATCTTGATGACATCTTAGTATACTCCCAAAACCCGGAAGAACACGTGACACACGTCAAGGAGGTGTTAAGACGACTCCAGGAAAATCATCTATGTGTCAAGCTGGAGAAATGTCAGTTTCACGCGACGGAAGTGGACTTTTTGGGCTATCGTCTTTCTGACAAGGGGATTGCCATGGACACTGATAAAGTAGAGGCAATCCTGCAATGGAAGAGCCCCAAAACCAAGAAAGATGTGCAGCGTTTCGTCGGTTTCGCAAATTTCTATCGCAAGTTCCTACCGGCATTTGCAGACATGACAGCGCCAATCACGGACTGTTTGAAAGGCAAGAAGAAATTCCGATGGACGGAGGAGGCGCAGAAGGCTTTTGAAGCCCTCAAAGGGGCCTTCGCTTCAGAGGCGCAATTGCTGCATGTCGACTCCACCAAGCCCATCAGGATAGAGACAGATGCCTCAAATAGAGCAATCGCAGCGGTTCTACTACAACAAGATCCGACGCAGGAATGGAGGCCATGTGCGTTTTATTCCAGACAGCTGAACAAGTCGGAGGCCAACTACGCAATTTGGGACAAGGAGTTGTTAGCAGTGGTAGCGGCTTTCAAGCATTGGCGCCATTTTTTGGTGGGGGCGCAGCATCAAATCCAGGTGTACACGGACCACAAGAACCTGGAGTACTGGCGCACGGCCAGAATTCTCAACCAGAGACAAATGAGATGGGCAGAGTTCTTTGCTAACTTTAATTTTCATATCCAGTATGTTCCAGGTGACCAGAACGTCAGAGCGGACGCCCTATCCAGAAAGCCTGAGTACCTGGAGGAGCAAGGGCCTCCAGTGGCAAGAGCGATCTTCCAACCTGAACAATGGAGGTGTGGCGCAACTCTAGGGGGGCGGGAAGAACTGGTGCGCCTCACCCTAGCCGATGACTTTGCACGGCGCAAACTGAAGGAACTGAGGGAGGGGGATCCCAAGGCGAAAGGGTTTGAGGAAAAGGAGGGGCTGCTGTTGTTCAAAGGGGCACTGTATGTTCCTGGGGAGGAGATGCGTGCTAGAGTTCTCAGACAGCTCCATGACAACCCCACAGCAGGGCATTTTGGGCAGTTCAAAACCACGGTGTTGGTCACGAGAGAGTTTTGGTGGCCCAGAGTCAGGCAGGAAGTCAAGGAATACGTCAGGGGGTGTGAGGTGTGCCAAAGAGCCAAAGGGGAGCGAGAAAGGCCGGCTGGGTTGCTAGAACCTCTCCCCATCCCCAGTAAACCGTGGGAAGCGGTTTCCTTAGATTTCATCACCGACCTACCCCCATCCAAAGGCAAAACTGCAGTGTTGGTGGTAGTTGACCTTTTGACCAAGATGGCACACTTCATTGCATGCCCTAAGGTAGTCTCAGCTGAGGAAACGGCCAAGCTGTTTGTACAGCATGTTTTCAAGCACCATGGCATGCCAGAAAGAGTAATTTCAGATCGTGGAGTTCAGTTCACCTCACGGTTCTGGCGTAAGCTCATGCAAATCTTGCAGGTGCAGGTGAACTTGTCCTCTGCTCGCCATCCTCAGTCCAACGGGCAATCGGAGCGGGTAAATTCGATTTTGCAGCAGTATTTGCGCTGCTACGCATCTCAGCAACACAGTGATTGGAGTGACAGGCTCTCGCTTGCGGAGTTTGCGTACAATAACGCTCAACAGGTGTCCGCAGGCATGTCTCCTTTCCAGGCAGTCTACGGCAATCACCCGAGAGCCTTTCCAACGGGGGGAGGTGAAGGGAAGGCGGGAGACGTGCCAGCAGCGGAGCAATTTGCTGAGGAGCTACAGGCTTTGCACCAATTGCTCAGAGAAAATCTAGAAAGGGCGAAAAGTGCTTACAAAAGAGCAGCAGACCAGCACCGAAGGGAAGGGGAGAGCATCAAAGTGGGAGACAAAGTTTGGTTGTCCACCCAGGGATTGCCCATGCCAGGCAGGGGCAAAAAGCTGAGGCAATGTAAAATTGGGCCTTTCGAAGTGGTGGAGCAGATCAACCCAGTGGCGTTCAGGTTGCAATTGCCGGAGACCATGAGAATTCACCCGGTCTTCCACAGGTCGCTCCTATCCAAGTTCAGAGAACCGCACAGGTATCAACAAGGGGACCAGAGGGGGTCGCAGGAATTGCCGTTGGTAGACATGGAGCACTTCAATGAAGCCACGGCCATCCTGGATTCCAGGTGGAGAGGGGATGAATTGCAGTACTTAGTAGCATGGGAGGGGGAGCCAGAGTCGGAGAACACGTGGATTCCGGCGGAAGATGTCACCAAGGAGTATTTAGTGTTGGAATTCCATGCACTGTATCCCGACAAACCGAAGCCGTACAGATGGCAAATGAGAGAGGTGTTTCAACCCACAGATTCAGAGGAGGGGGACTTCTGGGGGTTCCCATCCTCGGGTGCAGACAGTGGTGGGGGTGGCAACGAGTTGCAGAGTAGCCCTCATTCACCAACGGAAGGAATGGAGGTGGAAGGGGATATCGCGGCAGCAGAAGAATGGGGGTCGCGATGTCTCCCTCCTCCCTGGGGCAGGAAGGATTGGGAGGAGGTGTTCCAGTCCTCGTCGTCATCATCCAGTGCAGACACCACCATCTTCTTGGGATTCCCCTCTTCACCAGGAACGGCAGGAGAGAGTGAAGGAGGGGAATGGGATCCAGCCGGGGATCTTGGCTACCCTGGGGTAACACCCACCGAGCCGCCTCAGGAGGGGAAGGGGGGCTTGGGAGGGGGGATGGATGTCAGGGACTGGCCCGAGCCAGGAGGGGTGGCGCAAGGGACAGAGGCATCCGGAGGTCACCCATGGACGCCAGAGGAGGTATTGCGAGCATGGGAGCAGGAAGAGGCAGCACCTAGGCTGTCGCCAGAGACAGGGAAGGAGGTGTGGAGAAGTGGGAGTGAAGAGGTGTCGCCACCTGTGCTGATGGAGGAAGAGCGGGTGGCGTGGGAGCCTATGGGAGGAGAGGAGAACATGGAGACGGAGGGAGAGCAAGGGGTCGAGGATGTAGCCGGAGCCTCTGCAACAACTTCCAGGGAGGATGAAAGTGAAAGGGATGAGGGCAACGCAGGGGCCGGCAGAGTCAAGAAGCGGAAAAGGAGGAGTGAGAGGAGGCGTTGGAGTTTTAAGAGGCTTTTATGCTGGGGGGAAAAGCGGAAACCCTTACTTGGAGAATCTGGTTCCTCGGAGGAGGATGATGAACTGTAAAGCTTGTCGGTGAAATAAACTTGTACATAAGTTAAACAGACTGTCGAGTCGCTTACTCTTGAGGAGGACACACACATCCCCCTCACAGCAAGGTTATCCAAGTTTCTTTCCTGTCCCGTCAACATCGAGAAAACCAACAGGGGGACTTTCTTTCTCCACTGGAAATGCAGAGTTGGGCTAATGAGTAACGGGGCCTGGGAGTTAATTAGTGACCCTAATTGCTCGGCCCGCAGGCCTCCTTGGCAGGAGGAGCTCAAGTGGCAGAATAATAATAATAATAATAATAATAATAATTTTTATTTGTACCCTGCCCTCCCCGGCAAAGCCGGGCTCAGGACGGCTCACACCATCAACAATAACAATAAAACAGTGCTTCTTTCTGGGGGGGCACAGGGGTACGCACGCATAGCCCTAAACATTTTGCGAATCTTTGTACTTTTGTCCATTTACTATATTTATTTCTCCCCGATTTGAAGTATAAAATGATGATTTTCTTGAGCCAAAATGAGAGCACCCCGAAACATGTTTAAAGAAAAAAGCACTAATAATAATAATAATAATAATAATAATACTAATAAATTTTTTATTATTATTATCCCGCCCATCTGTCCGGGTTTCCCCAGCCTGTGGCTGCCAGTGTATTTCAACCTGCCTTGCAGAGGCAGAAATCTGGGTTTCCCGGCACCTTCTAAACCACGGGAACAAAAAAAACAACAACCTAGACAAGATAAATGGCTCCAAGCCAAAGGGCATGTTTTGGGTGTTCCTGCGAAGAGGAGACTGGTTTTGCCCAGCTGCTGACCCGCTTTGGCAGCAGGGAGGCTGCTTTCGAAACCGGAGAGGGTTGCCCATCAACAGAGAATCTGCCCAGCGGGTTGGCAGCTTAAGAACTTCAGGACAGACAAAAGGAAGGCCACCTTTCTTTCTTTCTTTCTTTCTTTCTTTCTTTCTTTCTTTTTTTCATTTCTTTCTTTCTATAACGCCCTATACCCGAAGGTCTCGGGGCAGTTCACATAAAATACCGAATACAGAAAATCAAAACAAAAATAACACAGTTAAACTGCGGAACTCCCTGCTGCAGGAAGGAGGCAGGGATGGCTTTCGACAAATTCAGGGAGGGCTATTGATGGCTGCTAGCTATGATTATTAGCATTATTATTGCTTATTAAATCAATGCATCACCCTTCCCTTGAGTATCACAGGGTGGTTTACAGTATTAAAACAACCGGTGGAGCCCCTCCGTCGCCTTGGAGCATGCGCAGAGTGCCACGGCAGAAAACCTGGCCTCTAAGAATTCAAAAGGCATAAGAAATAACATGTTGGATCCCTCGTGGGGGTGTTAAACCCAGGGAAGCCTGCCCCTCTGCCCGCCCAGTCTTGGCAAATTTGTAACCGGAGTCACAAGGCTCCGGGTTAATTTCCCAACGCGCCAAATTAATCATTTATTTCTTTTATTTTTAAAAAATGCATCTTGGAACGCACTTGGCAGGGAGGGGGGGTGAGGCCAGAGACCTCGGGTGATGGGCTCCCATTTTGCTGGGAAAGGCTTAGGGGGGCCAAGAGCAGTGGCTGGATGGCACAGTGGTTGGAGCATGAGGCTCTTCATCTCTGGGTTGTGGGTCACAGCCTCACATGGGGCAGAAAGATTCCTGCCTTGCCAGGGGGGCGGGTTGGACTAGATGCCTCATGGGGGTCCCACCCAACTCTACAATCCCAGTGATGTCGATGATGAGGATGGCAGTCGCACAAACCCCGGAGTCCTCCTCATTTCAGTTCTTCCAGTTGAACCAGTCATGTCCTTTCGCTGCTTCTCCTGCCAGGCTGGGACGTTTGCCAGGACTCCCTGGGGAGGAGTGCGGGGGGTGGGGGCAGGGGGTGGGGAAGGGTGCTCCAAGGTGCCTGCATGCCATGGGTGCTCCTCCCCGTTTCAGAAAAAGGCACTGAACCTCTGCTTGGATATTTTGCTTCCTTCTCAATCCTCTCGACTGGGTGAAAGAGGGAGAGACTTTGTGGGAAGAGCTGCAAGTTTCCCGCAAGGTGAGGGGTCCGAGTTCGAGAAGCAAAAGGAGCGAGAGAGGCCTCCAAACTGTAAGTCCAAGAAAATGCCCAAATGTGTTAAGAGAGAGGGGGGTGTAAAAGGTGGTAAACATTATAGACCATCAATCCTGGAAGTATTCCGAGCTAAACCTCTAGCACAGTTATTATATGGGGCTCAGATCTGGACAGGCGCTCACCTTGGATCTACGGAAGCTGTCCAATCAAATTTATACCCAGATTGGGCAGGGTATAAATAATAAATTATTATTATTATTATTATTATTATTATTATTATTATTATTATTATTATGTTCTTAAGGCAAATTTTCCACTCCAAGGTTTTGCCACGATGCGTCGAAGCCGGACGACGGTGTCTTTTCTGAGTATGGAGGTAAGGAAAAATAATGCGCGGGGGATCAAGGTGTCTGTGGGTGCAGGTTGGCCAATATTTGGGGTGAGTTTGTGGTCAATAAGTCCATCCAAAGTTCTGGACCCCCCAACCCCCCTTCCAATCTTGCTCAAATCCCAAAGTGCCTTCAATGCTCTGCCCTCTCTGCAAAAGGGTGTTTTGCCCTTTTCTGCCCTTTCCCCCTTTGATGGGGTAGCCAAGAGCCCGTCTAGAGTCCTGAAGTGGCTTCCCTTCAGTGGAGAAAATAGCAGAGGCCAAGCAGAGAATATTGAGAAGCAAAGCGGCTCGTAAGCCTGATTTTTATTGAACTGTTGCAGCAGGGTCCCCACTACCCACACGCAGGAGGGAGGAGGAACCCAGAACAATGGTGTGCAAGCTCTTATATGTTGTTGTTCAGTCGTTCAGTCGTGTCCGCCTCTTCGTGACCCCCTGGACCAGAGCACGCCAGGCACGCCTATCCTTCACTGCCTCTCGCAGTTTGGCCAAACTCATGTTAGTAGCTTCGAGGACACTATCCAACCATCTCATCTTCTGTCGTCCCCTTCTCCTTGTGCCCTCAATCTTTCCCAACATCAGGGTCTTTTCCAGGGAGTCTTCTCTTCTCATGAGGTGGCCAAAGTACTGGAGCCTTAACCTCAGGATCTGTCCTTCTAGTGAGCACTCAGGGCTGATTTCTTTAAGAATGGAGAGGTTTGATCTTCTTGCAGTCCATGGGACTCTCAAGAGTCTCCTCCAGCACCAGAATTCAAAAGCATCCATTCTTCGGCAATCAGCCTTCTTTATGGTCCAGCTCTCACTTCCGTACATTACTACTGGGAAAACCATAGCTTTAACTATACGGACCTTTGTCGGCAAGGTGATGTCTCTGATTTTTAAGATGCTGTCTAGGTTTGTCATTGCTTTTCTCCCAAGAAGCAGGCGTCTTCTAATTTCGTGACTGCTGTCACCATCTGCAGGGATCATGGAACCCAAGAAAGTGAAATCTCTCACTGCCTCCATTTCTTCCCCTTCTATTTGCCAGGAGGTGATGGGACCAGTGGCCATGATCTTAGTTTTTTTGATGTTGAGCTTCTTTGATGTTAAGCTCTTATATAGACTCCTGAAATTGCCCACCCTGTAGCCCAAGACCACCCCCCAAAACATCATACATATACCACAGAAGGGGCGTCTACAACAGAATTTTGTCTGCCAGGAAACCTGTTGATGGGTTTACCTGGCTGTTAATTGCTTTACATCATGGGTAGGCAAACTAAGAAGACAGGAGTGCCTGGCGGGCTCTGGTCCATGGGGTCACGAAGAGGCAGACACGACTAAACGACTAAACAACAACAGGCAAACTAAGGCCTGGGGGCCTGATCCGGCCCAATGGCCTTCTCAATCCGGCCGGCGGATGGTCCAGGAATCAGCGTGTTTTTACATGAGTAGAATGTGTCCTTTTATTTAAAATGCATCTCTGGGTCATTTGTGGGGCCTGCCTGGTGTTTTGACATGACTAGAATGTGTGCTTTTATTTAAAACTAGTAGACGTTAAGCCCGTTAAATTAACGGGCGCTAGAACATCATGGAAAGCGGGGACGGCGAGAACTTGCTGAAGTGCTCGATGTACTTGGGCGCCCCGGCCAGCGCCGAATGGCCGTTCAGCAGGCAGCGCAGGAGGCGCATCGCGGCGGCGGCGGCACCGGCACCAGCCAGGCCCCGGCAGGCTAACTCAGCCGCCACTTGTAAAGGCCGCTGCCGCTTAGAAGTAATTCCACGCGAGCGCGCACCCGCCGCTTCAACAGCCCGGCCGCCCAAAGTCTCTGCGCTCCAATCCCTGTGCCTGTGGGGCACATGCGCAGTTTCGCCCGGCCGCCTGAAGTCTCTGCGCTCCAATCCCTGTGCCCGTGGGGCACATGCGCAGTTTTGCCCGGCCACCCAAAGTCTCTGAGCTCCAATCCCTGTGCCCGTGGGGCACATGCGCAGTTTCGCCCGGCCGCCCAAAGTCTCTGCGCTCCAATCCCTGTGTCCGTGGGGCACATGTGCAGTAGGACACAGGGACGGACACAGGGACTGGACGCAGAGACACTTGCACTTTATTACTGTAGATGCATCTCTGGGTTATTTGTGGGGCATAGGAATCCGTTCACCCCCCAAAAAAAAATAGTCCGGCCCCCACAAGGTCTGAGGGACAGTGGATCAGCCCCCTGCTGAAAAAGTTTGCTGACCCCTGGTTTACCTGGAGAGCCTGACCATCCTTTTGTGCTGATAAATACTTAATTCCTGAGTCCAGGTCCCAGGCTTACCCTATTCATATCTTAAATGTGCCCTGATGGCAGGATTTGTGAGCAAAGAGACAATGGAGAGGTTTTTTCATTCCCTGCCTCCTTGCAGAGAAACATTTGGTCAGTTTGGGAGAGTCAAAATGGTTTCAGGACTTTTCTCCTGTACTGTTTCAGACATGCTGCTTATATATTTATGTATGTGTTTGCCTGGTACATTTACAGTGGTACCTCGGGTTACAAACACTTCGGGTTACAGACTCCACTAACCCAGTAGTACTTCAGGTTAAGAACTTTACCTCAGGATGAGAACAGAAATTGCACGCTGGCGGCAGCAGGAGGCCCCATTAGCTAAAGTCAGGTTAAGAACGGTTTCAGGTTAAGAACAGACCTCTGGAACGAATTAAGTTCGTAACCAGAGGTACCGCTGTATTTTATATCTCAGACCTTACAATTCTCATAACACCTGTAAGAGTGATTAGGCCAGGAATTAACAGGGAGGCTGAGGTTGAGACAGGAGGAGTACAGGTAGAAGGTGCAAAGAGACCATCTGTTTAGGTCTCATTCCAGTCAGGAGCGGAGAGATTATTCTAGAAAGAGAAGACTCCCAAACCGGCGATCCCTTGGGTCTATTACTTGGAAGTACCTCAGGAGTAGGGTTGTCTAAGGGGTGTGTAACTGACAGAAAGTACCACCTTGTTAAGAGCCAAAGTATAAAGTGTGAAACAACTGAGAAAAACTTGACGTGAAATAACATTGTAAACTGAAGTCTCTAAAGACTTCCTTGTTAAATAAAACTGTTCTTGTTTATTTGAACAAATCCTGCCTGAGACTCCAAATTCTTAAGTTTTACCTCACGCAAGTCCCCTACAAGATAATCTGAGGTACCGGGTAGTTTGAGGGAATTTGTGGAAGTGGTGTTCTGTGAGGTGGGCGCTCTATTTTGAAGAGAGAGGACGGGCCCAATGGCGCCAGGGGGAAGAGGGCCGTCGCGCCGTCGCATATTAATTGGTGGCAGCGCCGTGATACGAAGTTAAAACCCACACGGAAATGCACCCAGAGACACAGAACAACCAGTTTAATAAAGTACTAGAGTTATTTGATTAAAAGGAGGAAAATTTCCTGTCAGAAAATGACCAGCAAGCGCCAAGCCAAAGAGACTCGGGATGACCCAGTGCAGAGAGCTACTGCATCTGAGGAAAATCCTCATATGTACTGAATTAGAGATGATGAGGCTGAGATTGGAATTGGTTAAAGTTGAAGCAGAGAAAGAAAAACATAAAGTTGAACATAAGTGGTGTTCTATGAGGTGGGCGCTCTATTTTGAAGAGAGAGGACGGGCCCAACGGCACCAGGGGGAAGAGGGCCGTTGCGCCGTCACATTGGTGGCAGCGCCGTGATACGAAGTTAAAACCCATACAGAAATGCACCCAGAGATACAGAACAACCAGTTTAATAAAGTACTAGAGTTATTTGATTAAAAGGAGGAAAATTTCCTGTCAGAAAATGAGCAGCAAGCGCCAAGCCAAAGAGACTCGGGATGACCCAGTGCAGGGAGCTGCTACATCTGAGGAAAATCCTCATACTGAATGAGAGATGATGAGGCTGAGATTGTTTCAGACATGGGGTATATATATATTTATGTATATGTTTGCCTTGTAAATTTATATACCGGTAGTTGAGACCTTAAATTCTTATAACAAGGGGAAGGAATTACGGCTCTGCTTTTAGTCCTGTTGGAAGAATTCCCGGTAGGACAGGCGGCTCAATCGAATTTAGCAGCTGTGGCAACCAGAGGGGAATGGTCTCCAGGCTTCAAAAACCCTCACGCACATCTTTCCACCAGGCGAGAGCAGCCCCAATCCCAGGAACGGCTTTGACTGGCCGGCTGAACCAGCCGAGGGGAGCCGAGGGGGCTCAGACCCTCAGGGAGTTAGGGGTTTCGCTTGCATGTGAAGACAGGACAAGGCCCTCTGAACCCAGAGATGGACCCCAGTGTCCGGGGTGGAGACGCTCCTTCAGGTCTACTGGGCCATTTAGGGCTTTCAAAGTCAGCACCAACACTTTGAATTGTGCCCGGAAATGTCCTGGGAGCCAATGCAGGTCTTTCAGGACTGGTGTTATATGGTCTCCACTCCCAGTTCCCAGTCTGGCTGCCGCATTCTGGATTAGTTGCAGTTTCCGGGTCACCTTCAAAGGGAGCCCCACAGAGAGCGCATGGCAGTAGTCCAAGCGGGAGATAACCAGAAGTGGGTGTCCAGCGGTCAAGAAGGCGATATCCGCCTGTGGCGTGGGGGGAAGCGAGGGGCAGGTGGGGCTCGTCCCCCCAGGAAAGGAGCCCATCTGGGAGAAGGTCAACTCTGACCCTAAATCTAAATCTTTCGAAGAAGAAAAGGCTCTGCAAATCCTGAGCGGAGTCTTCCTCCTCCCGCCCTTGGTCACGGCAGGCAGGCCCTGGCTTGCCCTCCGGGTGCTGGGCGCTGGGTGCCCCTTCTCTCCGGGTTCCTTGGCAACGGGTCACGCTTCCTGGGCTCTTTGTCAGTTAGCGGCGGAGGACTGGTTAAGAAAATGAGCAGGAATTCCCCCTCCTTCTGGGCTCTTAGCGTGCCAGCTGCAGTGCCCACCAGGGCTGGCAGATCCTTGGCTCACAGATTCTGCTCATGCGATGCCAACCAGGCAATGATGCCCACCTCTGGGTCCAAATGTGCTTTTTTTGAATACACAATTCAAAGGGTTGGTGCAGACCTTGAATGTCCTAAATGGCCCATTAGACAATATATTATAATAATTACTGTATATTCCTGCGTATAAGACTACTTTTTAACCCAGGAAAATCTTCTCAAAAGTCGGGGGTCGTCTTATATGCCAGGTTGTACTATTTCTTATACAGCGAGTATATCCCAAACTCGATATTTTAACTGGAAAAGTTGGGGGTCGTCTTATACACCCAGTCGTCTTATACGCCGGAATATACGGTATAATAACAGTCTGACAGTGGGACGTACTCCCTCAAGGGTGTGGACACTCTCCTTCACTGGAGGTTTTCTAGCAGAGGTCAGATGGCCACCTGCCGGGGACTCTCCTGCATTGTGGGGAGGGGTTTGGACTAAATGGCCTCTGGGGGTCCCTTCCAGCCTGACGCTTCTGCAAAACAGCCAAGCTGCTTGGGAAAACAAGCTTGAAAAGTGGGGAATAAACACCTAAACTAAAGACGCAGCATTTAAGCAAAATGTCTCCTGTTTCCCGGGCTGACGCTTGGCCCAAATCTCTTAACGTGTGCCTGGATTTTGGGGAGGGGGATTCGAACTCACAACCCGCTTCCTCCAGCTCCCTTCCTCCCTTCTTGGAGGCCAGGTCTGGCGGGTGCTCTCAGGCGGAAATGATTGGCGGCCGAGCCATGAGAGAGAGAGTGGCAGTGCGTACCCGTAAGTGGCAATTAACCCTCCTGCGGTGCTAATTGGCACCCCAGGGCAACCGTCAGAGAGAGAGAAAGAGAGAAAGCAGCTTGTTGGCAAGGAATCCAAAAAGCAGGTGTTCCCTCTGTGTGCCTTTTCCCAGTTGCAGAGGGGGATTTTCCTGTTCCAGCCAGCAAACTGTCAAGGGCAAACCCAGGGTGGAGGGTGGGGGGCACCCAGTGCAGGATTTACATATAAGCTAAATGTGCAAATGGCTTTAGATACCTATTAGGTCCATAAATTACCATATACTATAGCAGGGGTAGGCAACCTAGGGCCCGGGGGCCGGATGCGGCCCAATTGCCTTCTCAATCCGGCCCACGGACGGTCCAGGAATCAGCTTGTTTTTACATGAGTAGAATGTGTCCTTTTATTTGAAATGCATCTCTGGGTTATTTGTGGGGCACAGGAATTCGTTCATATTTTTTTTCAAAATATAGTCCTGCCCACCACATAGTCTGAGGGACGGTGGACCAGCCCACGGCTGAAAAAGGTTGCTGACCCCTGCTCTAACCAACTGAGCTGTCCAGGCTGACTGTTGGGCACCTTCCTCTCTTCCTGCTTTATTTGGCATCATGAGGACTGACACCTTGCTTCATCTTCAGAGGAAGAATCAGATCTTTCTGCCAAAGAAGCTGCTTTCATTCCCCCTTCCTTTCCTTTTTCTAAAATGGCTCGCATCGCCTTTTTCTTTGGAGCGATGTCACTATGGAAGCAATAATAATGGAGGCAAGGGGATGAATTTTTTAAGCCTTTGCTGGAGGCTAACGCTTGCAGTTAATGGATGCTGTCCATAGATGGAGCTAGGAGATGGATCGAACTCGGTGCCTCTTCAATCAACCCACCCACCATCTCCCTCCCTAAGAGTCATCATCGAAAAGTCTTTTCAGGGTGACAGTGATCTGGTAATCATAAGGACATCCGAAGAGTCCAGGTGGACCTTCTTCTTCTTCTTCTTCTTCCTTGGCGATCCCTCGTAGCCGAGTAAGATTGTCTTCCACGAACACAGTCTTAGCAGTGAGTCTGTAAGTGACTGTGGAGACCAATTTTGGATCCACACGTTGTTTCCGGACGGGAGTTGATCAGGGTGAGGGTTTGCCAAGCGTGCCTTCCTCTTAGCACATTTCTCCGTTGCATCCTTGTGTGTCTTCAAAGTTCATGACACCTTTGGTAAAGGCTGTTCTCCAACTGGAGGGCTCTTAGGCCAGTGTTTCCAAGTTGTCGGTATTTATACTACATTTTTAAAGATTTGCCTTTAGAGAGTCTTTGAACCTCTTTTGTTGACCTCCAGCATTACACTTTCCATTTTTAAGTTCAGAATAGAGTAGCTGCTTTGGAAGATGATAATCAGGCATTCACACAACATGACCAGTCCAACGAAGTTGATGTTGCTTCGACACTGGTGATCTTTGCTTCTTCCAGTACACTGGCATTAGTTCACCTGTCTTCCCAAGTGATGTGTAAAAATTTTCGGAGACACCGTTGATGGAATCTTTTGAGGAGTTGGAGATGGCGTTTATAAGTGGTCCATATTTCACAAGCATACAGTAAGGTTGGTAGTTCAATAGCTTTGTAAACAAGCATTTTGGTTTCCCTGTGAATGTCCCAGGCCTCAGGTGGACCGGGCCAATGGTCAGTCTAGCCCAGCATCCTGTTCTCAGTGGCCAACCAGATGCTCCTCTGGAGAAACCCACAAGCAGGACCTGAGCACAAGAGCAGCCCTCTCCCCTCCTGTGGCTTCCAGAAACTGGCTTTCAGGAGCATTGCTGCCTTTGACCGTCATGGCCAGTAGCTCTTGATAATCCAATCTCCCTCCTTTAATTTGTCCAATCCTCCTTTGAAGCCAGGTTGCTTAGTGGCCGTCCCTGCCTCCTGAGGGAGAATGTTCCATAGTTTAGCCATGCGCAGTGTGGAATTTTACCCATATACTCTCAGTCTGCCTTCCATGCTCCAGGTTATGGATGTATTCACAAGTGTACACGTCCTTTACATATAATGCTACTCCCTTCCTGTTTTCTTGTTTGATCTATTCCTTTTGAATAGTTTATACTCCTCCATTTCTACATTTCAGTCGTGAGTCTCATCCCACTAGGTTTCAGTTACCCCTGTTAAGTCGTATTTGTCATCCTGTATTAAGAGCTCCAGTTCTTCTCGCTTGTTCCCGATACTCTGCGCATTAGTATAGAGACAACTGAAACCACAGAATCACAGAACTGTAGAGTTGGAAGGGATCTTGAGGGCCATCTAGTCCACCCCCTGCAATGCAGGAATCCTGCCCCACAGCTGTTCCTGGGTGAGGTCAAGTATAATCTGGGGCAGAAAGAACCAGATGTGCAAATATAGGAAAGGCTTACTAGTAGGACATGTGAAAAAGATCTAGCAGGGCACACAAGCAACAGCGTTCCCTTGTGGTTCGTCCCGTCATAGCTGGTGTTCACAAGTAGACTGCCTCTGAACCTAGGGGTTCTCTTTATTTTAGAAAGACGGGCAATGTGGCAGCCGGGCAAGGAACGGGCGCCTCCCCAATGGTCTGAGCACCCTGCTGACTCCCCCCTCTTTTCTCCCCCTCCCTAGAGATCCCGAGAGCAGCTGGACTTGGGGCCCGGCATCGGAGCTCTCCCAGGGAACGCCGTCAAGCGCCGTTTCTCAGGGACGCTGTTGCTTCCGCCCCTCGTCTCCCGGCATGTGGCCCCGGAGCCAGAACACGGCAGGGTTGTTTTCACCATCGAGGAGGCCGCCCTGGCCAGCACCGAAGGCACCAGCATTATGAGGTAAGAGGTAGAGTCCCCCCCCCCCGATGGTGTTGAGAAGGAAAGACGCAGGAAGAGAGCGGGGCATGTCGTGGGCAGTCAAATCTGCATGGTTTTTGGTGGCCTCTGAGCCTGCACAGAGTGCCCTCCTCTCGCCTCTCTCTTTTTGGGTAGAGTCTCCATTCCGTGCCGAGATCAAACTCGTACAGCCAGCATCTTCTGGGGTGGAGAGGGTGTGTGTGGCGGGGAAAGTCCCTCGAGGGCCAGATAGCAAGCCTTGGGGGGGCACATCTGGCCTCTCCCCCCCCCCCCGCCTGCAGCTCACAAGCCTGCAGCTCTGTTTACCTCTTAGAGAGGAGAGGAAAGAAAAGATGAGGAAGATTGCCAATTCTTTTCCCTGGTAAGGCTCCTGTGCATTTTCACAGCTCTGCAGCAGGCAGAAATCTAGATCCCCCACCCACCCACCTCCCCGTTTGCCTTGGCGATAAAAGTGATTTGGACGGCAACATTTCTGCCTGCGAGTCCCCCTTCCCTGCATGATCCACCAGAGGCAGGAGGAAGAACTGGAGCAGTCAAGCCACTTTATTGCTCGTCTCGGTAATAATTAAGCTGTTGCAGAAATTGACTGGCTGATTGATTGAATTTCCTTTGCTTTTCCACTGCAAGGCACAAAAACGGCTTCTGTGGGAAGGAGGGGGGGTGGGCAATTGTTTCGGGCAGATTAAATTTCAATTCTGGTTTAAAGACGTGCTTGCGTAGAAAGTTTCCTGCCTGGTTGCAAGTTCAATTTCTGGCAGCATCTCTGGGTAGGGCTTGGACAGACCCCCCCCCGCCTGAAGCTCTGGAGAGCTGCTGCTTCCGGTCAGTGTAGCCAGTGCTAAGTCTGGTTCTGTATGAAAAAGCTCCCTATTAAAACCAGAACACTGAGGACTAGAATCTTGCCCTTAGAGGGAGGAACATAGCCAAGGTTCAATCCTGCATGGTTCAATCCTAGATGGCATCTCTAAGTGGGGCCGGGGAAAAGGACTCCTCTCTCACACACCCTGGAGAGCTGCTGCCAGTCCGTGCAGGCATCATTGAGCTTGATGGGGCAAAGGCATCAAGGTAGCTTCTATTGCTGTTTTTACAGCGTCTCCCCCACCTCCCCTTTATGCACCATCCGTCAAAGGGAAGGAGCCGCTTGAGGGCGTTTCGATCGCTGTTTTTTCATTTCTGCTGGTTGCAAAAATAGTTTAGGGGTGTTTGTGTGCGTCTTAACATTTATTTCTCCCCCAGTTTGGACGGGGCAGCTCCCAAAGGAATAAACCAGCCGTGTCTGCATTTGCCTGGCATTTCTTGGTGGCGGTTTAAATGAGAACGGGCTGGTGGTGCAGTTAAGGGTGACTCAGCCGGCAGCAGCAGGGGCTCCCCAAAAAAGGGAAACGGGTGAGCGGCAAGGCTGGCACTCTTACCGCCCCTTGCCCGGGACAGGCAGAGGGGGCACCATGGAATTGTAGAGTTGGAAGTAGTCCAAATCCCTGAGTCTCCCAGGTCTGAATCCGACATTCTAACCACTACACAACACAGTCTTGCTAGCCACTCTATGACACCCCGCTAACACCCATCACAACCTGCACCCTGCAGCAGGAGGAGAGGCACCCCAGAAGTAGCTGGCGCCGTTCCTTGCACCCGCCCAACCCCTTTGGCGGCAACCCACACGCGAAAAGCACGTCCTCTTGGTAACCCACTTAGGGGGTTTAGAGCACGGGGGCTGCCCTAAGGTTGCTTCTGAGGAGCTGAGCGGCCGGGTTTGACTTCGGATTCCTCAGGGCTGCAGCATGTAATGCCTACATTGCGGGAGGGTTGGTCTAGATGTCCCTCAGGGTCCCTTCCTTCCAGCTCTACAATTCTATGATTCTCTGTTCCTGAATAAAAGAGCCTGCTGGGAAACAAACATGTACAGAGCGCGCCCGTTCTCTTCGCCTCCGGCCTGAGCACTCCGTCTCCTTTCCGGGACAGAGAGGGCGCCCCTCGCCGCCGCCTCTGGCCTGGCCACTGTGTGAGCCGCTTTTTTGGGTGGCGGGAGGTGGGGAGGAGAGGAGAGGAGAGGGCTGTCAGCAGCGCGGCTCCCTCCTTCGCCCGGCTAATGAGCTCCAAATAAATCTCGCCCGGAGCGCGCTGTCAGCGCCGGCTCTATATAACGGAGAGCGCGGGCCGGCGAGGCGGCGTCGGCGTCTGGAGCGCACGGGGAGAAGCCGGGCTGCCCGGAGAAAGTTGGCCGCCTCGAGCTCCTTCCCTCTCCCGTTTCTGCGCCTTTGCCTGGTTGGCTTCAGCACCGCGCCATGGCGGACAGCTCTTCCCGGCGCCCCCTCGAGCTGAGCCGCCAAGGCGCCGGGCTCGCCAAGCCGCCGAAGCACCTGTGGCGCCAGCCGCGCACGCACATCCGCATCAAGCAGCGCTTCCACTCCGACACCGAGCGGGACCGCCAGGCCCGCGCCGCCCTCCGGCCGGCCCTCCAGAACCCCAGGATGTCCTGGCCTTCGTCGCTCCACCGCCGGTAAGAGCGCGCATCCTCCGACGGAGCCTCCCCTCCCGGGCGTGCCTTCAAGGCTGGCTGGGGGTGGGGGGCGCAAGGAAACGCTTCCTTAGCTCGGCTGCGAGCAGGGCGCAAGAGCACCGCGCGTCTTACTTCGGAGAGATCCGTCTCTTCCGAGGAGACCGAATTGTAGAGTTGGAAGAGACCCAGAGAAGCATCTAGTCCAGCCCCCTGCAGTGGAGGCGCGCCTTCCAGCGGGACTGCTGAGCAAGCACACCTGGGGGAAGGGGCTGTTAGCGTGTTTGGGGTGGGAGATGGGTGTTAATTTGGCCACGAGGCCCCTGTGCTGTCTTATGTTGGAGGAAGGCGCAGAAGCCGCGTGCGTAACGATCCGTTTTCTTTCCCCTCTCCGGGAAGGACCTCCTCCGTATCCTCTGAGGTTCTAAAGATGCGCCGTCGGGGTGGATCGAGAAGCCTTCGCGGAGAGGGGGCGTCGGGGGGTGGGTCTGGAGGGGCGAGAGAGGACTTCTAATTTGCGGGAAGTACCTTGTGGAGGGGCAGGGCGCAGCAACAGGCCAGCAGAGTTCATCCTGAATTTGGAGAGGTTTCGGCGAAGGAGCTTCCTGTGCGCCTGAAGCTCTCTGGATGGCGGCTCTTCGGGGTGGCTGGGCGACCTGACAGGGGCGGGGGAGAGAAACGTGGCTGTTTATTTTGGAGGGGGGTCCGTCTCCTTCACCCAAGGCGAGGCGTGGGGCCCCTCTAAGAACCTGTGAGCGCGCTGGTGCTACACGGATTCGTCACCTCTTCTCTCTGAAGCTGCCCTTTCCGCTGAGTAGGGAATGGGGGAGGGGCTACATTTGGTGTGTTTATTTGGAGAGGGTCTCTGCGTGCGCGCCCTGGATTTAGGATTGGGGAGAGCCCAAAAAACATGAATCAATTAAGAGTTGAGGGCGGTGTCACGTTCCTCCTCGGCTAAAACGCGCTGTGTGTTTGGGTTTTTTCCGGGTGGTGGTTCTTTGGTTGGCGACCCTCTGCGCTGGTCCAGTGAGGGGAGGTAGGGGGCTGGGATGGAGATTTTAGGGCTCCGATCCCATCCTGTTTTTGGAGAGACCGGGAGGTGCGGGGCGTGGTCAGCAGAAGGGGAGAACCACGTATGCTGCCCTGGGCTCCTTGGAGGAAAAGATGGGATAGAAACACAACAATATAAGACAAATTCATGGAGCTGCACCTCTTTGTCCCTCACCAGCGGCTGCGTTGGGGTGACTGAGAGTTAGGAGTATCGGAAGGTCAGATCATATGTTCATCTAGCTCAGTGTTGTCTACTCTGACTGGCAGCAGCTCTTTTCAGGCAGGGAGTCTTTTCCTGGCCCTGCCTGGAGAGACACCAAGGATTGAACCCGGGGACCTTTTGCGTTCAAATGAAGTGGTCTACCCACTGAGCATGCTTCTGCGAACACACACACACACACACACACACACACACACACACACATCTCCCTGTGACTTTGCCGCCTCCGTGCCCCGAAGGGAGGGCCTGGGAAGTCCGAGATGAGCTGCCCTCCTTTTATTCTCTTTCCGCTCATTTCCTCGAGGTCCTCCAGGTGCAATTTGCCTGCTTGGATGTTCCAATCCGACCGGGAGAGAGAAAGTAAAAGAGAATAATGAGGTTGGTTTCTGCAGCGGCTTTTGTGCGGAAGAGAACAAAGCCAGCCCCCCCCCCTCCCTCGTCTTCTTTTGCTAGATGGAACTGTCTGTGCAGGGACGGGAAAATAGGAGAAGCAGGAGATGGTTAAGAAATGCCTGCATTTATATGACTCAAAAAAAGGCAGCTTCTCATATCTCCATTTCAAGCAGAACCTTCATTCAGGAGCATTAGAAAAACGAAGCCTCCAGAGGCAGGGGCAGTCTACCTGCTCTGTGCTCTCTCTCTCTCTCTTCACCGTTAAGGGAACATTGCAGCCACCTGGTCTGCTAAGGCAGCATGTCGCTGTCCTCCTCTTATAGTGAGGCAGAAAGTGTGTCCCTTTTGGGTGGGTGGGTGGCAGTGATGGGTGCAGACTTCTGGGTTTCGCGAGCTGCTTTGTCAGGGCGAAGGCCTCATGCAGAGAATTGGTCTGTTTGCCGATCAATCTGCCCTGCCGCTATTTTTTCACTCCCACATCGCCATGTTCCTCCTCCTGTTCACTGCCATCTGTGCCGCCGGCGTCATTTGCCTGCCAAGAACCTGGTCCTCAAGGTGCTTCTGTTGAACCTTGACTTGCAGCTGCTCTTAGCTGGGTGCTTCCTCGCTGCGTACCCAGAAGGCCAAGTCCCCTCACCCCACCCAAAGTCTCCTTTTGGTGCCAGAGATGCCACAGATGGCAGCACATTCTGTGTTTTATTTCTGGGAATAAAACCCTCAGCCCTGGATTGAGAGGCCCCAGCGTGTGGGCATTTCTTTTCCAAATGCCATTTTGGAAAGAATTTGCCCTGTGGCACTCAGGACAGAGTGGGGACTAGCATGCTGCATGCTGGTTGAATTCTTTCTTTCATTCGAAAACCTCTCTTTCGGCTTCTGTCTCTCCCCCCCCCCCCCCGTGTAGATTAAAGCCGAGCTCAGTGGAGCCTCCCCTGTGCAGGGCAGTCTATCACTGAGGATCAGATGTCAGGGGGACACACACAGAAGGGGAATCAGATGGCCCTGGTGATCCAGCACGCCTCTGCTTGTGTCCTCCGACAGGTCTCTGAGAGCCCTCTTTGCCTAGATGACAAAATAGAGCTTCCATGGAGAGAGGTAGGCTACCAAATACTGGAGGCCAACACAGGACAAGGGGACTGCTGCCTTCAAGATAAGATAAGATAAGATAATTTATTGTCATTGCACAAGTACAAGCACAACGCTATACAAGTGCAACGAAATTGCATGCCCCCCATAAAAACAGAAAGAAAGAAAAAACAAAACAAAAAGCAGCACAAAACACACAAACACCAAAGAAAGCCACACATACACACACATCCATCCATCACAGCTCTCCAAGGTCATATTATCTGGTTACAGCATTTAAGATGGTTATAGCTCTTCAAACTTGCCTTGTGGGTTCCTCGAAGGTTGATTGCTGTAGGAATCAGGATCCAGGGAGAGATGGGGGGGGACACACCCTTATTTATTCCTTTCTTACACTTCATATGGTACACCTTTCCTCTGAGGAGCTCAAAGGCAAAGCACATAACTTTCCCGCCTCCCCTTTCCAGCCTCACAACAACCCAGTGAGGTAGGTCAGGCTGAGAGAGAGCGACCGGGCCAGGTTCGCATGTCATGAGCTTCATGGCCGAGCAGGGAGTTGAAACCTTTGCTCCCCGGGTCCCCCTGCTTTAACCACTGGACACCCCCACCAGCAGTGCTCTCTTGCCAAAGAGGGTGCCCGTTGTGCCTCTGTGCGATCCAGTGACCTCTTTCTGCTGAGAGTGGCTGTGGAGCAAGCCACTTGTAGACCAAAATGCTTGTTTACAAAGCTATTGTACTACCAACTTTACTGTACGCTTGTGAAATATGGACCACTTATAAACGCCATCTCCAACTCCTCGAAAGATTCCATCAACGGTGTCTCCGAAAAATTTTTACACATCGCTTGGGGAGACAGGTGAGCTAATACCAGTTTCCTGGAAGAAGCAAAGATCACCCATGTCGAAGCAATGATTCTTCAGCCTCAACTTTGTTGAACTGGTCATGTTGTGTGTATGCCTGATTATCGTCTTCCAAAGCAACTACAAAATTCTTTGATGCCCTGAAAGCCCTGGGACACTCTTTGCCCTAAAGCACAACGTCCCCAAAAGGCTGGTTGACGGATCCACCCTTTGCCAAACTGCAGAGTACAGAGCAGATGGTCTCTATGGCAGCCTCTGAGTCCCTTCCCAAACCGAAACCCGTCTATTTTTAATACCAAAGTCTGAGATGATTGATGGGGAGGAGAAGAGCGAGAGGTTTGTGTGTTTGTGTTTGTGTGTGTCACATGTACACTCACGCACCATCGCAGCAGAGCGATTTTTGTCTTGGAACAGGGTGCCACCTGCCATCTGAAACCCCCGACAATGATAAACCTTGCAACTAGCTTAGTGCTGAATATAGTCGAAGAGGGGAAATGAAGGCTCGCTTTGAAAAGAGTTGAACGGGGTAGGTTCTCAAGGCGGCGAGAATGGCGGCGGCAAACGATGGCAAACAGGCTTCAACGAAGAGCTTTGTGCTGTTATAGGTTTTTTTTGGAGGGGGCCCCTAAACCCTAGAAATTAATAAATTGCGTAGGATTTGGATAATTTGGGGTGTGAAGGGAGAAATACCAGCTGCAGAGGAATTTTGCCGTTTAAGAAACGATACGGGGTCATTGAGGGCCATTGGCAATGCAAGAGAATTTCTCCCCCCTTGCCGAGAGGTGTGGACAGAGACTGGGGGTTGTGGGAATGTTGTGGATAGTAGGAGAGGATATATTGATTAAATATTATCCTTCCTCACTCACGCTAGTGAGCTGGTAGCAGAGTACATTCCCCTCTTTATTGCAAGAAGCTAGTTGATAGATTTGATTGAATCTCTTGAGTTAAGCAAGTCAGTCTGGCTTGTCCACATCGGATTGTTCCTGGTAAATTCCCCTTAAATCCCTTTTAAAAAGAATAAAGACACAGCAGTCTTCTCTTAAAAGTAACAAGAAGTTTACTTACATTCAGTTTGCAGTATGATCCTGAAAGCAGGCTCTAGCTTGTAGTTACAGAAGAGAGAGGGGGTTTATCCCATGTGGGGATTGAGCCCATGTGCTGCTGGCGGATAGCCAGCAGACAGCAAAAGGCATCAAGATGGAATAAATTGAAGAAAAAGGGGAAAGATGGCTGCGTGACCGGCCCTTTGATGGGGTCTACCAGGGTCATGCCCATCTACCTGGCCACACGCAGAGGGAAGATGATCCAGACCAGGTGGGACAGGAAGTCCTCCTGGCTGGAGGAATATCCTCCTGTGGGTCAGTCCACAAGTGCTATCTGTGAGTTGGAGTCTGGAATTGCTGGAGCAACAAAAATCCTTTCTACCTGCATATATATCTGTATCTATATCTGCAAAGCTTGCAAGCTATATGTATACAGCAACACCTTGACCTGTGTTACTGAAGCCTTATCTTCTGCAGCAATTTTGAACCTTCAGTTGCCTCTGTGTAGTGACTGGAACTGTGGGCAACGCCTGTTTCGTGGGTATCTCAGCACCATAAATTAACTCTGTGCCCCATATAGAAGTATTTTCTTTTATCTGTCTTGAATCAACACCCCGCTTCATCGGAAGTCCCTATGTTCCAGTGTTCTGAGCGAGGGAGAGAAGACTTCTCTCTATTCTCTTTATCCACCATCATTTTTTTATGTCACGTCTGCTGTTCTCACCTGAGGGAATTAAAAAAAGAAAGGCACACTGTCAACAAGACCAATAACACTCCGAAAGTCTGAACGTGATTGCTTTTGATTCCGAGTTTTGAGGCTGTTAATAAAGAATGAATTTTTAAAAACAACAACATGACTTTGCTGAATTGGTGGCTTCCAGGAAGGATTTGTGAGTTGTCCTTGTTTTGATGGCACCTAGTTCCTCTGCGGTCAGTTTGCCCTGCCTGAGAGAGAGAGAGAAAAGGCATTTGAGCACCTTTGGGTGTCAGGGGAGAGAGAGAGTGGGTGAGTAACTCTGATGAGTGGTGACAGGCTGGGGGGAGCGATAAATTGTACACATCCCTTGGGAAGACAGGCAAACTAATACCAGTGTACTGGAAGAAGCAAAGATCCCCAGTGTCGAAGCAATGATTCTTCAACATCAACTTTGTTGGACTGGTCATGTTGTGCGGATGCCTGATGATTGTCTTCCAAAGCAGCTACTCTATTCCGAACTTAAAAATGGAAAGCGTAATGCTGGTGGTCAACAAAAGAGGTTCAAAGACTCTCTCAAGGCAAATCTTTAAAAATGTAGTATAAGCACCGATAACTGGGAAACACTGGCCTGCGAGTGCTCCAGTTGGAGAACAGCCTTTCCCAAAGGTGTCATGGGCTTTGAAGACACTCGAACTCAGAACGCAGGGGAGAAATGTGCTATGTGGAAGGGACGCTTGGCAAACCCTCACCGGGATCAACTCCCGCCCAGAAACCAATGTCCCCACTGTGGAAGGATATGTGGATCCAGAATTGGCCTCCACAGTCACTTACGGACTCATTGTTAAGACTGTGTTTATGGAAGAGCTGTCTGGAAAGCCAGGGGTCAGACCCAGAGGCATCTCCCCAGCCCCAGACATCTAGGGACCCTCATCCAGCAGAGACAATCCTAACTATTGGAAATCCAGAGCCTCGGGTGCCATCGAATTCTTCCATCAGCGTCTAGTGATTAAGCCCAGGCTTTCTCAAAGCTGGGCCGACGTTTCTGCATCTCCCCTTGTGAGATGCTTGTTGCTGACCTGCCTGCGAACTCTCCGCCAGACAGAAAAAAACCATTTCCTCCTTCTCCTCTGCTTCTCAAATCCACGGACCACAAATCAGAGGGAATGGCTGGGCTGCCAGGCGGCCATGAACTTCTGCTCTTTTGTTCCTTGAGTCCAGCGCTGCTGCAGGATTCGGGAATCATAGAGGTGCAGAGTGGGAAGGGGTCCCCCAAGAGTCATCTAGCCTGACCCTCCGCAACGCAGGCACGACAGCGAAAGAATCATAACCTTCAGGCGTGCGCCATCCTTTTTTAAAAAAAAATTATAACAATTTATTGATTTTCCAAAGATAACAAAAAATAAAAATGAAAACAATACTCAAACAAAACAAAACAAAACAAATTGACTTCCCTTCCTTGGTCCCCTTATTTATCAATATACCACATTGTTCAGCTTGAAACCTATTTAAATTACTTATTATCCATTCATAACAAAATTGCAAGTGATTTTTAAAACCCTGCTAATGTATTAACCTGTGTGCACTGCTTCTGTAAATATGCAATAAACATCTTAGATTCTTTAAATTCATTGTCGCCTCTTCCTCTTAGTTGTCAATTTTGCCATTTCAGCATATTCCATTAATTTAACTTGCCAATCTTCTTTAGCTGGGACGCCTTCTTCTTTCCACAGTCGTGCGCCATCCTGGAATGGCTTGTCAGGAGACTTGCCCTCAGTGAGGTTGCTTTGGGGTTCTGGCAGATGGCTTGGGAAGCGGGTGGCGGGTGCAGCCACCCGTATCTCAGAATCTTCCCCAGTTGCAGTTTCCCATCTAGAAAACGGTTTGGGGCCTGGCAGGAGGGGCAGTGGCAAACCGAGGCTGTAAGGCTGTCAGGGAGAGACCGGGAGCTTCTGTATAATTTAAGGCTGGTCCCCCCACCCACCCGCTATTTTCCGTGGAAGTCGAAGCCTCATATCTGTGGGGCTCAGGTGCAGAATTTAATTTCGAAACCCTTCATCACCGAGAAGCCTGGAAGGCATCGGAGGGGAATGAGAACGCTCTTCGAGAACTGGCCTTGGAGCAAAATCGATAAATACATATTCCTTTCTCTTTTTCCCTCCCTCTGCCTACAAAGCGACTTTCCCCTATATTGTCAACCCATGACTCACTCATTAGTAATTCCGCTGGCGCTGTGGGTTTTTAGTTTCTTTCGAAGTGTGTGTGTGTTTTTTTTTTGAAAAGATATATGCAGACCAATCTTTGCAATGATTCAGTGTTGCGTTTCAGAATGCAACAATTCAGCTCTAGATATAGCTTAGCGGGGGAACTTTTGCTGGGTCAAGAGGGTTGATTTTTATTTTTTAGATTCCCACAACTATCCCACCTTGGCTGACCTAACCCAGAATTCTGTCCTCACAGTGGCTGGCGGGATGCCGCCAATGTGGGAATGTTGTGTAGATAGTAGGAAAGGGTATATTGATATCAGCAACCCTCCCTGAGCACTTTTTGCCAGGCTTGGAAATGTGTCGTCAGCTTCTTGCTTGCCTCCACGGAGGCTGGAGACAGGGGCAGGTGGAAACCAGCCTCTTGTACAAAGGTAGAATTTGCATTCCTTGCTCTGCCCATTTTTTATTTTTGCCTCTGGCCCCATTCACCACTAACACGTGAACCCCAGAAAGTTGCACGGAAAGAAATGCAGCCTGGGGGCCCTGCAACTCAACCCTATTTCCCGTCAAAAGAGACAGCACATTCAGTGTTACATATGTGGCGGACCTGCAAGTAAATAAAGGAATTTTGGGATGTACCGGTAATATATAATGAACTCAAAAGAATGATGAATTGTAAAGAAACCAGAGGCTTTTCTTTTGGGGATATTAGGCCCAGATATTCCTAAAAATACGAGAGAAATATTCTCGTATGCTACAGTAGTGGCAAGAATTCTAATCGCTACAAATTGGAAAGGAGAGAAAACACCGACAAAGCTGGAGTGGCAAAATAAAGGGTTGGAATACACCGAGTTGGCTAAATTAACATAAAAATTGAGGGGCGCTCTGATCAGACATTTATTAGGAAATGGGACATATATATATATATATATATATAAATCTAATGGAATATTGTAATAACATGACGTCTGTGACAGCCTTTGAATGACTTCTGCGGTATGATGGATCAGTATGAGAAATATAATATTGATGAAAGTTAACGAAAGAAAACAGAAACAAACAGTGCATGGTGGGGTGACGGGAAGTCGTTAGGAATCCAAGAAGAACATATTGTAATGTAATAAGTTTTATTTTATTTCCTTTATAGATAATACTTCTGTATGTTTGTTCGTTTTAATTTCAATAAAGCATTTAAAATCGAAAAGGAGCAGCACATATCCACACCAGGTCTTTCCCCTGGGAGGTTTCGGCCTGCAAAGTGTGGGCCGTGGGGGTCTCTCTGTTCCTCAGAGTTTTCCGCTAGCTCCCTCTGAATCAGTGCCTGGTCACTAAATGCCAACATGGGTGAGGAGAGCACTGTCTGAGTCACCCGTTTCTCCGGGTGATTCATGACAAACTCATGTGCCGGCCAGCGGAGCCGAGTCGTGCCTAAATGGCATCCCAGGGCCCTGTGAGGCAGCTGCTTCCGCAGCATGAGGTGCTTCCCTGCCGACCCCCCGGCCACCATAAAGAGATCCATGCAGTGTGTCCCAGCACTAAAATCTTATTTTTACCCATTCCCCAACCTCCAATGTCGAATGCACGACAACCCAGTGCTTTGTTGCAGTTGTCTCTGTTGGTATAAAGAAACTTCCTGGGAATGCAACCCGGGCACGCAATCGCATCAAGACTGTGCAAGTGTGTCGATTTTTTTCTTGATGGATTGACGTGAAGCCTCCACCTCCCAGGGCAGTCTACCTTTCCAAGCACCAGAAACTTTGGTCCTGCGGAGAAGCAGGAAGCGAGAGCTGGTGTTGGGTGTCTGTGTGGATTGGCAAGGGAGGAGGACCGCTTGGCTTTTAATTCTCTCTGCTTGGGAACAAACCGGTGGCAATACTTTATTTTTACTTTTAAAGAAGAATCAGCGGGGCCTGCAATTGGTGGCCATTAGGGGTGGCTGCTGACAGGCAAAGGATGATCTCAGGAATGGCCGTGACAGAGGCTGGAAAGGATAATGGCGCAGGACTGCTTTTAGGGGTGTGAGATGTTTGTGCGTGAGTCACCCTTTCCGACCTGTTTGCCTCTACTCTGCAAGTGCCACCATTAAAACGTCTTCCTTGCACCGAGCTGAATCCTGAGCAATGCGCTTTGGAGTCTTAGCAACTGTCAGGCAGGCAGGAGCAGCATTCGGAGACCGCCTGGATTCCCCCCCCCCCCCATCCCAGAGCTACAATGCCTCAGGCTGACCCCACTTTCTGCTCTGTAGACAGCAGCCTCCTTCCTTTTGCTGCAACAGGGGCAGCCCTCCCAGTGAGCGAGGCCCCAGGCATCTTCCCCTTGCCCCCCGAAGTCTTCCCCCTGCATTGCAAGTGGGTTGGACTAGATGAGCTTTGGGGTCCCCTCCAACGCTGCAGTTCCAGGGTTCTTTAAGTCCTCGGCAGCCGCAAATCCATCCTGGGCCCCTTCAGAACTCACATCCCTGTGTTATAAGAAGAAACTGCTCCTTTTCCCTTATGGGGTACCCAAGACCCCCTATAGAGTCCTTATGTAGGTTCCCTATCAGTAGGAGAAAATAACAAAGGCCAGGCAGAGAATATTGAGAAGCAAAGCGGCTAGTAAGCCTGATCTTTATTGAACTGTTGTCTGCCTGGTTCCCTGTAACCTCGCTTCTTGCAGGGAGGGACCCGCCAGAAGGCCCTCAGGAGATGGACCCCGGTGTCCGGTGGAGACGCTCCTTCAGGTATACTGGGCCAAGGCCATTTAGGGCTTTCAAAGTCAGCAACAAACGTTTGAATTGTGCTCAGAAACGTCCTGGTAGCCAATGCAGGTCTCTCAGGACCAGTGTTATATGGTCTCGGTGGCCACTCCCAGTCACCAGGCTAGCTGCCGCATTCTGGACTAATTGTAGTTTCCGGGTCACCTTCAAAGGGAGCCCCATAGAGAGAGCATGGTAGTAGTCCAAGCGGGAGAGAACAAGAGCATGCCCCACTCTGGCCAGACAGTCCGCGAGCAGGTAGGGTCTGAGCCTGCATACCAGATGGAGCTGGGAGACAGCCGCCCTGGACACAGAATTGACCTGCACCTCCATGGACAGCTGTGAGTCTAAAATGACTCCCAGGCTGCGCACCTGGTCCTTCAGGGGTACAGTTGCCCCATTCAGGACCAGGGAGTCCCCCCCCGCCCGCCCCCCAAAAACAGTCCTTCTGTCTTGTCAGGATTCAACCTCAACCTATTAGCTGCCATCCATCCTCCAAGTTCCTCCAGACAAGGACCTTGAGTGCCTTCAAGGGATCTAGGAGTACCGAGAGCTGGGGTACCGATCTTCACAGCTTCCTGCCTCCCTCTTATTTGGGGGTTCAGCCGGGTCCCTGCCATTCCCCTCTGGGACTTTGCAGGGCATCGGCCGTGTGAGTGATCATCCCTTCGTTCAGCAAGCATTAATAGGCAAGAGGCTAACCCAATTACGGCCAGAAGGGGTGGTGATGGCTGCCATGCAGCTCTCCTCGGCCTGCTAATTTGATTCCCACCGCAGAGCAGATGTGTCGCTTGGCTTTTTGGGGAGGGAGCTCATACATAAGGGGGCCCTTGGCGGACGGGCAGAAGCCGTTTACTCCTCAGCAAAGTGTTATAAGAAAAAACTCTTCCTTTTTCCCTTATGGGGCGTCAAAGAGCCCGTATAGAGTCCTTATGTAGGTTTTCTATCAGCAGGAGAAAATAACAGAGGCCAAGCAGAGAATATTGAGAAGCAAAGCGGCTAGTAAGCCCGATCTTTATTGAACTGTTGTCTGCCTGGTTCCCTGTAACCTCTATCTGTTATTTTCTCCTATCGGTAGGGAAGCCACTTAAGGACTTTAGACAGGCTCTTGGATACCCCATAGGGGAAAGGGAGCAGGGTTTTTCTTCCTTATAACAGAAGTTTTTAATATTTGATGTTTTACCGTGTTTTTATTATTCTGTTGGGAGCCATCCAGAGTGGCTCGGGAAGCCCAGACAGATGGGTGGGGTAGAAATAATAAATTATTATTATTATTATTATTATTATTATTATTATTATTATTATTATTATTGCCAGTGCTTTTTTCTGGGGTTACACAGGGGTCCGCATACCCCTAAACGTTTTGTGAATCTAAGTTTGGCCTCATTGAGGGGGCAGTATTTCAATATGAGTAGGAAAATGAGAGTAGCCCTAAACATTTTTTAATGAAAAAAAGCACTGCATTGCTTTATACTTTCTGCATGTCCCATGATTGTATTTCTTAAAAAACCCAGTTGCATTCTGTGTTATGAATCGAACAATGCCAGGAGCTGTTTCTTTTTGTTCTCCAATGCATAATTGATCCCAAAAGCAGGGGTGCCATCTGGGGGGGGGCAAGGGGACTGACCCCCCCAATTCAACCAGGCTCAATATTCTGCAGCAGATTAAACCATAATTTTTTTTGGGGGGGGGGTCGACTTCCCTCCCTTTTTTTGCAATAATTTGTCCTGCACAGTTCAGTAATTTATTTTGCCAATCTTCTTCTTTACCAATTTTGGGGATGCTGCGCTGCCGCCCCCTGGTGGGGCTCAGTGGGGCGACAGCAGAACAGCAATATAGTAATAATAGTAATAGTAGTAGTAGTAGTAATAAATTTATACCCAGCCCATCTGGCTGGGTTTCCCAGCCACTCTGGGCGGCTTCCAACAAAAGATTAAAAATGCATTAAAACATCAGTCATTAAAAACTTCCCTAAACAGGGCTGTGGTGAGGACTTGGGATTTTTGGGGGGTGTCGTTTAACTGCCCCCTCTCCTTTCCTGGTTTTAACACGCATGATCGTATTTAGAAAAACCACAACCCAGATGTATTCTGTGTTCTACATCAAGCAATGCCACTAGCTGTTTTTTTGCTTTCCAACGCATTTCTTATTTTAAAAAAAAAACCAAAACGCAGCCTGGCAAAATCTACCAGGAAGTTGGGCTTGTGTTTTCCCACTGTCAGTCTTGACAATGAAGAGCAGCAGATATTTGGGAAGAGGAGAAGCAGAGCAGCAAAAGGTCACGGCAACTGTTTGCATTTGCCGGGGTGTGTTTTCCCCCCTCCTTTTTTTCGGGAGTGATCCTGACTGCCAGCGTAATCGGACCCGCCAAGGGCACCGCGATGACGGGGCAGGCTTGGCCCAACTTGGAGAGCCAGGCCCTCCATGCAGGGTTCATCGCTTCTTGCCATGTTTACTGCCGCCGGTGCCAAGGCCGGATTGTGTCACCCGGACACGGGGGCTTCTATATTTTTAATAAAATTGATTATTCTGAAAAGCCGGCTGCAAGCCTGCCCAGTTCAGAGGTGGGCTCAGAGGCCGGGCTGCTCATCCCCCCCTTTCCAGTCCTGACAGAGACAGCGATGAGGGAAACTTGGCACTTGCACTCGGCACTTGGAGCCCAGCCAAGGCGTTTGTTTAGCTTCCCAGCTGGGGGTTGGCCTCTCCGCAAAAGGATTCCTGGGACGGGACGGAGCAGAGGCGTGCTTCGCACTCGGGGCTCTCCCTTCGTCCCGGGATGGCGGACCCCCTTCTTCCTTCCCAGCCCTCCGGCGTCCGGGATCTGGGCTTCGCGGAGCGCCCCCTGCGGAAACTCTGCGGAAAGAAGAACTATCCCCCGGGGGCTCCTGAGCAGAGGGGGCTCTTCCTCATTGAGGCCTGGGTTCGAGTTTCGCACAGCGCCAAAGGCATCTGAGTTGGCTGGCAACACTCCCCGTTGCCCGAGTTGTCTGAATTTGCCGGTTGGCGGGAACAATGCTGCCCTCCTCCAAGGCGCAAGGCTCCCCTGGGGGCTCCCCGGCCCCGTCGCCCCACAACTCGCCCGTCCTCTTCCGGAAGGTGATGGCCAACCCCGGCATGCGGTTGCAGCGACGCTTCACGGTGGCACACCCGCTCTGGTAAGGGGACGCCGCAATAAGGCCCCGCGCTTCAGTCGCCTTCGAGTGGGTGGGGAGAACTTTCTCTTTCTTCATTTATTTTTTAATATCATATTGATTGAGTTTCCATCTTATATTGTTAAAGGACATTCATCTTTTCCCACAATGGCATTTGATCAAATGAGCCATCGATCTCCCTCCTTATGGTTACCTTAATTTTCTATATCATAGCATCTATACTTCCCCCCTGATTACATTACTGTATATCTATTTCTATTGTCAAATTTTTAAACAAATATGTAAAAAGGTATATATAAACAACATTACAAGTCTTCTTAAGTCAGTCCTGCTAGTGTTGTTAATTGCTTGCCATTTTCCTTTGGGTATTGTATAAATTTACTCGTCTTTTTGATCGCACTGGTTTCAGATTTTCCCGGTCAACTTTGCCATTTCTGCATATTCAATCATCTTCATCTGCCCCTCTTGTATTGATGGTATATCTACGGTTGACCTTTCTTTGGTTTGATATTTCTTTGGGATTTCCTCACCTATTATCCTCAATAAGAATGCTTCAGGGTTTTTTTAAAAAAAACATGTGCTTTTGTACATTTTCTTTCACTCATTATATATCATATCCCAATAAGCTTTTACTTTACTACAAATCCACCACATATGATAAAAAAATTCCTTCATTTTCTTTACATTTCCAACATTCGAGGGGGGGGGAGGACCTTTCTCAGCCCAGGGGCCGCTTTGCCTCCTGGGGGCCGTAAGCTGGGGCAGAGCGCCAAATGCGAATTTTACCCTCATGTATAAGAAGCTGGTTTCTACACCATCCAGGTTACCATTGCGAGAGCTCAGCCAGGCAGAGGTGTTTGCGGCCCCCCAAATGTCCCTGAGGGCCAAATGGAGATGTTTGGGGGTCCGCATTTGGCTAGAGGCTCTTGTTGGCACTCGCAAGGCACTCGCAAATATCCCACCAAGCCCTCCAGCGTTGTGTGGTGTTGAAGGACACCGGGGTGGCCCGGGTTCAGATCCTCCCTTGGCCGCAGAGCACCTTGGGGCCAACTTCCATCTCTCAGCCCCAACCTGCCTCTAGGGATTACCGGGGGGGGGTAGAGCCAACCCCGTTCGCCCTTCCTTGTTTGCAGTGAGTTCCACAGTTCTCCCGGCTGGAAATGTGTCCTTCCTTGCCTGGCTGGAGGGATGTGCAGATGGAGTGAGCAGAGGCCTCTGGTTCGAACGGGTGCCCTTTTGCCCTGGGATGGATCCACCCGTCACCACATGGCCTCCGAAAGCTTCCTTGCGAGCGGGGAAACGGCCCTCCGGGTCACCAAAGGTCACGGCGGGCCGAGGACAGGAAAGACCCCTCCACCAGTCTTGGCCCACAATGAAGCTTTTGTGTCCCGTTCGGGTGCCAGGAGGAGAAGCGAACCAGAAGGAAAACAAGGAGCGGCGTGGTTTTTTTTGTGGGCGGATAGAGACAGAGCGATTTGCTCGGTTATTTCCCCAGGCCGGTTCAAAGCTGCTTTCGGCAACAAATAAAACCCCACAGGTGTTGAGGGGACACCCCGCCAGTCCCCGGCGAAGGAGCCCACCCCCTGGCCCGGCTCCCCCCACCCCACGACCCACTTCGAGACAGGCGTTGGGGAGACAATCGGGTGATTCTCTGCCTTGTCTGGGCCTGACGTGAGCCGGGGAAGGCGGCTGAATGGGGGCCCTTTGTTCCTGGTCAGATGGGTGTTGCGGGGAGGATGGCGGCGGCAAAGGCTGCGGGTGTGTGGGGGGTCCTGTGGGTGCCCTGCGTGGCTCCTCCGCCAGTTAACCAGAACGGCGCCTTTAGAGGAAGCCGAGGATGCCGTTCCCACGGAGGCACTCCTGTATCGGTTACGGCCTGGCCAGGACAAGGTGGGTGCCAGCTCTCCTTTCCCTTTTCTGGATTATATTCAGGGATCCAGTGGCAGGGAGGTCCATAGGACCACAGCTGGATAAGGGACACAGGGAGGTCCCGTTGAAAGGGGCAGAATGCTGCAGCACAATTGCTGACAAGAGCAACGATGCCCCCACTCAGAGGACGCCTTTTGCTTGCCCTTTTGCTGCCAGGCCAAATTCAGACTGTTCCTCTTCTGTTTTAAAATAATAACATTTTCTTTTCCCATATTGAAAGCCGCTCAACAGTTCTTTTCCAGCTCGACAAAACGAGTGACTTCTTCCCCAGCCACCCAGCTTCAATGTTTAAAACCTCAACGACATACAATAGCGTTTTTAGGTTTATCTAATTTCCTCTTCTCTGGCACGTTTCTGCTGTTTTCTGCTTATGGGAAATAAACTTGTTTCAATGGTTTTTCCAGTCTGAAAACAAAGAAAATTTTTTTGAGGGACTTTTGAACATACAAAAGTCAAAATGATAAAACAGGTTGAAATCCGCTTTCTAAGCGCCTGAGTCTGTTTTCTCCCGCTCCGGAGGGTAGGACTCGAACCCGTGGCTTCGGGCGACAAGGAAGGAAATTCCGACTCAACGTCAGGAAGAACTTTCTGACAGTCAGAGCTGTTTGGGATGGAAGGTGGTGGCCTCTCCTTCCTTGGAGGTTTTTAAGTAGAGGTCAGATGGCCATCTGTCCTGGATGCTTTAGCTGAGATTCCCACATTGCAGGGGGGTCAGACTGAATGACCGCTGGGGTGTCCCTTCCAACTCTACAATTCCACTGATGTCTATAACACCTGTGGATCTTGGCTCACTGCCTCTACGCTTCTCTTCCAAGTCCCTGGTGGGGCGCACACTTTTACTCTCATGGCGTCATGGAAATGGGCAGAGGGCCAGCAGGCAAAAGGAGGGAGACATCAGAGGCAGGCAGAGACTGGTGTGGTTTTGGGGTGGGCAGACGGGAAGGAGGGGGCAATTGGGGTTTGGCATCCCGGAAAAGGGGGCTGCCGTGACTCTCGTTTGTCCCTTCCCCCTAAACTAGGCCCCAGAGTCATCCCAACCGACCAGAGAAAATGCAGTGGGCATGTTAACCTACGGAACTCCCTGCCACAAGACGAGAGGCGGAAGCCCCTAGCTTGGGGGGGGGGAGCGAGGCTCTTGGCGTGAGAACAGGAGCCGGTTCCTAAATCCGTGGAAACTGGGCCATCTCCCGAGAGCTTCTCGTCCCTAGAAACACGTATATATCAGAGATGAAAGCCTAGGAAGCGATTTGTTTTGCCTGGGTCAGGAGTCTGGAGCAGAGGGAGAAACATCTGGAGAACCGCAGGCTTTGCCCCCCATCCTGGCTTACGTACTTCATCTTTTTGGAGGGGAGAACGAGCTTTTTCACGTACGCAGCAGCGACAGAAAATATGTGGAATCCACCCGCCTGTTTTATAGCTCTCGCTGTCGGCAGTCGGGAACTGGCATTCGTGTTCATGCGGGAAAAGTTATGCCTTTTCTTTTTAAAAGGAAGAATTAAATTAAGCCATAGGCTAGCGCACTGCAGCAGCATCCTGCAAGACTCATTTTCTTCTTTTCTTCTTTTCTTAACATTTTATTCATTTTCAAAAATAATGGGGGGGGGGAACCAATGCAAAATCAAATCAAAATAAAATAAATTGCAAGGCCCGTTTTCAACTCCCCAACACTAGTCTCCCTGCCTTAACCTACCTAGCAGGGTGGTTGCGACGATTTGGGGGAGAACCAGAGTCCTTTTTGTTGGGGATAATTCAGGTGTCAAAAAAGGTTATTTATGTCTGCCACTACTGCGGCCCGTGTTTTGTTAGCCCAAAAATGGAAAACAAGTGAAGAAGAATGGCAACTTATGTCAACAGAATATGTGCAGCTTACCGGTAACATATAGAATAAGAGAACAAGAAGAACATATGTTTAGAGGAGATTGGAAAGTGTTTATTGAATACATGGGGGATATTGTGTATACAGTGGTACCTCGGGTTACATACGCTTCAGGTTACATACGCTTCAGGTTACAGACGCTTCAGGTTACAGACTCTGCTAACCCAGAAATATTACCTCGGGTTAAGAACTTTGCTTCAGGATGAGAACAGAAATCGGGCAACAGCGGCGCAGCGGCAGCAGGAGGCCCCATTAGCTAAAGTGGTGCTTTAGGTTAAGAATGTTTTCAGGTTAAGAACGGACCTCCGGAATGAATTAAGTACGTAACCAGAGGTACCACTGTATTTGAAAACGCTGGCAGCATTAAGATAAATTCAACAGTATAAATACCGGTAAGTTTTGATGGATGCAATAATGGAATTTATTAATAATAGTTTATGTAAAATAGGCAGGGATTTATGGCATGCAAAACGAACCATGGAAAGAGAAGAAGGGAAGTCATTTTAAGGATGTTTAAATGAGTATTCTAAATTGTAAAACAGAAAATTATATATACCGTATTTTTCAGTGTATAACACACGACCCCTATTTTTCTTAACCCCAAATTAAGAAATTGCACTATGCACTATCAGTGTATAAGACGACCCCTTATTTTAAACTTTGAAAATTTAGGAAAAAAAGATAGTCTTATACACGGAAAAATACGGTATATATAAAATGAAAATGGGCAGAAGCGTCTTTGCTGCCTGGAGCTCCTGGGATGTAGATGGAACGACAGAGAAATAAATTAAAAGAGTTGTGCCTGCTAAATTGTGGGAGAACGAATAAGTGGAGCCTCCACCGTCAGAAGCAGTCTACCTCTGAATGCCCGGTGGTGGGAAATGGCAGGGGGTGGCTGTTGTTTCTTGCTCCTGACGCCCTCTCTCCTCTCTTTCTCTCGCCAGTTTCGACCTCGAGAATGGCTTCTCCCCGGGACGGACCCCTCTGGACGCCCAGACCCACCCTGGCCTGGGGCTGGTGCTGCAGGGGGCCACCCCCCATGGCCAGCGCCGCGAGTCCTTCCTCTACCGCTCGGACAGCGACTATGACCTCTCGCCCAAGGCCATGTCCCGCAACTCCTCGGTTGCCAGCGACATGTGAGCATGTGCAGAGCGCCATTCTGAGGCAACGCCCTGGGGATGTTGGCAGTGCGGTTTCCGCGAGGGAATGTGTAGTTGTCAGTCTGGCTGGGGTGAAAAACGCCCGCAGGCATGGGGGGGGGCTTGGCGTTTTTGGAGAGGGTTTGGGTGGGGGAGGCATATGGGAATTGAATTCTGCTGGGTCATCCTCCCCCCCCCAAAAAAAACCCAGTATTAAGCCGTAAGACTCACCCCAGGCTTTTTAAATTGGTGGAGGGCAAAACGCTCAAAGCAGTGAATCTCCAGTTCCCTTGAAAATAACAATAATAATTTTTTATTATTAATAATAATTTATTATTTCTACCTTGCCCATCTGACTGGGTTTCCCCAGCCACTCTGGGCGGCTTCCAACAGAAGGTTAAAAATAGATTGAAACATCAATCATTAAAAACTTCCCTAAATAATAATAATAATAATAATATTTCGCTGGTGGACCACTTAAAAAATTTGCAAGTCTTTTATAGCAATTGCCATGCATCGCTCTAGATGCATTGCGGTCTTTAAGTGTATCTGCATTGCTTCATTTATTTCTCCGTTTGTCCTTTCACGTTGCAATTTGAATCCCGTAGAATTTTACAGAATTCAAATTGTGAGTGTTCTTCCCAGGCATCAGAACGAAGCCTGAGGACTCTCGACCGCTTTCCGCATGCGGGGAAAGGGCTCAGCGCCTTCTGCGATGCCCAACAGGAGGGCAGGAGGCCTCAAGCTTTGGTTGTTGAGGTCCTGCAACTCATTTATCTGTTTTTAATCTGGAAAATGCCAGGAGGATTTGCTAGCCTGCCTTGGAAGCGAACTCTTCCACAATGCAGAAAAAGTGCAATTAATCCGAACCAGTGCCCTCGTCTGTCCTACTTGGGATTAAGAGGTTTTACCTTTTCTGTTGCAGGCATGGAGAAGACTTGATCGTCACTCCTTTTGCACAGGTAGGGATCTCTTTGGGGTTGGGGTCTGTGCTTGGGGGTTTGAAAGCGAGAGGAAAGGCTAGGAATTACTACAGGTACAGGAACCCTGGGTGTGGTGGGTTTTTTTTTTTTGCAATTACTGAAGGTGCAGGAGCCCTGCAGATTTTTGTAATTATTAAAGGTACACAAGCCCCAATGGTTTTTGCAATTACTAAAGTTACATGAGCCCTGCAGTTTTATGCAATTAATAAAGGTACACGAAACCCGGCGAATTTTGCAATTACTAAAGGTACACGAGCCCTGCAGTTTTATGCAATTATTAAAGGTACACGAAACCTGCAGTTTTATGCAATTGCTAAAGGTACACGAGCCCTGCAGGTTTTTGGTTTGCAAGTTAAAGGGATTAGCCATGGCCAGCTGCACCGGCGTGCATGAGGGGGAGCAAGCGTTGCATGCAGCTGATTCTGAAAGGATTTCCTTTCACCCTCTCCAGGTCCTGGCCAGCCTGCGGACAGTGCGCAGTAACTTCGCCATCTTGACTCACCTGCAGGAACGCCTCGGCAACAAGTGAGTGAGTTGCTTTTTGTGGGAATGTTGTGGATAGCAGGAGAGGATATCTTGATTAAATATTATCCTTCCTCACTCATGCTAGTGAGTCAGTAGCAGAGTACACCCCCCTCTTTATTGCAGGAAGCTAGCTGGTAGATTCGTTTGAATCTCTTGAGTTAAGCAATCCAGTCTGGCTTGTCCAGATTGTATTGATCCTGGTAAATTCCCCTTTGTTCCCTCTTAAAAAGAATAAAGACACCACAGTCTTCTCTTAAAAGCAATGATAAGAGGTTTACTTACATTCAGTTCACAGTATGATCCTGAAGGCAGGCTCTAGCTTGTAGTTACCGAAGAGAGAGGGGGTTTATCCCATGTGGGGATTGAGCCCATGTGCTGCTGGCGGAGAGCCAGCAGACAGCAAAAGGCATCAAGATGGAATAAATTGAGGAAGAAGAGGAAAGATGGCTGCGTGACCGGCCCTTTGATGGGGTCTGCCAGGGTCATGCCCATCTACCTGGTCACACGCAGAGGGAAGATGCTCCAGACCAGGTGGGACAGGAAGTTCTCCTGGCTGGAGGAACGTCCCCCTGTCTGTGTCTACTCTAAGCATACAGGAAATGTTGCATTTGACTGCTTATGTTACACCCCACACTTCTGGGGTCAGTGGGGAGCACAGGCAGTGCCGGATTTACATCTAAGCTAAACAAGCTCTAGCCTAGGGCCCCACTCTCTTGCCCCCCCCAAAATGTAAAGGGGAAAAAACCTGGATGTACATTTCCAAAATATAAGATAAAAAACAAATAAAATAAAACCTACATCCAGCAACAGTGTTTTGTGTTGTGTGGGCCCTATTTTGTTATGTGCCAATGGCTTTAGATACCTATTAGGTCCATAAATGACCATATAGCATATATTCAACACAAAAAAGAGTGGCATTTTTTTGTTGACAAAGGACAGCTGGACATAGAAAGGGCCCCATTACCTTCAGGAGCTGAGGGCCGCATCACACCTAAATCCAGCCATGACAGGGACCTGATCACGATCCCCTCTGCCGCCAAATATGATGCTGAGGGCTCAGAGATGCTCTGTCCCTTACAGGAGATCGTCTGGAGTTCCCAACCTGCCGCCCACGTCTAAAGTCAACCTGCCAGGTGAGTTCCATCTGGGCCCTGTCAATATTGTTTTTTTTGGGGGGAAGGTGCCCACCGTGGAAATGTGGGTTTGCACAACTGAAAACGTTCTGTTGCCCTCGCACCAGAGTGGGGGTCATTTCCCAGTTCCCAGGGCCTTGCCATCTCCTCCCTGCTCTGCACAAAACATCTGCAGTCTGCTTACGATCCGGGAAGTTCCTTCCTTCCTCCCTCTCCTGCTTTCTTCCTCTCTCTCTTTCTCTTTTCTAATGCCACCTCTGCAGCTATAGTCTCCGATTGACGTCAGTACTTTCATTATTCAAAAACTCTGTGTTTTTTCGCTTCTTCCCCTGCCGCCGGGCCTGCCTCCTTCTCTCTCTCCACCACGCCACCCTGACCGCCTGTTCCCTGCCTGCATTCCCCCCCCCACCCACTGCAACCCTTTGCCCAACCTCTGGCATCGAGGAAACTCGTGAGCCGGGCGGTGTGGAAGCCACAAACACACAAACGCACAGACACACAACACCCAGGCCAAAGGAAGAGCTTCTGCAAACGAGGCAGGGGGTTTGCTCCCCGCAAGATGTAGACTTGGCTGATAGGAGAGATTTAAAAGGGGGCACCATGGCTCGGCTCACTGCTGGAGGCAGGAACTGCCTCTGGGTACCAGTTCTGAACACCTCTGGAGAGATGCTGCCTGCCTGTGTAGACAACACTGAGCTATGTGGACCAATTATCCTCCTGTTTAAAACAGCCTTTTATTTGGATTGGTGAAATGACCGTGGTGATGGAACAGCTGCTTTGAATCTAGAAGGTCTCATCCAGGGGGACCCAAGGGTCATCCAACCCCCTGCAATGCAGGCTCAGCGCCTGGCGGTAGCGTCTCCATACTGGGCATGTCCCCTCAAGAGCTGCTGCCAGTCAGTGCAGACAGGATTGTGCCTCTTCCCTCTCCGCAGAAGATGCTTCCCAAAAGCTGGCCGTGGAGACCTTGGAGGAGCTGGACTGGTGCTTGGACCAGCTGGAGACATTGCAGACAAGGCATTCGGTCAGCGAGATGGCCTCGAACAAGGTAAGGCGCCTGGGTCAGGGTGGGACCCCCAGCCCCAAAGGGACAAGGCTCAGGTTGCTTGGCAGACTCTCCTCTTTGAGGTTTTGGGAAACTTTGCCCTGGTATGGCTAAGAGAGAGAGAGAGAAAGTGTCCTTCAGGGGTCAGCAAACTTTTTCAGCAGGGGACTCCATTCAGGACCAGGGAATCCCCCACACCCGCCCGCCCCATCCCCCCAAAACAGGACTTCTGTCTTGTCAGGATTCAACCTCAATCTGTTAGCTGCCATCCTGGATGGCATCTGGCCGGCCCCTGGGAGAAGAGAATGCTGGAGCAGCAGATGGGTCAGATCCAGCAACCAGCCTCTGTTTATGTTCTTTTTGCAATGCCAGGGATGGAGAATAAATAAAGCGTTGGGAAGCTGTCTCTCTGCTTCCAGCTGCTTTTCTCTGGACACACATGAGAGAGGGGGAGAGAGAGCTTGTCCCCTGTGGCAATTTAGCCTCCTCCCAATGCCCACCTTGCCCACCTAAAGGCAGCTCCGAAGCAGGGCCAGATTTAGGTTTGATAAGGCTCTCAGCTCCTGAAGGTAATGGGGACCTTTATATGTCCAGCTGTCCTTTGTCAACAACAAATTGCCACTCTTTTTTGTGTTGAATATATGCTATATGGTCATTGATGGACCTCATAGGTATCTAAAGCCATTTGCACATCACAAATAGGAGCCTACAGAACACAAAACACTGTTGCTGTATGTAGGTTTTACAGTATTTTATTTGTTTTTTATCTTATATTTTGGAAATGTACATCCAGGGTTTTTTTCCTTTACATTTTTTGGGGGGCCCCAAGAGAGTGGGGCCCCAAGCTAGAGCTTGTTTAGCTTAAATCCGGCACTGTGGCAATCAATCAATCAGGTTTATTGCAGCTTTAAGCTCATATACACATAGAAAATAGACACAGCCAGTAATATATACATATAAAACATATACATACAAAAAATTCCTGTAGCATTCCATTTCGCCTCTTATAAGTCAACACAGAGGTTAAAAATCTTGCCACTTGCAAGGATACGGTAGAAGTACCCTGTAGCAATTGAGCCCCCCTCCCAATGCCCCCCTTGCCCACCTAAAGGGAGCTCCGAAGTCTTGCCCGCTTCTTGCCATCCTCGGTCCTCCTCCTTCTCCCCGTGCGCCTTGCAGCTGCTGTCTGGGTACCACCTCCGAGCAGCGGCAGCAGCAGCAGCATCCCCAGGCTCCCGCCAACCAATCGGGAGGCGGAACGGACTCCTGCCCCTCTGCCCGCGGCTTCTGATTGGGCGGCCGCCGAGAGGACAGCTCACCTGGAGCATCCCTGGCGCATCCCTCCGGCTCCGTGATGCAGGGGAGACCCCCGTTGCCAGCGCTTCCTCCTCGGTGCTGAGCTTTGCAGAGAAACCCCCTTTTCTTTCTTTTTTTGCGGGGCAGAGGGGAACAGAGTTCTTTCCTCCTCCTTTTTTGGGGTTTGGGGGCTCAGGCTCCCAGTCCATGCAGCTCCGTGGCCTGGCTGCTGCGGGGCAGGTAGTGGTGAGCTTCGGAGGAGGAGAGGAGGGTCGGCTTGCAAGCAGCAGCGCTCTGGGCAGGTGGGGGGCGGGCGGTGCGATGCCTGACGCCAGCCCCCCGGGGTTGCTCGTTTTCCAAGACCCCATCGCCCAGGTAAGCAAGCGGAAGACAGGTGCCCCTTCCAAAGGTTGACAAGCGAGGGGGCAGCAGCAGCAGCAGCAGCGGGGACTTCTGCTCTGCTGCAAAGGTTTGGCACAGTTTTTGTTTGTAAAGTGGGTGTGCCCCCCCAGCCAGGGAGGGGGGGGTGCATGCTTGATCTGTGAGACTCGCCTTCTCAGGGTGTGTTTTCAATTATTTAATTTGTTTAATTTTTAAAAAAAATAATTTTTATTGAATTTACCATTTTTATCATCGTCACAATCATTATTTCAAAAACAAAATACCTTATAAATCCTCAACCCACCCCCAGTGACTTCCCTCAACTTCCCTTTCAACTCCCTGTTCATTGGTTATTTCTTATTCTTTAATTTTTTTTTATAAAAAAATAATTCTTCTCTTATCATTTTAACACCCTGTTTCTATTTCTACATTTGTTTTGTTAATTGCGAGTGTTTAGTCAAACCCTGCAAGTGAGTCCATTTCTTTGCACTGATTCTGTAAATATGACATAAATGGTTCCCAGTCCTTCTTAAAATCTCTATTGTCTTTATCTCGAAGTCTTTCTGTTAATTTTGCCAGTGGGTATGTGATGTTAGCTCAGTGGTTAGAGCGTCTGCCTGGCATGCTGCCGGAGGTCCGATCCGGAACAACATCTTCAGGCAGGGCTGAGAGACACACCCTGTCAGAAGTCCTGGGCAGCCACTGCCAGTCACTGTCTCGCATTGCAGGGGGTTGGAGTAGATGACCCCTTTCCGACTTCGCAATTCTTTGGTAAGGCTTGAATCAGCTTCTTGCTCGGGGCCTTGAGGACTAGAAGCTTGCTTTGTTTTTAAGGACTAGCTTAGTGGTAGAGCAAACTGCCCTGCAGGTTTGATCCCCAATGGCACCTCCAGGTAGGGGTGGGAAAGTATTTCAAATGTCAAAACAAAAAACACCCTTTCAAAACCTTGCATTTGGGGTGGGGGGAACGACACCCTAAATCTCAAAGTCTTGCTAATGCTTTTTAAGGATTTCAATATTTATTGATATCCCTGGTGAATCCAACAGCACCCATTGTTGCAAATGCTTTAAAAAACCACTAAAATTGGAATATAAATCCATCATTTTGCAAGCCGCCTGGAGTATGGAATCCCCCCCCCCCCAGCCTCCACCATGTTTCATAAAATTGTTTTGCCTTGACTCATTTCTGCGTGTGCTGCAGCTGGCATCCCGTAATTGCAACTTTTATGGGTCTCCTGCAGCTCTCGGGACTTCTGAGAGACCCTCTCCACCTCGTATTCCCCGCTCACTTTTTATGAGGAGCCGAGAGGCATTGCCATTCTTTCCCTTACACGTCACCCCAAATCTCTGAGTGACGAGAGACTCCGGGGGCCCCAGGCATTTGGCTTCTTTGGAACAAAAACCGTCTGAGACTGTGCCGGCTTTGGGATATATGGTTTTATTTGCTCCTCTGTACAACCTGAGCATAGGACAGAGGCTCATGGCATCAAGGCCCCAACTCATCTCGCTGCTTTGTTTGGATTCAGCACAGAGCAAGCGAGTCTCTGTGCCTCCAGCTTCCAGCTCAGCACACACCCCAAAAATCTGGCACCTAGGCGAGGGGGGCAGAGGAAAGAGCCCCACCCCTTAGCCTGGAGGGGCCCCCACATTTAGTTGCAGCTCCTGTCACCTGACTCACTCTTTTGGGGTGCTGATGAGGGCACTCAAATGCAGGGCCAGATTTAGGTTTGATGCGGCCCTCAGCTCCTGAAGGTAATGGGGCCCTTTCTATGTCCAGCTGTCCTTTGCCAACCACAAATTATTGCTGTTTTTTGTGTTGAATATATGCTATATGGTCATTGATGGACCTCATAGGTATCTCAAGCCATTTGCCCATGTGGCCATGCAACCAGTCCATGCAGAATGGAGGCACCCTATATATAGAAAGGAGCAAAGCAGGGATATTTCCGGGAGCAGGCTAGCAGGCGGGGCTCATGACTTACAGTACATCCTAGAAGCCGACACAACGCAAAACACTGCTGCACCTCGGAAGGCTTCCGCTGAGTCCCCCCCAACATTTTGGAAGTCAGACAGTCTTTCGGAACGGATTACGTTCGAAAACCGAGGTACCACTGTATATATATATTTTAAAAAGGACGGCGGAGTCAGACCACATCTGGAATCACTGTGTCCCATCTGCCCAGAGATATCTCGCTGCCTCCCTGAGCCCTTTCCTATTGGGTCATGAGGACTAGAAACAATTCTCGCCGCTTGCCAAAACTCTCATCCCCTTGAAAACACGGCTCTTAATTTTTGGTGCAATGCAAATTCTCCTTTTGACCATGCAGTGGAGGCTGCCTATGAGTTTCTGCTTTGAGTTATTGAACTATTTCCTGCTCTCTCCCCCCAGTTCAAAAGGATGCTGAATCGGGAACTGACCCACCTCTCCGAAACCAGCCGCTCTGGGAACCAAGTATCCGAGTACATCAGCAGCACTTTCTTGGGTGAGTCCCCCAGGGCTGCGCAATGGGGAGATGGAGAAGAAAAGGTTTTGGGGTGGAAGGGATCCCTTGCTTGCAAAAAGGGAAGCACACTCGCCTTTCTCCTTTCCTGCCTGGCCTGGGTGCTGATCGTGCCAAGGTTGTGGGTTTGAGCTGCGCTCTTCAGCAGCCCATTCACACCCCAAGCTCCTTTTGAGTGGTAGCTCAGTGGTAGGCTCCCCTGCCCAAAACCGTTCCGTTCTTAGCCTGAAAACGTTCTTAACCTGAAGCACCACTTTAGCTAATGGGGCCTCCTGCTGCCGTTGCGCCGCCAGAGCCCGATTTCTGATCTCATCCTGAAGCAAAGTTCTTAACCCGAGGTAATATTTCTGGGTTAGCAGAGTCTGTAACCTGAAGCGTATGTAACCCGAGGTACCACTGTATATATATACACACAGCAAGTGTTAAGCAAGAGGTTCCCTTCCTCTGCGCCGCACGAGTCTCTGTGCGTTTGTGACGGAGGCAAGAGTGAGAAGAAGACTCTCTGGGGTGAGGTGGGGAGAGAGACCCCGTCTGCTCTCTGGAAACATCACTTTCGGGAGAGGACCGGCATTCCAGCACGCAGCATCTCCCGTTGCCATGGCGTCGGTAATATTATTAGCCTCCGCTGACGTCAATCCTTGCGTGCCTCGGGAATATTGGGGCGGGGGGTCTCCCTCGGAACAGCGGGAGACTCGTGCGAGGGGTCGGGGGGGGGAGATATTCGACATGGGCCTTCTTTGCTGTGTTCCAGCAACTCCTCCAGAGACGATGCTCCAGAAAAGGACCACCCAGGGCCCCTTTTAAAGGGGGTTGCACTGGGAAGGGGTTTTGGCAAGCAGGGCTAGAATTGAGGAGGAGAACAAGGAAAGCCGTACCTCTCTCCTTCCTCTTGTCATCCCCTGTGCCAAATCCCAGACTGTAAGCTCCTTGCGGCAGGGACCTGTTTTCTTTGGGCTTCGAAAAGCTCAATGCAAATCTTCGCCTTGTGGATAATTTATTGGGGGGGGCTGTTTTTCGCTTCTGATGAGGTTTTATTTCACCCTGCCCGTGGGAAACTGTTCTCCACCCCCCCCAAGAAAGTTCTAGTGTGCTTTGTTTCATGGTGGGCAGCCGAGAGGGTCGTCCCTCGACCCCACCAGAAGTGGCATGCCCCGGAGTCAATTTGCACCTGTGTTTTAATAGTAATAACAATAATTTATTATTTACACCCCACCCATCTGACTGGGTTTCCCCAGCCACTCGGGGCAGCTTCCAACAAAATATTAAAAATGCAAAAAAAATAAAAATAAAAAATAAAAAATTAAAACCAGACATTTTTCTTTCAATGAACGGCATGCAGTGAATTTTATATCTACCCCGCCTGCCCGTTTCAGACAAGCAGCATGAGGTGGAAATCCCAACCCTGGTCCCTAAGGAGAAGGACAAAGAGAATAAGAAGAAGAAGAAGCGGCCGATGTCACAGATCAGTGGCGTGAAGAAACTGACGCACGGGTCCAGCTTCCGCTGTGCGGCTGCCATCCCTCGCTTTGGGGTCAAGACGGAGAAGGAGGGTCTGCTGGCCAGGGTGAGGAAGAGGGGGCATGTGGGGCTTGGGGGGAGATGTTTCCCGGTTCCAGGAAGATGGTATGGCCGTGTGTGGGGGATCAGATTGTTATAAGAAAAAACTGTTCCTTTTTCCCTTATGGGGCGTCAAAGAGCCCGTATAGAGTCCTTAAGTAGGTCCTCTATCGGTAGGAGAAAATAACAGAGGCCAAGCAGAGAATATTGAGAAGCAAAGCGGCTCGTAAGCCTGATCTTTATTGAACTGTTGCAGCAGGGTCCTCACTCACCACACACAGGAGGGAGGAGGAACCCAGAACAATGGTGGGCAAGCTCTTATATAGACTCCTGAAATTGCCTCCCCTGTAGCTCAAGACCACCCCCCAAAACATCAGATATACATCACAGAAAGAGGTGGTCCCCAGCAGAAATTGGAGTGTATTGCTTCTCTCCTGTCTACCAGGATACCTGATAATGCCTTATCAATTGCCTTTTCTGGGTAGCCTGGCCATTCCTTGGAGATGGTAAATACTTAGTTCCTGAATCTCTTAGGCATATTGGTAGTTTGCTCAGCTTAACAGATACTTGACAGATTGTTTTTACAGGGAGGTGTAAACCCCTACATCCCAAAGAGAATTGGAAAGCTTTTCCTATTGCAGAGAAATATTTGAGGTCAATTTGGGAGAGTCAAAATGGCTTCAGGATTGTTCTCCTGTACTATTTCAGACACGTGGTTGATATACTTATGTATGTGTTTGCCTTGTTCATTTATGAACATTTATTTTATATATATAAGACCTTAGAATTCCTATCACAGGATCTCCCCGATAGCATCACGAGAACAAATTATCACAAATGAAAAGCATGTCTAGAGGGGCCACATTTGTGGCTGGTTTGGAGCTCCTGCACCACAAAACCTGCTTCGCCCCCCCCCCAAAATATTTTGTGAGGTGGTGGGAGTTGCGATCTGGAAAGTGAAGTGCGGGGATTGCAGTTGTTTTGACTCTGCATCGTCTGACATTCCCACAAATAAATATTGACAATTGATCAGCAAACAGCCCTTGAGGCTGTGATGAGTTGCCTTGTTTTGCTTCAAATCGAGTTTCTTGCTATGACGTTAAGCTATAGTTAGATCAGTGGAGGCCCTGTTTTGTGGGGGTTGGAGGTTATATGGGGAGCTGCTGCTGCAAGGGGAAAGAATCATCTTTGTTTATGGGATACCCTCCCAAACTACTTTGCTTCCACTTAGCAAGAGCTGTTTTCCTTGCTGGTCCTAGAACAGCAGTTGCGCAGCCGATCTCGTTCTGCTCCTGCCATTCTGCTGAATATTTTCAAATTGCCTTCATTTTAATTGGTTTGTGTTTTGTTCTTGTGAGATTTTCAAGTTTACTGAGGGTAAGTGGTGGGGGGCGGGAGAGGGGTGGGTTGGGAGGAAAAAAGGAAGAAACGGAAGGCAGAAACCCAAAGGAAAAACTTTGACACAAGAAAGAGACAAGAAGCTGAAGGGATGACTAAATTGCATTTCTTCTTGCTGCAGGGTTTTCCCTACCTTGAAGAACACCTCTTTGGTAAATTGCCTCTTTTGAGTGGAATATTTCAATTCCACCCAGTGAGGAGCTGTTAATTTTCTCTTTATATTTATGGCTCTGTGGTGCTTCTAGCTACGATCTCTCTGCTCGAAACCCTGGCAAAGATTTCTTTAAAGTTCTGTGCTCTCTCTGAGGTTTGACAGCCCTGCCTTCTCCTCCTTAGGAACTGGAAGACGTGAACAAGTGGGGCCTGGACGTCTTCAAGATTTCTGAGTACTCTGGCCATCGCCCTCTGACAGTCGTCATGTACAGCATCTTCCAGGTGAGATTGTGCCCTGGGGGACGGGTGCTTGGAGTTTGATGGGGAGAGGGGGGCAGTGGGGACCTGTACCACTACCAGCCTCTTCTGCACCACCTTCTCCCAGAATAATTTATTATTTCTACCCCACCCATCTGGCTGGGTTTCCCCAGCCACTCTGGGCGGCTTCCAACAAAATATTAAAATACAATAATTAATCAAATATTAAAAGCTTCCCTAAACAGGGCTGCCTTCAGATATCTTCTAAAAGTGAGATAGTTGTTTATTTCGTTGACATCTGATGGGAGGGCGTTTCACAGGGCGGGCACCACTACCATAATCGATGTAATCGATTTGGATCATCATAAAAGATGTGGGAGGAAATGATTCATAATAGGACCCACAAAGGGGAGGATGGAAGTCCAGGAGATTCCTTGGAATCTTGTTTTGATTATTCATGTTTGACATATCTCTGTAAAGTTTTAATTTGAAAAACCAAATAAATAAATTTAAAAGGGGGGCGGAGAGAATAAGTCCTTCCTTTCATCTGCCCCAAATCTCCAGACATTCAGCCCACGGATGTGTGCAATTGACACCTGTCATGTGGCCTCTCACTTGCTAAAAAGTCTCAGGCCATGGTGGCGCACGGGAATGAGGGGCCCACAGGCTCCCTGCATAGAGACCCCATTTCGAGAGTGCTTTTTAAACGATTGACAAGTCAGGGACGCCTTCTTCTGCACCCCTCACCCTGCAGGAAAGAGACTTGCTGAAATCTTTCCAAATCCCCACGGACACCTTCATCACCTTCATGATGACCTTAGAGGACCACTACCATGCAGACGTGGCCTACCACAACAACATCCACGCAGCCGATGTGGCCCAGTCCACCCACGTACTGCTCTCCATGCCAGCTCTGGAGGTGAAGAGGGAATTCTGGGGAAGGCGGGGAGATGAGTTTGGGGGTCTCTGCAGGCATTCTTTTTAGCTTGTGGCTCGCGGTATTGTAGAATTGTAGCGTCGGAAGGGACCCCGAGGGTCATCCAGTCCAACCCTCTGCAATGCAGGAATCTCAGCTTAAGCTTAAGCATCCATGGCAGACGGCCACGGAACCAGCTGAATCTCTAGTGGCAAAGAGTTCCTCAGGACTGGGCTGATGACACTAAAGCCTCAGTTTCTCGTTGCTTGTCAACTTGGGGAACGGCTTATATTGCAAGCTGCTCTGCGGTCCTCAGATGAAGGGTGCTGTAGAAATTTAACAGATAAATACAATAAAATAAATGAGCAACGGCACTCCTGCTGTTGTTCATGGGCTCGTGAATTGATAGGAAGACCTTGAACCTGTCTCAGTAGTTGATTCCGCCATCAGAAAACTGGTTGCCACATTCTGCCCCAGCCTTGCAGTAATCCAGCCTTGAGGACCACAGTGGTCACTTGCCTCCTGACCGTGCCAATGCCCAGCCTGGCACCCCAGTTCGAGTTCTGCTCATCCCATCATTAGCTTTGTCTTCCTCACTTTCCTCCCGTTTTTGTCTCCCTTCCATCTGCTCGCTCCAGGCCGTCTTCACCGACTTGGAGATTTTGGCCGCCATCTTTGCAGCCGCCATCCACGACGTCGACCACCCCGGGGTCTCCAACCAGTTCCTGATCAACACCAGTGAGTGAGCCGTGTCGGCCAGTTGGGGCAATTCCTGTTTTTCCAACTGTTCCCGAGAACGTCTCCTCCAGTCCTTCCTTCCTTTACCTGGGGCAGATTTGCCCCACTTTGCATAGGACGTCCCAAAGTGAAGTGCAAAAAGTGATAACAAGAAACGGTCTGGCCAAGGCAGAATAGAGCAGGACTATTACTTCCCTTGAGAGGAACGCTGGACTTCTGCTGATGGAGCTTAGAATTAGCTTGTTTTGCTGCTGCATCACACTGTCGACTCATGTTCCTAATGATATCCTTTTCGAAACTTCCTGTTCCTCCTGGCCTGGAGCATCCTTCCTTTTGCATGTGATTGAAGGTGGACATGACCTTACCTGTCCAGGTAACAAAAGGACGAGTCATGCAGCACCCCCCTCTCTTCTTGACTTCCTTCTTCGTTTGACCAGCTTTTAGCTAGGATTGCTCTGCTAGCTCTTAGAAGCACTGGGATTATTCCCCCATATGGGGCAGATCCACAGGTACATCTTTGTAACTAAGTCTGCCTTCAGGAATCCAACTGTGAACTGATGTGAGTCAACTTCTTTCATTGACTTTGAATAAGATTGCGGTGGCTTTATTCTTTTAAGAGGGATTCAAGGGAACTTACCAGGAACGCACAATTCAATTTGAGACACATTGAATTGTATAATAGTGAGAGGCTCACATGAGCCGGCAATCAGCTATCTGCTGTGCATGTAAAAAGGGGGATGTAACTTGGCTACATAAAGGAACTTGCTAGTGCAAGTTAGGAAGGATATTAATAAACAATATATCCTCTCCTGCCACCCTGAACATTCCCACAAAATGTTGGTCGGCTGCTTCAAGCCCCTATGTGAATCTGCTCCCTTCCTCTCCTTCTCACCCACATGTATGGCCTCCTCTGATCCGGAGACATCGCCTGTCAAACTGACCACCCTTTTCCCATCCCTAGATTCGGAGCTGGCGCTGATGTACAACGATACGTCGGTACTTGAGAACCACCACCTGGCCGTGGGCTTCAAGCTCTTGCAAGAGGAAAACTGTGACATCTTCCAGAACATCTCCAAGAAGCAACGGCAGTCTCTCCGCAAGATGGCCATCGACATGGTGAGGAGCTCAGCGCTTAACTTCTTTTTTGGGGCTACTGTTTTGTTTAATATTGCTTATTTTATTCGATAGATTATAAATGTTGTGTTTATTTGTTAATCATATAATACAGCTTTTCCTTTAGTTGCGATGTTTGGCTTATTTTTTAGTTGTTGCCTTGTTCACAGTATTTTATAGATTGCAATTGTTTCACTGCTGATTTGCTGTATTTGTGATGTTCTAATACGTTTTATCACGCTGTTATTATTTGTTGTTTGCAAGCCACTTTGGGATTCATTTGAATGGGAAGTGGCATAGAATAATCAGAAATCAAATCCATTTCCCCCCTGTGGTTTCTGGTCTCAGGTCCTGGCGACAGATATGTCCAAACACATGAACCTTCTGGCTGATCTGAAGACGATGGTAGAGACCAAGAAGGTCACCAGTTTGGGGGTCTTGCTTTTGGATAACTACTCTGACCGGATTCAGGTGAATCTTCTTTTGGAAGGGGCAGGGGTTTGATGATCCTTCAGGGGGAGGGAAACCCCATCCAGGGCAGGCAACTGATCCATTTCTCAGACACACAAACTGCTCATCCCCAATGCCTCTGTCTTGGCAGGATTCGAGCTCAGCTCACTTTTCCTCATCCATCCTGCCACTACATCCAATTAAACTTGTAGCTCAGCAGTGTGAAACCAAGATTGAAATCAGGATATAATTTTATACAACATAATATAGCATCACAGAGGAGTCTGTTGCCCACCAGGGAGACTCCTCCATCGGTGTCATGGGCATCATCATCATCATCATCATCATCATCATAAGTACCAACCCTTTGAATTGTGCTCGGAAACGTCCTGGGAGCCAATGTAGGTCTTTTGGGACTGGTGTTATGTGGTCTCGGCGACTGCTCCCAGTCACCAATCTGGCTGCCGCGTTCTGGATTAGTTGCAGTTTCCGGGTCACCTTCCAAGGTAGCCCCACGGAGAGCGCATTGCAGTAGTCCAAGTGGGAGAAAACCAGAGCATGCACCACTCTGGCCACAGGCAGTCTGTGGGCAGGGAGGGTCTCATCCTGTGTCCCAGATGGAGCTGGGAGACAGCCGCCCTGGACACAGAACTGACCTGTGCCTCCATGGACAGCTGGGAGTCCAAAATGTCCAATACGTTCCTCCAAATGTCACCTGAGGGTTCATGCTTGACAGCGACGCATATCTGCCCTTCCAGGTGCTGCAGAACATCGTTCACTGCGCAGACCTCAGCAACCCGACCAAACCCCTGGAGCTGTACCGCCAGTGGACGGACCGGATCATGGTGGAATTCTTCCACCAGGGAGACCGGGAGCGGGAGAAGGGCATGGAGATCAGCCCCATGTGCGACAAGCACAACGCCTCCATAGAGAAGTCCCAGGTGGGTGCCCTGAGGGGGGCTTGTCGATAGGGGGGGGAGCACCCTTAAAGGAGGAGCCACACCTGGAAACGAGGGGGCTTCCTGCGGAAATTCTCCTCTTCCTCCTTCTGAACATGATTCTCGACTCGACGGGACCTGATCCAGCAGCCTCTTTTAAAGTACAAGGTGTGACCGGAGAGTTCGGTGAATGGTCACAGAAATCGGACAGCGAGAAATATTTGAACATACATGCCTTACAGGCCCCTCTGATACAATGCACCATTGGCAATGGTCGTAGAACTGTTGGAAACTTCTGGAGAACTCCTCTTTTCATACTGCTTTCGGTTCCCTCATCACAGCAGCTTGGATGTGTGAAGTGTTGGAAAATCTGTGCCATTTCAGTTTTGGAAAAAGAAAGAAATCCGGTGGGGCCAGATCAGGAGAACATGGAGGATGGGACAACTCAGTAACCTCAGGAACAATTTCCCGCGGAATATGCAATTCTTCCGCCATCATTTGGACAGACAAGTGCCGATCCCACATCAATAACTCACGGAGTCTGTCAACATTTGCCGCCATTTTGCTCACTGACAGTCTGCCAGACCAAGGGTCATCTTTGATGGTTTGCCGCCCTTCACGGAAACCTTTAAACCACTCACATACACTGCCTTTCGAGTTACAGCTTCATCTCCCTACACAATTGTGAGCGTTTCGTAGGTTTCCGATGCAGATTGTACGTTTGAATATTTCTCGCTGTCCGGTTTCTGTGACCATTCACCGAACCTTCCGGTCACACCTTGTATTTATCTGACCCAGTTGCAAAAATGCATTTTTTTAATTTTATTTTTTGGGCTTTGGTTTTGAATTGAGATTGGCGTCCTGGGAAGGGAAGGACATTCCTTGCTTCTGCCCCTCTTTGCGCTGTGTCCTCTCAGACCCTGTGTTTCTCTCCCTACTGGCAGGTGGGATTCATCGACTACATCGCTCACCCGCTCTGGGAAACCTGGGCTGACCTCGTCCACCCGGATGCCCAGGATATCTTGGACACCCTTGAAGACAACCGCGAATGGTACCAGAGTATGATCCCGCACAGCCCGCCGCCGCCCCCCGAAGAGCTGGTGTCCGAGAAAGGAGCCCCCGACAAGTTCCAGTTCCAGCTCACGTTGGAAGAGGAAGACGGAGAGGAGTCGGGCGCCGAGAGCCCCCTGGAAGAAGACCACAGCGAGGTGAAAACCCCAGGGACCACCGACGACTCGGAGTCGGCCCCCGAGCCTCTGCCGTCCCCCATGGACAAGCAGGGCAGCCCCCCAAGGAATATCCTGGCGATGCAGAACTTTGATAACCGGAGGACACTCTTGCAGAGTGATGGGGGCTCGACCACGGGGGCCGCCACTGAGACCGAAAGGAGGACAACCGAGGCTGGTCTTGATCAAGAAGGGAATATCACCTTCCTGCCCCTTGGGACGTAACGGGGGAAGTGGGGTTGGGGAAAAGGCACTGTTGTCGCTCCATCTTGGTGGCGTCACGGGGTGGGTGGGTCTTGAAATGCCTCTCCGCCACCGGAAAAGGTCCACCATGGTGGTTTCCTTGCCCTCTTCCTGAGAAAACTGTGGAAGAACGCCAACGGCAGGCATGTGCCCAGGGGCAGAAGGCCATGCCTCGCCCCTCCTGTCTTCCTCCCAGCATTTTCCGCCCATGGAGCCCGGGTTGTGCCAAGCCCAGCCGTGGGGAGAAATCTTCCCCCTTCCTCCAGGGACCTGCGTGGTTTCAATGGGGACAGAGCCCATGGGAGAAGAGGATCCCTAGGTGACTGCAAGCTTTGTGGGCACAGGGTTGCGAGTTCCATCCCTGACAACTCCGTTTTAAAAAAAATGATTTTGGGTAACCTCGCCGGGCTGAGAAAAGGCCTCCCCCCGCCCTGTCTGTGAGACTGAGTTGGAGGATCCGTTGGGGGTCGGTCTAAACACATATGAACCACCCGACTTGCATTCTCTCCAAATGTTGGTCTCACTGGTGGGGTGGCGGAGTTTGGGCTGTGCGTGGTCCAGGTTCGAATCCCACTTCTTGGTCCAGGTTCGAATCCCACTTCGGCTTGAGACCTTGCGTGCGACGTAGGGATGGATAGGTGAGTTGCACTGGACTTGAAAAGGCCCCTTTGGGTGTTGCTTCTGCAAGCGGAGGGCTGTGCAGAGAGAAAGCACCCAGCGCCGCTCTCCCCAGCACAAGCAAACCAGTATTCCTCCAGTGACCTGAGAAATTGCCTCCGGTTGTTGCTCTTCACCCAACAGGCTCCCCCATGGTAGGAAGAAGCCCTTGCCCTGCATTTGGAGATTCAACTCCTTTATCTTCTCCCTTTCTAAGTCTGCTCCTGGAACCTGCAGAAATCCAGCCCTTGCTCCACATTTTCTCGCCCCCAATAGCTGCGCTGGAAACAAATTTCTTTCGGCTAACGTCCCGCGCTGTCTTTTCTCCTCTATGGAAATATTTATAGACAGCTATTTTTAAAAAAGAAAAAGAAATCTGCCATGTTTTTTTCTCTTAAAGGCACTGCTTCGGAATGAAAACACCCCTTACATTTCCTCGCCCACCCTTTCCATTTTCCATTAAGGGGTTTTATTTGATCAGGCGTGTTTCTTTTTTCCCCTTTTGCAGTGCCCCCCCCCCAGAAAGGGCAGAACGGATATAAATACTTTCAGGATTTGGGAAGAGATGAAGCTGGGTATTTTTAAAACGAGATCGGGGTTGGGGATGTTCTCGAGAACAAAATAGGAAGTGAATAAGACATCTGGGGGGGGGTGTATGTGAGGGAGAGAGACCCTGGGGGGTTACTTCATCTTTAGAGCAGACCCTTTAAAACTCTAAGAATCTTATATACAATGGTACCTTGGTTCTCAAACTTAATCCGTTCCAGAAGTCCGTTTCAAAACCAAAGCATTCCGAAACCAAGGCGTGCTTTCCCATAGAAAGTCATGCAAAACGGTTTAATCCGTTCCAGGCTTTTAAAAACAAACCCTAAAACAGCAATTTAATATGAATTTTACTATCTAATGAGACCATTGATCCATAAAATGAAAGCAATCATCAATGCACTGTACTATACAATAAATAAGACAGTATTGTAGATGGTAAAAATTAAAAAAAATTCTTGGCTGCACTGATGATAGTCACTGTTTGGATGGGGGGCTTTTATCCATCTCGGCAGTCACACAATCCATTAGTAGCTGAACTGGGTTCCACAGTCACAGAAACAAATGAACCCGAAAAAGCCTCAAAAACCAAAACGCAAAATAAAGAGCCTCAAAAACCAAAACGCCAAACTTAATCCATTCCGGAAGTCTGTTTGACTTCCGAAATGTTCGGAAACCAAGGCGCGGCTTCTGATTGGTGCAGGCGCCCCGGAAACAATAGCCGACAGCCGCATTGGACAATCGGCTTCCGAAAAACATTTGAAAACCGGAACACTCACTTCCAGGTTTTGGGTGTTTGGGAACTAAGGCGTTTGAGTACCAAGGTACCACTGTACAAGCAAGGAAATTGGGATGGGGGGAGTCCCCAAGCTACAGCAAACGAGGCTACCACCTTTAATTTATTAGGAGACGAGTGTATCTTTATTTTACGGAGCTTTTGTAGCCTTAAGTTTTAACAATAATAACCTGGAAGTGTTGAATTTGAAGTGTGCTAACCCTCACAACCAGTCTGCTCACCCCTGTTGTCCGATACTGATATTACTGTGACTTGCGTTCAGAAACGCTGCATTATGTGTGTGTATATAATATAATTCCCCCCCCCCCACATGGCACTTTGAGTTTCCTGACCGGCCACTGAACCCTTGGCTGGTAACAGCACCTTGTTTTTCTATGGCACCTTGTCTCCCCCAGTATAATTTCCATGTAAAAACAAAACAAATGCTGATTTATTTTATTTTATATATATTTTTAAAATCATGCTATAAAGCTACAGCACTTGAAACCTAAGTCTCTGCACCAAAGATCTTGCGATAGCAGAAATAATGGGCCCAAAAAATGTTGGCGGGTGGGAAGATGGAAGGGTGGTGAGTTGGTTGTGATTATTATTATTTATTGAATTTATATACCGCCCTATACCCGGAGGTCTCAGGGCGGTTTGCAGTGGCAGTGATGAGGGCGAGGGAGAAGGAGATACAGGTAAATTTGGGGAGAAATTCAAAGGAAGAGAGAGCCAACAATATGATGGCTGAGAACACATTATTACAGTATTATTATTATATATACACCACTTCATTGTAAAAAAAACAAACCTCAGAAGCAGTTGGAAGCTGGGGCAACCCAATCAGATGGGCGGGGTACAAATAATACAATTATTATTATGATTATTAAGGGCACCAGAGGCTACTAGGGCAATATGAAAGGGCCCTCTGGACTAGTGTATTTAATTTAAGGAGTATTCTTAACATGATAACAGCCTGTTAGAGGTAGATTTCTCTCACTTTATCACATTCTGCCATCTTCCTCAATAAAACCACGTTGCTGCTCCAGCACAGTGTGGGTGGGTGCAGCACAGGAAAAATATGGGATGGAAATAAACCAGAGCTCCAAGATGCGCACCGAGCAGAAACGGAGCAGGGTGGTCGCCCCGAAACTTTTGCGGGTGCTGAAGCACCTTGCTGAGGACTCCCCAGCCCTGGTAGCCCCGTCCTGAGTGTGCAGTAAAAAGGACATCTGCAGGGGGTCTGAGATGCAGAGACGCAAGGGAAAGGCCCCCAGCCCTATAAAATAACCAAGGGAACCCAGTGGCTCCCTGGTGGAACACCTGCTTGGCATGCAGATGGTCCCAGGTGCGTCACCAGGTAGGTCTGGCTGGGTATAAGGCAGCTTCCTGCATTCCTACTGTTAAGGGGAAATTGCGGGGTGAGAGGCAACTCAACAGCCCAGCTCGTCGAGGCGCAAGTCCCCTGCGGGTCTGTGCGGTCAGTAAAAGAAGGAAGTTCCAGCCAAGTAATTGGGAGCAAAACAGCGGTCAGTAGACCACCATCTTTATGGTTGCGCAACAGGTCCCCCCCAGGAATAAGAACCCTGAGCATGGGGCGACCTCCTCTTTTAAACCTTCCCTCTTTCCCCCACAATACACTTCGAGAGGCAACATTAAGACATCATCATTACATCACTAGCATGTCACAAATGGGGACTGTTTGAATCAGTCATTCCCCCCCCCCCCCCGCAGAACCATGAGGACTAGAATGTTACTTTATTCACTGGCATGCAGAAGGTTCAGTCCTCCAGGGCATCTCTAGGTAGGGCTGGGGAGAGACTCTGCCCAAAGCCCTCAAGAAGAGCTACTGCTTCCTTTGCTGCTATTGAAACGGCTCCTTTATTCAGAACCATGAGGACTAGACCCTGGCGCCGTTTTGGAGGGAAGAACAATGGTTTCCTAACGGCGCCCTCTGATTTCCAGATCCATTGTCTTATGATGAATGAATGAATGAATCTTTCTTTGCGTCAGCCATCGGCCATAGCAATAAAACAACAAGGCACTATACAAAGAATAGACATAAAAAGTCAATTATATAAAATACATTTTGGGGTTTTGACTCAATAGTCAAATGGTGGGTCTTATTCTGATTGCCCCGGCTCAAAACCTTGCCACCTTTGCTGTCACCTGCTCACCTTGATCTGCCAAGAGAAAGGACACTGGGGCAGTGGCTGGGTGACCCGGAATGGACAATAAAAGAGGGGGGATAATCTCATTCCTCAAGTCTTTATCAAGAGGGCAAGCCATGTCTTATGTCTTTCATGGAAGAAGAGAGGCTCTGCCGGGGCATTTGGTGTTCGCCAGTGGATGATTCTTCTTGCAAGGCCGCCTGTAGCTCGAGGAAATGACAAATGCCCCTTTTCACCGCTCGCCCCCAGCCCTCCTTCCCTCTCTGCAAATCCGTCACTGACAGGCCCGGCTTCCAAATAACATAAATATTTAAGCCCAAGGTGGGACGGCTTCTCTTTCCTGCCGGCTTGCTGCTTCCCCTCGGCACCCTTGATTCATTGCATGCATGTCAACGCCCGGTTCAACATGTCTCTACGAGGATTTGTGGATTGCAATTGGGGGGCCAGTTGGGCCAGCCTGCAAGACCTCCCATTTCTCATATATACCGTATTTTTCGTTCTATAAGGCGCACCTGACCATAGGACGCACCTAGTTTTTAGAGGCGGAAAGCCCCAATTTTTTTAGGATCAGCTCAAATTTCTGTAGCTTCTTTTGCAAAGGAGAAAAGCCCCATTTTTTGAGGATCAGCTCAAAGTTGTTGAGCTTACTTTGCAAAGGGGGAAAAAAATCATGTTTTATGGGGTTTAACTCACACTTCTGCAGCTTCAGGAAAGGGAGCCATTTCTACAGTTTCTAGACAGATAATCTAATCAGCCAGTCACAAAGGGGCGGGGCTGGAATCTCTCCCTTATCTCTCTCCCCGATCGTTGGCTGAGCAGGTGCTCAGCGGGCTTCCTTTCAACACCCCCTTCTCTCTTTTTTTTAATAAAAAAAGCATGATCTGCTTTTGCCCCTGGGCAGTTCAGATCCAGGGACCACACATTTGCTCCATAAGATGCACAGACATTTCCCCTTACTTTTTAGGAGGAAAAACTTGTGTCTTATGGAGCGAAAAATACGGTATATACCTTGGTTCTCAAACTTAATCCATTCCAGAAGTCCATTCCAAAACCAAAGCGTTCCAAAACCAAGGCGCACTTTCCCATAGGAAGTCATGCAAAACAGATTAATCTGTTCCAGACTTTTAAAAACAACCCCTTAAACAGCAATTTAACATGAATTTTGCTATCTAACGAGACCATCGATCCATAAAATAATCAATAATCAATGTACTGTACTATAAAATATGTAAGACAGTATTGTAGATGATAACAATTAAAATTATTATTTTTTCCTTACCTGCACTGATGATGGTCATTGTTTAGATGGGGGGCTTTCATCCATTTCTATAGTCGCACAGTCAATCCATCAGTAGCTGAACTGGGTTCCACACAGTCACAGAAACAAATGAACTGAAAAAGCCACAAAAACGCAAAATAAATAGCAAAAACAAAAGTGCCAAACTTAATCCGTTCTGGAAGTCCGTCTGACTTCCGAAAAGTTCGGAAACCAAGGCGTGGCTTCTGATTGGTGCAGGCGCCCCGGAAACAATAGCCGACAGCCGCATCAGAAACTGGAACACTTCTGGGTTTTCGGTGTTTGGGAACTAAGGCGTTTGGGAACCAAGGTCCCACTGTATTCAGAAAAGTGGTGGTGTTATATCAGGGGTGCAGGAGATTTCAAGGTTAGGAGTATATCAACAGGAGTATAGCATCTAGATCAAGGGAAGTAATAGTACCACTGTATTCTGCTCTGGTCAGACCCCATCTGGAATACTGTGTCCAGTTCTGGGCACCACAGTTCAAGACGGATACTGACAAGCTGGAACGTGTCCAGAGGAGGGCAACCAAAATGGTCCAAGGCCTGGAAACGATGCCTTATGAGGAACGGCTTAGGGAGCTGGGTATGTTTAGCCTGGAGAAGAGAAGGTTCAGGGGTGATAGGATAGCCATGTTCAAATATATAAAAGGATGTCATATAGAGGAGGGAGAAAGGTTGTTTTCTGCTGCTCCAGAGAAGCGGACACGGAGCAATGGATTCAAACTACAAGAAAGAAGATTCCACCTAAACATTAGGAAGAACTTCCTGACAGTAAGAGCTGTTTGACAGTGGGATTTGCTGCCAAGGAGTGTGGTGGAGTCTTCTTCTTTGGAGGTCTTTAAGCAGAGGCTTGACAGCCACCTGTCAGGAATGCTTTGATGGTGTTCCTGCTTGGCAGGGGGTTGGACTGGATGGCCCTTGGGGTCTCTTCCAACTCTAGGATTCTAGGATTCTAAGGTGCAACTGGTTGGGTCCCCAGCTCTCAAGTTTAGGTTGCTAGTCCTCATGATGGTGCAATGGAAGCCTGCAAACAGAGGGGGAAGCATCAACCTTCGGGTTAGAAGCATCGGAATGGAAACTGGAATTGAGATTTAGCCAACTCCTTTGGTCTCCCTGCACACCAGTTGGGGTTGGGGTGTGCAGACCTTAAAGCAAACACAGATTCTGCTTCGTAAGAAGGTAAGATATTGAATGACAAGGAGCTGGAAGTGAGATCTGGAGTGTCTCCAGACACTGTTTTGCAGGAGGGATTCACACACACATACCAAAACTTTAGGTTTGCACATTCAAGGTGGATTAAAAGCAGATGGCTTTTTAAAAAGAACTGGGCTTTTTGTGTCCTTGGGACGTGGTGCACCGGCAAATCTGGATGAATGGAAGATGAGCGTTTGTTGTTACGCAAACTGCCCCATTAACAGCTCAATGAAGACCGGATACAATCCAAACCGTGCCTAAGAAAATATTATGCAAAACGTGCCAAAAACTGGAGGTGTGAAGGAGGCAATGGAGACAGGGGAAGTCAAATGGCAAGGGAAGCACAGATGAAAGGCATACCCTCCAACATAGAGGAAAATCGGCATGTCCTATTCCATGATGATGATAATAATAATAATAATATTTTATTATTTGCACCCCGCCCATCTGACTGGGTTGCCCCAGCCACTCCGGGCAGCTTCCAACGTGTATAGAAACAGAACAAAACGTATATAGAAACAGAACTGATGTCTTCTAAAAGTTAGATAGCCACTTATCTCCTTGGTTTGGGGGAGCCGCATAACTCCATCCCCTTCCAACATTTATCCCATGAAAATAGGGACATGCTAAGGAAATAATAATATAATAATTTATTATTTATACCCTGCCCATCCAGCTGGGCTTCCCCAGCCACTCTGGGCTGCTTCCAGCAAAATATTAAAATACAATAATTCATCAAATCTTAAAAGCTTCCCTAAATAGCGGAAAAGCGGGATCAAATCAGAAACTGGGGCGGCTTCTGTAAATCCTGGGAAATAGGGGCACTCGGAGGGCAACTAGTGCAACTAGGCCGGGACCCGTGCTTCTGTGCATGTGCAGAGTGCTTCCCCTCTGCAGCAGCTGCGAAGGGATCCTTCCGGGATCCTTGCCCCAACCTAGGTGTCCCTTAGCAGGCAGGCAAATGTGGCCTGCCGCCCCTCAACCTCTCCTTTGCCTCCTCCCAACCAAACCTTTCCAAAACCTAAACTTAAAATTGGAGTTAGGTTGCCACCTTGTGGCCACATGGCAAGTCTGCAGAATCTTCTGCCACATTGCAACAGATTTAGGAACTGATACAAATCCCGTTCGTTCTCCCTTCCGGCACCAAAATAATAATAATAGTGGACCTTTCCAGTATAGAGGACATTTGTGACGGAAAAAGTTGGTTCCACAAGTGGTTCTTTTTACTTTATTTGATTAAAAGGAGGAAACTTTCCTGTCATAAAATGACCAGCAAGCGCCAAGCCAAAGAGACTTGGGATGACCCAGTGCAGAGAGCTACTGCATCTGAGGAAAATCCTCATACTGAATTAGAGATGATGAGACTTAAGATTGGAATTGGCTAAAGCTGAAGCAGAGAGAGAACAACTTTATGTTCTTTAAGTGGTGTTCTGTGAGGTGGGCGCTCTATTTTGAAGAGAGAGGATGGGCCCAACAGCACCAGGGGGAAGAGGGCCGTTGCGCCGTCGCATATTAATTGGTGGCAGCGCCGTGGTACGAAGTTAAAACCCACACAGAAATGCACCCAGAGACACAGAACAACCAGTTTAATAAAGTACTAGAGTTATTTGATTAAAAGGAGGAAAATTTCCTGTCAGAAAATGACCAGCAAGCGCCAAGCCAAAGAGACTTGGGATGACCCAGTGCAGAGAGCTACTGGATCTGAGGAAAATCCTCATACTGAATGAGAGATGATGAGACTTAAGATTGGAAATGGCTAAAGTTGAAGCAGAGAAAGAAAAACATAAAGTTGAACATAAGTGGTGTTCTGTGAGATGGGCCTTCTAATTTTAATTGAGAGGACGGGCCCAACAGCGCCGAGGGGAAAAGGGCCGTCTTGCCGTCACAATATTCCCAAGCCTTTGCAACTTGACCCATATCTTCTAATGTTGCTCTCTCATTTGGAAACTGAGCAAAAGTTTTCTCCATTTTAGTAATAACACTATGTTCACTTTTTCTTTTGGACATCCGTGAGGAAAATAAAACGCTGGAACCGAGCAGGGGCGGGAAAAGCGGGTTTTCGCTTCTCTGGGCCACAGACTCCCAAAAGCCGGCCGGTCTAGGCAGCCAGGTAGCCACTGTGAAAGGAAGGAAGGTGAGAAACTCTAGAATCTGAATTGAGAACTGCAGCCATTTTGTTGAGGCATAAAGCAGAGAAAGGGAGGGAGAAATGCTAGGCGGGAAAGTTCTGCAGCCTACTAAAAACAAAAGTGAATGAATCTCTTTTTGTGCTGGCTGAGGGATGCTGCAACTCAGGTGATGCTCGAGGACTACTTAAGAAGCATAACTCATGTTATGAGCATTATAAGGTGTAAGGTATAAAATAAATGCTCATAAATGAACCAGGCCGACACATACATAATTATATAAACCACATGTCTGAAGCAGGACAGGAAGACAGTCCTAAAGCCATTTTAACTCAGTGACCACAACTATTCCTCTGCAGTTTGGATGCAAATGGAAAAAGAAAGAGGGTATAAAGACAGAATTAGTGAATTGCTTGGAATGAAGTACATGTGGGGATGGAAATAGTAAAATGATAAAATAAGGAAATAAGGAAGAAAATATACAGTCATGTATAGGATATATGTAGAAATAACAGATAAGATAGATGAGATGTGTTGGGAAAATAAGGGGAATCCGAAGGGGAGACTGTGTAAGAAATAGTAAAGTGTGTAAGGAAGTGGTTACAAAGGAAATTTAAGTTAAAAGACACGATGCTCAAATGGTGAGAAGTCATATTTTAGTTGGGAAGAGTATGGTAAGGTTGGTTGTGTATGTAGAATGCTTTTTGTTTGTATTCTTTTGTTTTGTTTGTCTGTATGGGTTTGTTTGTTTGTTTTCTTTTTTTCTTGACAGGAGCGATTGAGATGTTGGATGGCTGATTTTTTGTAATATTTTGTATTTTTAATAAGCTATTAATAAAGAATTTATTTTTTAAAAAAAGGAAAAAGCCTCCCCGTTGTCTCTGTGCTCACAAATCCTGCCTTAAGGGCACATTTGGGTATGAATAGGGTGAGCCTGGACTTAATTCCTGGACTTAATTCCTTTACTTAATCCCTGGACTCAGGAATTAAGTATATATCATCACAAAAGGATGGCCAGGCTCTCCAGGTAAACCCATCAACAGGTATCCTGGCAGACAGGATTTCTACTGTAGACCCGCATCAATACGCTTTGAATGCGTGGTTCTGGTGTGAAACAAGATGGACGTGGCGCGTTATTTCCCAGGCGATGGTGAAATCCTGGCTCTTGGCCCAACTCAATAGTTGCTACACCTTCGCCCCTGTGGCGTGGCGGCCGGCATGTTGGGACCAGGAGCCGGCAGAGACCTGGGTTCGAATCTGCCCTCTCGGCCTAACCTCCCTCGCAGGGCTGTCGTGAGGAGAACAGCACGCCACCTCCAGCTCCTCCGAGAGGAAAAAAGTGGGATATAAATGTACGGAACGAAATGAATAAAGGCGGCAGATTTTTCCACAGTCTGGGATGGGAGTGCAGCCTCTGAGGCGTTTCGCTTTCCCGGAAAGACGCCACATCCAAATTGGCGCCTGTCACGTTGGCGGAAAGAACATGACCGGGAAAATAAAGAGTTCAATTGGTAATTGTGATCTTTAAATGATCAATAAGGGTGATGATGATGAATTGTTGACCGCTTGCTGCTTTTTACATACGAATCTTGAGGTGACAACACCTCAATAGAAGCCATTGAGTCGGGAGTCTTAATTCCTGTCAGAAGCGACTGTTGTCCATGGAGATCTTGTTTTTTTGGGGAACTTTGCCAGGATTGAAGAGAGCCGCTTAATGCAGAAGTCGTTTTTTTAAAAAAAGAAATAAGGATGGCTTTCTCCCTTTTTTGCCTTCTTCTTAAGAATCTCCTTCCTCATAGGAATCTTCTGGAATAATCCCCGGCAGTTACGCCAGAGACATTTGTAATTAATAATAACAATGAATCATGTATTCACGAGCATTTTTTGTGAGGTAAAAATCATGGTGATAATTAACAAAAAAGCACAACAGCAGACTATCCCGAGGTGAAAAATTGGTCAGAAATTCCCCTCCTGGCCTTCTACTGATTTGTGTGATTTATTTCTGGATGACCAGCATTTATATGACTCTGAGGGGGCTTAATAGCCCTTGAATAAAAATAGAATTTAAGAAGAAATAAATTCCCCACAGGGTCACGTGATTTGCTTCGCCATAGAAGGCGGGAGAGGGGGAAGGGAAAAATGGCGGGAGAAAGAAATCTCGCGAGGTTTCTCCCCCCCCCCCCGCCCGCCGCATCCCTCCTTAGAAATAAACCCCGTTAGGTTTCAATTATGCGGGGCTGCCAATCCTAGGCGATCCACCAATCGCGTGGCGGGATGGGCAGCTCCCACGATCCCGCCTCCAGGAGCTGCGAAGGCGGAGGCGGCGCGTTGCTCCCTAACGTCACCCGCCCTATTTGCATAGCCGCCCTCCCCTTTCGGAGCGCTGGTGACGTCAGCCCGGGTTCTGCAGGCAGGTGCCGTCGCCTCGCGCCGCTTGTGCTGCTGCTGCTGCTGCTGCATTTACTGCTATACCCGAAGCGCGTTCCCGAGGTGAGTGCGCGCCTTGGGCAACCCCCCCCCAGCTTTGCACCCCCCTGGGGGCCGTCTTTGCACCCCTCCTGCATTGCACCTTTTGCATCCCTGCATTGCATGCGAAAGAACGCGTCTCTTGGGGTGGGGGGTAACCTTCATTTGACACATGCAAAAAAAAGGTGCAAAATTGCAAAGGGGTAGGGGGGGGAAGCCAAGCCTAAAGCTGTGGATTCTTTTAAAAATAAAATAAAATGGAGGTGTTTTGGACAGGGATGCTGCTGGCTTGCTAACGGGAGCGTGCTTTCCCTTTTTTATTATGTATTTTCTTGCCATGGGCGGCGATGGGCTAAGCTGGAATTGCTGGCCTGGCAAAAGAGGCTTCGGCGATGCAGATGGTAAACAGGCGGATTGGGAAAGGAGGGACGGGTGGGGAGGGTGGAGCGAGCAGCGCAGGTTGGAAAAGGAGCCAGATCTGGTGGGCCTTATTTGCAATGCGGGGGGGGGGGAGGCAGATTTTGCAAAAAAGAAAAGAAAAAAAGCAACAACACCCTTCCCAAACCTCTGCGTTTTGTAAGGAGCTGGATCCGAATCGCTTTGGCAGGAGCACACCTTTCGGGGGACAAGAATGAGTTTAAGATGGTTTTTTTCTTTCTCCCTCTGCCCCCTTTTCCAATTCCTCTGATGCAAAGAGAGCTTGCCAGTTGCGAAGCTGAAAAATAAAAAATCAAGGCGGAGGAGAGGCAATTCATTCACGTTTTTTGGATCCTCTCTCCACCCCCACCCCTTTTGCAGACCATAATTGCGACCCACTGCGTGCTTTTCTGGGGTGAGCGATGCAGCATTGAATGTAGGCAAGGAGATGATGTTTTTGGGTGCTTGCCTTGCCTTTTGCACAGGAAGGAGAGAAGATGGAAATGGATTGGGCTGGGGTTCACCTACTCGGAGTAGAACCATAGAAGCATTGCATGCATCTCTTGTTTCCAGGATGTACCCCCCCCTTTTTTTTTTGCAATTCCACCTCCTATCCTCTTGGTTTTCAGCAGAGAGGGACGTTTGCAACTGGATCAGATTTGTGCAGGGGGAGAAGGGAGCGTGTGTCCTGTTGATGGACAGCTGGCTGTCCAGGCCAAAGGGCTGCCACGCAACGCCTGGCATATGAATGATTGATGCCCGGGTGCCAAGGGCAACCAGGAAGCTGGGCCCTATTGATGTCGCCAAGATCGACATCTTTTCTGCGGGGACCGGGGCTGATGGCCTGGGTGCAGGGCCGGATTTACGTATAAGCTCAGCAAGCTCTAGCTTAGGGCCCCAGTCTCTTGGGGGCCCCCCAAAAAATTAAAGGGGAAAAAACCTGGATGTCCATTTCCAAAATAGAAGATAAAAATCAAATAAAACCTAGATCCAGCAACCGTGTTTTATGTTGTGTCGGCTCCTGTGATGTAAGTCATGGGCCCCGCCTGCTAGCCTGCTCCCTCAAATATCCCTGGTTTGCTCTTTTCTATATATACCACTGTATTCCGCTCTGGTCAGACCCCACCTGGAATACTGTGTCCAGTTCTGGGCACCACAGTTCAAGAAGGATACTGACAAGCTGGAACGTGTCCAGAGGAGGGCAACCCAAATGGTCCAAGGCCTGGAAACGATGCCTTATGAGGAACGGCTTAGGGAGCTGGGTATGTTTAGCCTGGAGAAGAGAAGGTTAAGGGGTGATATAGCCATGTTCAAATATATAAAAGGATGTCATATAGAGGAGGGAGAAAGGTTGTTTTCTGCTGCTCCAGAGGACACGGAGCAATGGATTCAAACTACAAGAAAGAAGATTCCACCTAAACATTAGGAAGAACTTCCTGACAGTAAGAGCTGTTCGACAGTGGAATTTGCTGCCAAGGAGTGTGGTGGAGTCTCCTTCTTTGGAGGTCTTTAAGCAGAGGCTTGACAGCCACCTGTCAGGAATGCTTGGATGGTGTTTCCTGCTTGGCAGGGGGTTGGACTGGATGGCCCTTGGGGTCTCTTCCAACTCTAGGATTCTATGATTCTATGATATATAGGGTGCCTCCATTCTGCATGGACTGGTTGCATGGCCACATGGGCATATGGCTTGAGATACCTATGAGGTCCCTCAATGACCATCTAGCATATATTCAACACAAAAGAACAGCAGCAATTTGTTGTTGACAACGGACAGCTGGACAGAGAAAGGGCCCCATTACCTTCAGGAGCTGAGGGCCGCATCAAACCTAAATCCGGCCTTGCCTGGGTGGCATTTAAAAGTGGATTCTGTGTGTGTGAACCAAATGTGTGGGGCAGGGGAGGAGGAGAGGGCCTGTTGGTGGCTCAGGCGGAGCCCCCTGTTCAGGAGCAGTCTATCTGCGGACAGATATGGGGCCCTGCTGCTTGAGTATCCGGCTCCGTTATTGACCATTAGATTGTTTTCGGTAGGATTAGATCGAATCTCGCATGTGGCCCCCGGGCATCTCTTACTAGGCCCTTGGCACCCTCCTTTTGGTTTTGGATTGGCTGCAGTGTTGCTCTCAAACTTGGACCAGGCCTCTTGGAGGCGAAATTTGCATTGGTGGCTCCTCCCGCCCCTGGCCCCGCCCACCGTGAGGCCGTGCGGCCCTTGGGACGATTGCACAGCGCAGAATGTGGCCCTTGGGGTCATGCAGGGCCGGCCGGGAGGGCAGGATAGGGGGGGAAGCAAGGCAGACACAGGCCTGGAAGAGGCCCCGGTTCAAATCGCCGCTCTGCCATGCGCCGGGTGACCTTGGAAGCCATTGAATGTCTTCTAATCCTGTCCTACCTCGCAGGGTTGTTGTGATGATGAAAGGGGGGAGGGTGGGAGCAACTTAAGCGTCCTGGAGGAAATGCAACAAATATTTACAATGTTTGAGGCGCTGCATAATAAGTAGAATAGTTGTTTTCTGCATTATTAGAGGGATTCTTGGAGGAATGGTGGGCTAGGCAATAAATATATTTATTATTATTATTATTAAGTACATTTGTATACCGCCTGATAACCGCAGGTCTCAGGGCAGTTCACAAGATAAAATTGCAATATAAAACCACAAAATGCAGGATAAAAATAAAAACGAGAACAATCCCATAGCGCCCCACTCCCCAACACATTTTAAAAGGGCATTGGATGTCAAATCAGCCAAAGGCCTAGTTGAAGTGGAATAATTACATAATTACGAATATGTAATAAACAACTTTAATATGTGAGTAATCCTAGGAGGAAATACGGAATACACAATAAATTACAATATTACGATTATTATAGCAATTCTTGAGGCAAATGTGAGTTATGTAATAAATAACCATAATATTATTTCGATCATCCTTGGAAGAGGAGATATCTGTATCAAGTAATCCTCAGAGGAAATATGGTATACAGAGCAGATAATAATATAATTATCAGAACAATTCTTGGGGCAAATGTGAGTTATTCAATGAAACGAGTGTCATCTTATTTCAGTCATCCTTGGAAGAAAGACACGTAATATTGTTATTATCATGGATATGTTGTTGGTTTTTATTTTGATTATGTATTTTTATATTTTGATTTTATTTTGTGAACCGCCCTGATAACCTCCGGGTATAGGGCAGTATATAAATTCAATAAATAACAACAACAACAACAATATGTCATTTATGCAGCCTGTTTTCATTTCCTATAAGCAAAATCAGTGGGTGGGGGTCCCCGTTCTGGGTGAGGAGGGAGCTGAAAGCAGGGTGTTTCCTGCCCCCCATGAAAGTTTGAATGCAGTCGCTTTGCATTCAGGTCCCAAGTTCATCCCCCTGGGGAGCCGTTGCTGCCAGTCAGAGCAGGCAGTATTGAGCTAGGTGGGCAAGCTGGTCTGGATTCAGCATAAGACAGCTTCTTTTACCCCTCTGTGTGTGTCATCGTGGTTGCAGAAGGAAGCAGACCCCGCAGGTTCGCAGCCAGCAGGCAGCCTGTTCCCGATGTCAGGGACAGAACATCCCGCGTGGGCAAATTTAGCTTTCCGGACCGCCTCCTCTGACGCAGGAAAACGTGGCTCTTCTTCTCCTTTGCCTGCTCGCAAACGCACGATTTTTTTCTCCCTTGCTGGGAAGAAGGGAAAAAGTGTGAGTGGATGTGCAAGAATATCTGGTGCGTTTTGGGACTACAACTCCCATCGGCCAGTGTCGCTGCAGGAGGACGATGGGCTTTGTAGTCCAACAGCGTCTGAAGGAGGGGCGCTGCGTTGACACCCCACTGCAGTCAGGGCTTGAGATAGCCGTAGCCTGAAAAAGCCAGGTCAACCCTCTTCCCGTATCCCAAATTGGTCACATTTTGCTGCGGCCATCTGGGGTGGGTGGGGGGCCAGCCTCCTCTCCATTTCTTCGAAGGAAATAAGGAGTTTTCCATTGGCAAAAGCAAGCTGTCCATCTCTTGCCTTGATCTCACTTAATCCCGTTTCCTTGTTAACCTTCTTTGGGGTTTAGCTTCTTTGCCATAATTAAAATTCCTGGAGGTTTGGGGTGAACTGGGAGGCGAATCCTTCCCAACGCAGCGTGGGGACCCCCGCACCCTGCCCTCCCTGATGCACGAAAATACCACTAACTAGGATCCGGTTTTTTTATTTATTTAATCCTCCCCGTCCTGAGTGTGCAAATGTGTCTCCCCCTCCCATAAAATCCCGCTTTGACGCCTCCTGTAGGAACGGCTCGGCGGCCCCAAGATTTGCATGATGCGAGTGACTGGCCATTTAATTAGCTAAAAGGGTTATGCAGAAGGAAAAGTAGGCCATGGAACAAAGCGTGCGGGTTTAAGGGCCGGTTATTAGGACTCCCGAGTAAATCTGGCCAGAAGCAGCATTTTGTGGACACCGTCCTCAAAGAGAGATTTGCTTCTTTTTTATTTCGCTCAGCGTTTTTAATCCAACAGGGTTAGAAAGGGATCTGGGCAGTGGGCGAATGATATGGGGGTGGGCTCGATCGGAAAAGATGGCGACGGATTCGTGGAAAGCCCCCAGCCGGAAATGAACGATCCTGGTCTCCGTTCCGGATTCTTAAAACTCGCCTTGGGGCTGATGCATCCCCACTGACGTTTGCAACTGTAATACATGCATTTATTTAAAAAGGTAGAGGTGCTTTATTTTTTATGGTGTGCGGCAAAACACAACAACGAACGATGGGATTTGAAAGGGGTGTCTGGAACCGAACAAGTTGTCTTTGCCATCTTGTTTTCCTTCGCATAGACGTTTCCCCCCAGCGGAAGGCAGTTCTCTGGATGTCACTTTGACTAATAACCACATATTAATTATTATTTTCCCCCTCTGCAAGCACTTTTTGCCAGCTCGCCTTTCCTGGGAGCTTGCTCTGGCTGGTGAGCTGCATTGAAGGAGGGGGAGGAGGAAGGGGGATGTGGAACGGGAACGGGGATTCGTTTTCTTCCCAGTCTGTTGCACCATTAATGACGCTGGCATAGTTAAGATAAGGGGGAAAGACAGGGCTGTGAGTCTTGTTACCGTTACTATTTAATTTTTGCCCATTTTACGCTCACGACAGCCCTTTGAGAGACAGATCTCTAATAATGATGATATAATGATAATAATAACAATAATAATAAATTTTATTTATACCCCGCCCTCCCCAGCCAAGACCGGGCTCAGGGCGGCTAACAACAAGTATAAAAACAATTGATTAAAATACAACTTAAAAACAACATTAAAGTGCAGCCTCATTTCAGTAGAACTCAAATCAAAACTGTTTGGGGAAGAAACCGTCAACTCTTCACCAAGGCTGACTATCCAGACTGGTCCTACATGGGCCAGAAAAATGCCAGGGAAGTCCTCAAATAGGAGTTCCATCTCAGGAGGAAAAAAGGAAAGAGGGGGGAGGGGATCAAATTGATTCCAAGCCAAAGGCCAAGTGGAACAGCTCTGTCTTACAGGTCCTGCGGAAGGAAATCAGATCCTGCAGGGCCCTGGTCTCATGAGACAGGGCATTTCACCAGGTTGGAGCCAGTGTTGAGAAGACCCTGGCTCTGGTTGAGGCTAATCTAACTTCCTTAGGGCCCGGGACCTCTAAAGTATTGCTATTTATGGACCTTAAGGTCCTCCGTGGGGCATACCAGGAGAGGCGGTCCCGTAGGTACGAGGGTCCTAGGCCCTATGATTTATCAATATGCCACCCACCGGACTGGTTTGCCCCAGCCACTCTGGGCAGCTCCCAACAGAATATCAAAAACACGTGTATAAAACCCCGTGTATAAGACGCCCCCTAATTTTTGACATTATTTTTGGGGGGGGGAACCTAGTCTTATACACGGGAAAATGCGGTATTTAAAAAAATTCCCTTTGAAACGAGCTCTTGCTTCGGTTTCTCTTTCATCCTTTCTGGCTTCCACGGGTGTCTCCTGGGGTCGCCCCGCTCACCACCTCGCCTCCCCTCCCTCCCTCCCCAGATGGCCTCCGCCACCGACGCCCGCTATGGCCAGAAAGAGTCCTCCGACCAGAACTTTGACTACATGTTCAAGATCCTCATCATCGGCAACAGCAGCGTGGGCAAGACCTCCTTCCTCTTCCGCTACGCCGACGACTCCTTCACGCCCGCCTTCGTCAGCACCGTCGGCATCGACTTCAAAGTCAAGACCATCTACCGCAACGACAAGCGGATCAAGCTGCAGATCTGGGTAAGGGAAGGGGCCCGCCTCGCAGGGTCGCTCGCCAAGGCTTTGTTATTCCTTTTATTTGCCATTCACTTAATTTGGTTTGAGGGGACCCAGGTGGCGCTGTGGGTTAAACCACAGAACCTAGGGCTTGCTGATCAGAAGGTCGGCGGTTCGAATCCCCACAACGGGGTGAGCTCCCGTTGCTCGGTCCCAGCTCCTGCCCACCTAGCAGTTCGAAAGCATGTTAAAGTGCAAGTAGATAAATAGGTCCCGCTCCGGCGGGAAGGTAGACGGCGTTTCCGTGCGCTGCTCTGGTTCGCCAGAAGCGGCTTAGTCCTGCTGGCCACATGACCCGGAAGCTGTATGCCGGCTCTCGGCCAATAAAGCGAGATGAGCGCCGCAACCCCAGAGTCGTCCACGACTGGACCAAATGGTCAGGGGTCCCTTTACCCTTTACCTAAATTGGTTTACCGTATTTTTCCATGTACAGTGGAACCTCTACTTATGGACATAATCCGTTTCGGAGGTCCGCCCGCTGGTCGAAAGGGGATGCTAGAAGAAGCGTCTTGTGTGTATGCGCATCCATGTGTGCATGCGTGAATTGTGGCAAACCCAGTGTTTACTTCTGGGTTTGCTGCGGACGCAACTTGGAACGTCCGCAAGACGAGGTGTCTGTTTTGTAATAAAGAATCTTTTAAATAATAATAATAATAATAATAATAATAATAATAATAATAATAATAGTAATAATAATGAAAATAACCCGTTTTATGGGGCGCAATAATAAAAACATAATGAAAAGCAGAATGGTAAAATGTTCATAATAACAGTCTGTCCGTCCTTCTGGCTTTTAACAGGGCATAGATTATTTAATAGCCAAAGAACAATGTTTTAGCCTGGCACCTAAAGTTAGTTTAGTTTAGTTATTTGTTTGATTTATATACCACTGTTCATAAGATTGGTTTACAGAGTAAAATACAGGATATAAAACATGAACATAAGTCAAACAAAAGAGCAAAACAATAACGGAGCGTGGCTGGGGAAACCCAACCAGATGGGCGGGGTATAAATAATAACGTTGTTGTTGTTACTCCTGCCTTCTCACAGACATATTTAAAAATAAAATTATAAAAATAGTTATATGCCACGGTATCATAAAAATATATCACAGTAGTGTATAAAAGCAGAAAACCATATAGTAAAATCATAGAACCCTATCCAGGTGCTTAGGAAGATGTGAATTTTAACCTGTGTCAGTATTTTAACTTCTGGTATATCTTAAGCTACTGTAAAATTTTCTGGGGTGTTATTTTACTTTTTTGTAAACCACTCTGAGCTGTGTGGGTTTTTGGCTTTTCTTTTACAATCAAGCAGTATATACGGTAAGTTTGATGAAATAAACAATACAAAGAAAAGAATGAGTGATCTTTCAATGTGACCGAAAGAGCCACATTTCTCCGCCAAGAAAGAGCTCCTTCCGGCTGATGTTGGGACAGAATTGGGGGCCTGATCCTGCCGGGCCCCTCCGTAACAGCCTCTCTTGGCCTTTCCCCAGGACACGGCCGGGCAGGAGCGATACCGGACCATCACCACCGCCTACTACCGGGGAGCCATGGGCTTCATCCTGATGTACGATATCACCAACGAGGAGTCCTTCAACGCCGTCCAGGACTGGTGAGTCCCAGGGAAGACCCTGGGGGTGGGAGGGGTAGTATAACCAAATCAGTATTTTTGATATAACTGTAAAAAACGACTCTGAAAATGTATTATTTCAAAAAGGAAGCCTTCCTCTGGTTGTAACTATTAAGATTATACCAGCAAGAATGAAACAAAAAATAAAAAAATTCCTTCCAGTAGCACCTTAAAGACCAACTAAGTTTGTTCTTGGTACTGTGTTTCTCCTAAAATAAGACACCGTCTTATATTTTTTCCCCTCAAAAAAACACAGTATGGCTTATTTTTGGGGGAGGTCTTATTTTAACCGCTCCGCGTCGGGACGCAGCTTAAGCAGGCATCTGCAAACTTCGGCCCTCCAGATGTTTTGGACTAAAATTCCCATCATCCCTGACCACTGGTCCTGTTAGCTAGGGATCATGGGAGTTGTAGTCCCCAAACATCTACAATTTGGGACTACAATTTGCATCATCCCTGACCACTGGTCCTGTTAGCTAGGGATCCTGGGAGTTGTAGGCCCAAACATCTGGAGGGCCGCAGTTTGGGGATGCCTGGTCTTAAGGGAGAGGCGCCACATCCCTATGTCTTATTTTCAGGGGATGGCTTCTATTTCTCAAATGTGTAGAAATCCTGCTACGGCTTATTTTATGGCTACGGCTTATTTTAGGAGAAACAGGGTATGAGCTTTTTCGTGTGCATGCACACTTCCCATCATCCCTGACCACTGGTCCTGTTAGCTAAGGATGATGGGAGTTGTAGTCCCAAAACAGCTGGAGGGCAGAGTTCGGCCATCGCTGGCTTAGCAGCTCCCCCAGGAAGGGGAGGCGGGGAGTGGTCTTTTGGGCTGTCCAAACAGTCTTCCCATGCTGCTACTGTCTCTCTGCCAGGTCGACCCAGATCAAGACCTACTCGTGGGACAACGCCCAGGTCTTGCTGGTGGGGAACAAGTGCGACATGGAGGATGAGCGGGTAGTCTCGTCGGAGCGGGGCCGCCAGCTGGCCGAACATCTGGGTGAGTCGGCAGCGGGAAGAAGGCGATCTGGGGGTCGTGTGAACGAGAGATAATAATAATAATAATAATAATAATTTTTTATTTGTATCCTGCCCATCTGGCTGGGTCTCCCCAGCCACTCTGGGCGGCTTCCAACAAACACAAAATACATTAAAATATCACAGGTTAAAAGCTTCCCTAAATAGGGCGGCCTTGAGGTATTTTCTGAATGTAGGATAGTTGTTTATCACTTTAACCTCTGATGGGACAGGGCGGGCGCCACTACCGAGAAGGCCCTCTGCCTGGTTCCCTGTAGCTTTGCTTCTCGCAGTAAGGGAACCACCAGAAGGCCCTCGGAGCTGGATCTCAGTGTCCAGGCTGAACGATGAGGGTGGAGACGCTCCTTCAGGTATACAGGACCGAAGCCGTTTAAGGCTTTAAAGGTCAGCACCAACACTTTGAATTGTGCTCGGAAACGTACTGGGAGCCAATGTAGTTCTCTCAGGACCGGTGTTATGTGGTCCCAGCGGCCACTCCCAGTCACCAGTCTAGCTGCCGCATTCTGGATTAATTGCAGTTTCAGAGAGAGAGAGAGATGGAAAGGTGGAGAGAGGGAGGGAAAGCAGGAATCCGCGAGGTGGAGAGAGAGGCTTCAGTGCTTTGCAAGGTTTCTCCCCGGCCGCCAAGAATGGCTTAGGCCTGCCTCGCAGGGTTGTTGTGACAATGGCAGGGTGAGAGGCCCATGCGCAGCACCTTGAGCTCTTTGGAGGAAAAGGGCGTATCAGTGTAATAACGATGGAGAGGATAGAAATAAAAACAATGCTGATACAAATAATGATGTTTCATGATGGTAATAATAATAATTGGTGGCAGCGGCTAAAATACAGTGGCACCTCGGTTTTCGAACGTAATCTATTCCGGAAGACCGTTTGACTTCCGAAAAGCGTTCGGAAATCGAAGCGTTTCCTTCCGGGTTTTCGGTGTTCGAAACCCAAAACGTCCAACTTCCAAGACGTTCAAAAACCGAGGTGCCACTGTAATAGTAAGTGGTATGATAAAAATAATTAATGGTGATTCATAGAATTGTTTGAGTTGGAAGGGACCCTGAGGGTCATCCAGTCCAACCCCCTGCAATGCAGGAATCTCGGCTAAAGCATCCCAGACCGATGGCCACCCGACCTCTGCTTAAAAACCTCCAAGGAAGGAGAGTCCGCAACCTCCCGAGGGAGACCTTTCCGCCATTGAACGGCTCTTTCTGCCAGAAAGTTCTTCCTGATATTTAGTCAAAACCTCCTTTCTTGGAACCTGAAGCCATGAGTTCAGGTTCTGCCCTCCAGAGCAGGAGAAAACAAGCCGGCTCCCATCTTCCACGGGACAGCCCTCTGTAGGGAAGTTTTTTTAAAACATTGGACGCTTTGTTGTGTTGTTTTTTTTTAATGCTTTATTGAATTTTCAAAACATACAAGCAAGAATTTTCAAAATAACTTCATCAAAGTACACAAATATAAGAAAAGAAAAACAAAAAAAACAGAGAAAATAAACCCCCCTTCCCCCCGTGTTGACTTCCAGTCCAGCCGTTATTATGCTTTGTATCTTATCCTTATCACATTATATACCTTACTTTTTTTTGCTTATTTTCATTTGCTTAAGCTGTGAGCCCACTTATATATGCAACAGAAGATTGGCTCTCTCAACTTTGTTCCCTATGTAATCCTGAAATGATTTCCAGTTTTTCTCCACTTCTTGGTCAGATATTCCTCTATTTTCTGCTATTTTTATTGCCATCCTTTGATATCCCATTAGCTTAGTTTGCCAATCTTCTAGATCAGGTAAATTTGCGCTCTTCCAATTCTTAGCTATCATGAGTCTCGCCGCTGATATGGCGTACATAAAGAAACTTTTATCTTTTTCTTTTATTTCATCTCCTAAAATTCCTAATAAGAAGATTTCGGGTTTTTTCTTAAATGAGTACTTTAATATTTTTTTTAGTTCATTATAAATTTTCTCCCAGAAGATTTTTACTTTCCCGCACTTCCACCATATATGTAGAAAAGTGCCAGCCGCTTTGTTGTGTTTTTAATGTTCTGCTGGGGGCTGCCCTGATTCACTGCATATAAATGAAATCATGCTATCAGTTACAATAATAATAATAATAATAATCAGACGATTCAGGATGAGGATGGTGTTAATGATACAATAATGGAAGAAGAAGAATGGGGGGGGGAATGCGAGGCAGGGGAATATGGGAGAGGTTTGCCCTCAGGCGGGGTCAGTTTCTCTCTCTGTCTCCCCCTCCCCTTATGTTTGGCCAAGGGAGGAGGGTCTCTGCCTTGTCAGGGGTCCTGCCGGGCATTTTGAGATCCCTGTTTCTCCTTCCTTCGAGAGCCAGTGTGGTGTAGTGGTTAAGAGCGGTGGACTCGTAATCTGGTGAACCGAGTTTGATTCCCCGCTCCTCCACATGCAGCTGCTGGGTGACCTTGGGCTAGACACACTTCTTTGAAGCCTCTCAGCCCCACTGTCCATCAGGACAAGAGCCAGCGTGGTGTAGTGGTTAAGAGCGGTAGACTTGTAATCTGGTGAACCGAGTTCGATTCCCCGCTCCTCCCCATGCAGCTGCTGGGTGACCTTGGGCTAGTCCCACTTCTCTGAAGTCTCTCAGCCCCACTCACCTCACAGAGTGTTTGTTGTGGGGGAGGAAGGGAAAGGAGAATGTGAGCCGCTTTGAGACTCCTTCAGGTAGTGATAAAGCGGGATATCAAATCCAAACTCTTCTTCTTCTTCCGGGGCTCTCCTGCATTTCCTGCCCCCCCCCCCTTATTGCTCTCTCTCTCTGTGTGTTCATTTTTTATATATATTTTGCAAATCCCCCTCTGCGCCAGGGTTCGAGTTCTTTGAGGCCAGCGCCAAAGACAACATCAACGTCAAGCAGACCTTCGAGCGCCTGGTGGACATTATCTGCGAAAAGATGTCCGAGTCGCTGGACACGGCCGACCCTGCCGTCACCGGGGCCAAGCAGGGTCCGCAGCTGACCGACCAGCAAGCCCCCCCGCACCAGGACTGTGCCTGTTGAAGAGACTCCCAGGCGGAGCCCCCCCTCACCCCGCCCCCCTCTCCTGCCGCCCCTTCCTCCTTGCCTGCCTCATGTCTCCCCACCTCCCGAGTAACTATGGAGTCCATCTCCCCACCCCCATTGACCCATCCCATTGCTTTATCCTTTGTGGGGTTTTTGGGGTGGGGGGGACGAGACCCCAAACCTAGGAGGGGTGTCCAAGCTTAAAAACAAACCACCTCCCCTCGCTCTCCTTTAAGGGACGGGTGAGAATTAAGCCCCCTGCCTGTCTTATCTCTGTGGATTGTCTTTTTTTTTGTGGGGCGGGCTGGGGAGGCGGGTGTTCGGTGTCACAGGAAGCTATTTAAACTGTTCTGGGTTCTTCTTTAAGTTATTTATTTATTGGACCACACGGCTCTTTATTTGTAGCTATTCTTGGTTCTGCAAACCTGGGTGTCCACCGCCGTTCCTCTTTCTTCCTCCTCCAACTTCCTTTGCTGGTCCTTTTGTCCATGCATTCTGTGTGTCTCCCCCCCAAAACACCCCCCCTCCCCGTCTTGTTGAAGAGAGCGGAGCAGGCGCCCCATGCTTGGAGCTGCCGTTGCCGCGAGGGTTTGACTCCTCGGTTAGAGCGGCTGCTTTCCATGCCGAAGGAAGTTCTCCCTGTTCCGGCCCCTGGCCTCGTCTCCAGGTAAGGCTGGGGGAAAGAAACCTCAGAGAGCTGCTGCCAGTCAGTGGGCGCAGCACTAAGCTGAATGGACTGGCTGCCTTCCTCCTCAGAAGGCGTATTTGTTGAAATCAGCCACAAAGACCGGAGTCTTAATTTTGTTTTTTAGCAATCGGGCTGTTGCTCAGCAGTAGAGCGCCTGCCCTCTGGTCCTCGGTCCCCAGTGGTATCTCTAGGTGGAGCTGGGAACAACACCCAACACTCCCCACATGGAGGACAATATACCGAGGGGGACAGACCCAACGGTCTGACCCTTGTGTAAGGTGGCTCCCTGGAATTAAGCCTCGGACGGAGAACTCTTCCTCAGTTTGATTGGATTCCTGAAGCCGAATTGCTTCGGTCCCCGAATTCTGCAGGTGCCGCCCTCCCCGTTTGGTCACCTGGGGAGGCCCCCCTCTCCAAAGCAGGGTTGGTCCTGCAACGCCGCTAGCAGGGAGGCCCCACACCCTGCGATCTGTGCCTGCCCCTCTGGTTGTGCAATCGTGGGGTCCTTCCTTCCCCAAATCGGTCCTCTCCATCTCTCTTCCTCCCAGAGCGGCAGTGTGGCTTTAGTGGAGTCTTCAGGGCAGGACATCTCTGGCCCTCCAGGCGACGTCCGGCTCCCGACTTGCTAGCCAGCGTGGCCGGCGGTCAGCGGGGAAGGGAGTTGGGAATCCCAGCAAATCTGGATGTCTGCAGATCTCCCTTCTGAAGCCTCGTTCGGCAGCATAGAAAATGACGGCTATGCTTTCATATGACAGCCGCCATCTAGGAAACGGCTCAGTTTGCAGTTGTGGGGATCTCCTGGCCTCCGATTTGTCTGGACACAGATCTCTCAGCTTTCCAGACTCTCTTTGGCCTCCCTGGCTAGCCAGGGAGGGCAAAGACCCTCCTTGCCGGCCCAGTGCCGCCAAAATGCTGCCAGGAGAGGTTCCTCGATTCCCACTGCGTCTCTCTCTTTCTCTCTTCCTCCTTTCCCCACCTGTGTCTAAACCCCTGCGATAACCCCTCTCCTGTCCTCCTCCCGTCTTCCTTGGTGTACAGGAAAAAGGAAATGCAATCCCCAAGGCCCGTTCCCTGTAAATAGAAGTAGACTCTGAAGTGTGTGCGTGTGCGTGTGTGTGTTTGAAGGTCCTCTTGCTGTGCCGTGCTTTGTGCTGGTGGTGGTTTCATTTGTGTTGTGTGAGCGTGTGTTTGGGGTTTTTTATTTATTTAAAGAAAAGGTTAACACGGTTTTTCAGTTGCTTGTAGGTTATTATATTTTTTAAAAAACAACAATACCACTGTATTTATTAATAAGATGAACGAGAATAAGGCGGGCCGAGGAGGGGAGAGGTTGGCAAACAGGAGCAGCTGCTAAACTCCTCCTCGGATTAATCCACGTTTAAAGCAGTATCGCGCCACTTTAAAGAGTGACGGCTGTCTGCAAACCCCCCCCCCAAGAATCATGGGAATAGTAGTTTGTTCAGGGTGCTGTTCCCTCCGCAGAGCTACAGTTCCCAAATCGGTTTTAACAATCAACTCTTCTTTCCAGGAAACTCTGGGAATTGTAGGACTGCGTTTAAAGCACTACGAAACCCCTCCCCATAGATCCCTGGGAACTGTGGAGACCCCCCCCCAATCCCCTCACGGAGCTACAATTCCCAGAGTGGGTTAACCACCACAGGCAACTCCATCCTTTCAATTTGGCCCATGAGGGCCAGTATCTTAGTTTCTTCCGGGTTCAGTTTCTGTGATCTGCACACAGCGCTGGGAACCTGAAGCCCTGGACAGCTCCTGCTGTTGACAATACTGAGCAACATGGGACTCTCTAGAACTGTGATGGCTAACCTTGACACTCCAGATGTTTTGGAACTACAACTCCCATCATCCCTAGCTAACAGGGCCAGTGGTTAGGGATGATGGGAGTTGTAGTCCCAAAACATCTGGAGTATCAAGGTTAGCCATCACTGCTCCAGAACATAGCTTCCTCTTTGCCCTAAAATATTCCCTCTGGGAGCAAGTTTGGGTCCTTGATGGCATAGACCACTTAGGGCTGCGTTCCCCAAACTTGGGTCTCCGGAATTGTTCACTTTTGTGGAACCACCTTCCCCAGTAAACCCCACCAGTCTTGTCCTGTGGATCTTCCAGACCCACAGGCTGGGGAGAGTCCTTCAGCAGCTTGCGTTGATGCAACCTGATTTGCAATTGGGAATTTGTTAGCTTGGGCTATCTGCATTTTGCAGGGTTGGGTGCCAGATTCCGGCACCGTCTGCACTGAATAGTCAAGGCAGCGCCGTTGCACTTTAAGCAGCCATAGGTTCCCCTAAAGGATTATGGGAAGCGCTGTTTGTAAAAGGAGGTACATATTTCCACCACAGAGCGAATTCCAGAGCCGATCCCTCTTCCCAGAAAACTGGGGGAACGGTAGGCTCTGCGAAGGGAACGGGGGTTCCCTACCAACTCTCAGCATACTTAAGAAACTATGCTTTCGACGCTCCCTGACCCACTGGCCCCACTAGCCAGGGAGGGTGGGAGTTCTAGTCCCGAAAAACACCCGGAGGCCCAAGTTTTGGGAAATGCTGACGGGGTAAAAAGTTGCAAGAGGAGAATCCCAAGCGCTAAAACAGATTGTAATGTAGGTAATAAAACCCATCTGGAAATCATAAGGGGGATTGAGGGGAGGGGGTGTCTCTTAAGAGCTCTAGGCACCCTGCAAACTACAGCTCCCAGGATTTCGGGGTAGAAGGGGGAGCCGTGACTGAAGCTATCATGTCCGTGTAGAGTCGCGCCCCGAGTAAACCCAAAATGAATGGACGTGGCTGGCGTAGAGCGGCCTGTTTCAATGGGCCTACTCTGGAGCAGGATTCGGTTGGGCGCCCCCTCATGCCTTCCCTACGGGGAGGGGGAACTTGCTGCCCCCCTCAGGTGCTGCTGGGGCTCCAGATCCCATCAGCAGCCAGCTGTTGGGAGCCCAGCCAACATCTGGAAGGCTGGTTTGCCCTGTCCAGCTTCTACATTCCCTGCACACACACACCCACACCCCACCCAGTGAGGGCATTCCGGGTTTTTTCTTGGGACTGCGGTTCCTATAAACCCAAACCACTTTGGACCTCTGCCTCCGGGAACAGAGCTGCCCGAGGCTGGTGGCATCTGCAAGGCTGAAGAAGCTGTTGTACCATTAGCTCAGGCATAGGCAAACTCCAGCCCTCCAGATGTTTGGGACTACAATTCCCATCATCCCTGACCACTGGTCCCGTTAGCTAGGGATGATGGGAATTGTAGTCCCATACATCTGGAGGGCTGGAATTTGCCTATGCCTGCATTAGCTGCTGCTGTAGGAAAGGGAAAAGGTTGCGTTGCCCCCATCTGCTGCCCCCGCCTCCTCGGACCCGCAAGCGATCTTTTCCCCGCTTCACCTGGAGAACTCCTGGCTTTAAATATTCTCAGACAACCAAACTCCCACTGTTTAAAACATTCCCTTTTTCTCTTATTCCTCACCCCTCCACCTCACGATCCCCCTTTTTTCATGGAAACGCTACGTACGGTTTTGGGGGGTTTTTTTCGTTTTGGCGGATATTTAGACACAAAACATTCTCTCTTTGTGAAGTTTACTTCTATGGGGAAAATTATATATATATATAAATATAAAAATATATATATGCTGTACTGTATTTAAAAAAAAAACTGTCGGAAGTGTCAAAATGAGTTCAGTTTCTTAAAAAAAAAAAAAACCATTAAAAGCTATGGGGTGGAAAGAAAATCCCAGTATCGTGGTACCAAGGAGAGTTGTGAAGAAATGAAATTCTGATCACGAGAAGCATTCCATGCTGCTAGTCCCTGTGAAGGAAAGGGGAAGGCCGAGAGCTTGAAGAGCGTCCAATGTGGCAAGGGGGGTCGGGTGCTTTTAAAATGGGTTTTCTCCCACATGGCTAACAGCACCACAGTTTGTGGCTCAGCGGTAGCCACCAGCCAGGCAGGTGTGTGGCTGCACCTCCAGCAACAGAGGCAGTCTACCTCTGAATGCCGGCTGCTGGGAACGGCAAGCAGGGAGCGCCTTGCTGTCGCTCTCGCATTTTGTTAGGGGGCTTCACTTTGAGGGCAGCAGGTTGGCTGTGGTGAGGCTGGGATGCTGAGCAAGTTTTTAGAAACGAGGAAAGAATGGGATTCTAAAGTTGGAAGGTACCCAGAGGAGGGCAACCAAAATGGTCCAAGGCCTGGAAACGATGCCTTATGAGGGAGAAGAGGTTAAGGGGTGATATGATAGCCATGTTCAAATATATAAAAGGATGTCATATAGAGGAGAGAGAAAGGTTGTTTTCTGCTGCTCCAGAGAAGCGGACACGGAGCAATGGATTCAAACGACAAGAAAGAAGATTCCACCTAAACGTTAGGAAGAACTTCCTGACAGTAAGAGCTGTTTGACAGTGGAATTTGCTGCCAAGGAGTGTGGTGGAGTCTCCTTTTTTGGAGGTCTTTAAGCAGAGGCTTGACAGCCACCTGTCAGGAATGCTTGGATGGGGTTTCCTGCTTGGCAGGGGGTTGGACTGGATGGCCCTTGGGGTCTCTTCCAACTCTAGGATTCTATGATCTATTCCAACCCATTGCAAGGCAGGAATATGCAGCTGTCCCGTACGGGGATCAAACCTGCATCCTTGGTGTGTGGCTAGCTGCTGCCGTTCGACTGCAGTTGGGAGCCTGGCAGCTCCGCCATGCTCAAAATATAATTTAATAAGAATAAGAATAATAATTTATTACTTAAACCCCGCCCATCTGGCTGAGTTTCCCCAGCCACTCTGGGCGGCTTCCAACAGGAGATTGAAAATACATTAAAACATCAGTCATTAAAAGGACAAACCGCCTTGACCCAACCAGAGGCGCTAGTGGCAGAGAGAAGCAACTGTCTTGGCAACGGCGTGCAAAAAAAAAAGAGGCAACCTGCTTTTTCTTTAATTGGGAAGCGCAAAAATATTTGGCACTTTTGAATGAATTGGGAAGGACCGGGGGTCGCAGTCGGGAGATGTCCATGCCAAATCTGCCCCCCAGCCCTGAAGTTCTCTGGCTCCGTTTCGGGATCCGAGGCGCTGTTGGAAGAGGGAGACGATGCCTCGGCCGGGCGACAGTGCCTGCTTCCCGGATCCAGCTGCCTATATGGCGGGGCACAAAGCTGGCTCTGGCGCCCAGGGAGTCCCAGATCCAAGCTTGGCGGAAGCGCATGGCCCTCGTTCACCCGGTTGTTTCGATCTCGACTGTGTCATCTTCAACATCTTCCTCCACGCTGAGTGATGGGTGCTTAGGCTAAAGAGAAAGCAGGGTGGGATCTCATCAGTTGAGGATCTATGCAGCTGGTGGGATCTCTGGCTAGAGCAGAGAGTATCCCCTTGAACCGGAAACCCAGGAGAGTTGATGCTGTGCGGACAATTGTGAACTGGACGGACCACTGGTCTCGCTAAATACAAGGCAGCCTGTTGAAATTATCCCTTAAGGCAGCCCCCTCAAACTCTGCCCTCCAGCTGTTTTGGGACTACAACTCCCATCATCCCTAGCTAACAGGACCAGGGATGATGGGAATTGTAGTCCCAAAACAGCTGGAGGGCTGAGTTTGGGGGTCCCTTTCTTAAGGACTGACATCTTAAACAGTGGTCCCCTGGTTCTCAATCCGTTCGGGAAGTCCGTTCCAAAACCAAAATCCTGTCCTGCCCACCTCTGCCCTACAAGAGAACATGGTCCCCAAGCTCATGATTCAAAGGATCTGAGGCTGCAGTTCTTGGATAATCCCTCTCTCCGCCAGAGACCCCAAACGTGCACCCTGTGCAGCTACCTCGGTTTACCCACCCGGTGCTTCAGGTACGACAGGTAGGTGTCCCAGCCGAGGGTGATGACGTTCATGTAGAGCACCCGGTACGCGGCGGGCAGGAAGAGGAAGTTGATCAGCTGCGCCGGGGGCCACACGCACCAGTCCATCTGCGAGCGGGGATTGGAAATGGGAGTCAGCTGCCCCACAGGACAGGATGCGATGACAGGCACGGGGAGGGACGAGTCTTACCTTATAGAACTCCCAGAAATTATCCTCCAACTCTTGCCAGCTCTGGTCCAGCGCTTGCCCCTCCAAAGACCCCATACCTGCAGGGAGACAAAGGAAATGGCTTGGGGGGGGGGGGACGGACGGACAGGATGCTGCTGCCTCCCCTCATGTCTCCCAGAACAAGGAGAGGCATGAAAAGGGCGGAGGAGAGGTCGGCCTCTTTTCCATTGTCTGCTCAGAAGATTACCTCTGAAGGATAAAATTGTATCGTTGAGACCCCCAAGGGTCATCTAGCCCAACCCCGTGCAGTGCAGGAATCCTGTCCAGACCCATTGCGCCGCAGGAGGGCTATCGATCCCCAGTCCCCACCTGTCCCCCTCCACACACATGCAAACTCACCCAAGAAGTACCAAACGCCCAGCGCCGGGGAGGCCACGATCTGGTCGATGAAAACCTTCTTGAGAACGCTCCGGATCCCGCTGAAGCCAGCAGCGGGGAAGGTGCGGTCGAGCCAAAGGTACCAGTAGTGCATTAGCGGGCCCATGCTGCATCCGATGGCAAACATGCGTGCTGAGGAGAAGGAATATTTGTAGTCTCCACAGGCAAAGAAAAGAGGCTCCATCGCTTGGAAGTCTAAATGACTAACACCCACCCACCCCAAAAAGCCACATTTTAAAAGGGTATAGGATGCCAAACAGATCAACCAAAGGCCTGGTTAAAATGAACCTTTTCGCCTTGCGCCTAAAGGTGTGTGATGAAGGCGCCTGTCGAACTGCATTCCACAGACAGGGAGCCACTGCAGAGAAGGCCCTGCTCTCGTGTTGCCACCCTCCGCACCTCTCAAGGAGCATGGCTAATGGCCACGACACACAGCGTGAGACAGACCGACGGCCTGACTCTGCACCCCCGGGATTAAAATCCCAGGTAGTGTGGCAGAAAGGAAGTTTCAAGAAAGGGGCGGCCGCGGCTCACCTGTGCGGGCCAGATCCCGCTTGCGCTGGGGGTCCTGCCTCATCTCCCAGGCCTGGCGGAGCGTGTCCCCGGCGGCCAGGAGCCCCCCGCAGCTGACGGTGTTGGTCACTAGCAGGAGGCGGCCTTGGAAGAGTGGTTTCCAGTAGATGGAGAAGATCTGCCGGCCGCGGGCCATCATCTTGGCGCTTCTGGCTGGGGGGAGAATTGCAGAGAATGGTTGGGGGGGCACAAACAAGATGGTGTTTTAAATATTCTGTTGGGAGCCGCTCAGAGTGGCTGGGGAATCCCAGCCAAATGGGCGGGGTATAATTATAATTATTATTATTATTATTATTATTATTATTTATTAATATGAGCAACAGCAACAACCGCCCTCCTCACAAGCCTGCCTGCGGCACTCTGTGCATGCTCAGAGGCACTCTCTCACCTCGGGCCTCTCTTCCGCCTCCACGGCCGCCGCCTCCTCGCGGGAAGCACAGGCGAGCAAGAGGATCAGAGTCCACTTCCGCCTCCGCGGGGGTCACGTGACGCCGCCCGAAGCCGCCTATAAGAGCGGGAGCAGGAAAGCAGCGGGGTTCTGCGCACGCACGTCCGGAAGCGAGTGCGGGACCGCTCTGGCCGGACGCCTTCCTCTTGCTCTGTGTCCCTACGCATGCGCAGCGGGCCCCTTCGCGGGATTTTCGTGTGAGGGGAAATGGAGGGAAAGAAGGACGAGGCGGCGGCGGCGGAGGCTTCTTCTTCTTCGCCTCCTTCTCTCCGGAGCGGCGCTTCTCTCCGCGCGGAGCCCGGCCCGGCGTCAGAGGAGAAGGCGGGAGCGCGGCCCAAGCAGAGAGGTGAGGGCAGCGCGGGCGCTCTGCACATGTTCTGGGGAGGCGGTGCCGCTCTGCGCATGCGCAGGAGTCCCGGCGGTGGGAGGAGGCGGCCGCACTCTGCACATGCTCTGGGGACCTTGCCTCTTCCCATTTCACGCTTTTGCCTCCTTAGGGGGAAGACTCGTGCCCTCGCGATACATGGACTACCAGAAAGGAGCCGGAAAGGCGAGAAAGATGGCGGGAAAGGAGGCGGCGGCGGCGGCGGCTTCTTCTTCTTCTCTCCGCGCGGAGCCCGGCCCGGCCTCCGAGGAGCAGGCGGGAGCGCGGCCCAAGCAGAGAGGTGAGGGCAGCGCGGGCGCTCTGCACATGCTCTGGGGAGGCGGTGCCGCTCTGCGCATGCGTCCCGGCGGTGGGAGGAGGCGGCCGCACTCTGCACATGCTCGGGAGCGCCGCTGTTTCGTGGGTTGTTTTTTTTTTTATAAAAATGTAGTCTTACATATACAGTTCTGCAACAAATTATTTATATAATACTTCCTCCCCCCCCAAATAATATTTATTGGTTTTATAAACACAAATATATCCAAACTCGCACACAAACAAAACTAACAAAAATAAGCAATACTACACTTAACAAAATCTATATTTATATAATACTTCCGTGACATTCTCTGAATTCTGACAAAAGATTCCTGCATTTCAGGGGGTGGGGCTAGATGGCCCTTGAGCCCCCTGGGCCCTCTCCTCACCCCTGGGCCCCTCCCTTTCCCTCACCTTCCGCGACATTCTCTGGATCTCTTGACTTCCCCCCATCCCTTCCATGGATCCTAATGACCATTTTTCCAAGTTTACATATCAATACAGTTTCCATGATTTTCATTTTTCTCAATTGTCCACGAACTTCGTTACTTTACAACTGATTAGTCCAGCTAACGTTTTAATTTGTTTACAACGGTCTCCTAGATAGGTTATAAATCCCCCGCCCGCCCCATTCTTTTTTAAAGTCTTTTATCTTCTGGATTCCTTCGCCTCCCGGTTAGTTCAGCCATTTAGCTATTTCACGTGAACCGCCCTGAGGCCTTCAGGTTTAGGGTGGTATAGAAATTAAATAAAGAAAGAAAACAAATTTAGGCATAATCCAGCAATTTTGGCTTGCCATTGTTGCTCGTTGCTGTTTCGTCGTAAAGCATTTGCTTGCTTTATTTTGTTAGCCGCCCTGAGATTCCCTGAGCAAGGGCGGTAGATACATCTAATTATAATCTAAAATAATATAAAATAAGACCTGTATGATGGGGGGGTTATGGGGGTAACTGGGAGGCACATGTTGTGGGTGGGGTGGGGGGGAAGGAGCTGCACATGCGCAGGGGGGGGGACAGAGGTCTCTGCAAATAATGATAATAATAATTTATTATTTATACCCCGCCCATCTGGCTTCCAACAGAATATTAAAAACATGATAAAACATCAAACATTAAAAACCTCCCTAAACAGGGCTGCCTTCAGATGTCTTCTAAAAGTCAGGTAGTTGTTTATTTCCTTGACATCTGATGGGAGGGCGTTCCACAGGGCGGGTGCCACCACCGAGAAGGCCCTCTGCCTGGGCATAGTCATGATTTATGTTGGGGTGGGGGGCAGAACTTCAGCTAGTTCAGTATCTTTATTGATTTTGGGAGGGCAGCTGCCCCCCCTTGGCTATGCCCATTGGGGAGGGCAAGGCGCCCTACAGGAGCAAGAGGAACTCTGCACGTGCTTGCTGCCGTTCCAGAGAGGGGAGGCACTTTGCCCCTCTCCTGCCACAGCCTTCGGAAAAGCTGCTCCTGACATGCTCAGAGGCACCTTGCCTCTTCCCATGTCACGCTTTTCTTCTTTTGCCTCCTTTCTGCCTCCTTAGGGGGAAGAATCGTGCCCTCGCGATACATGGACTACCAGAAAGGATCTGGAAAGGTGAGATCTGGATGTGAAATTCCTCTTTTTGGCGTTTCCGCTTTAGGTTTGTGTGTCACTTTCTCTTGAGAAGCCTTTGGTAAAATAAAATAAAATATTCTACAGCCTTTTAAATTTGTCTTTGAGAAGGGGGCCATCATTGTTCTGCTGTTTTGTTTTAATTGTTTACTTGTTTTTATCCCGTGTTTTGTTCTGTGAACCGCCCTGAGATCTTATGACAAAGGGCAGTTTATAAATCTAATTAATAATAATCCTTGAAATAATTCCCACCGAAACATGCTTGGGGTGGGTGTGGGGAGAGGTGTAAGCCTCTTTATTTTGATTTGTCCAATTGCTGGAATGTGTTGAAACACTCACACTCCCCATTCATGACATAACAGCACATGCCTAACTTTCCATGTCTTATTCTTAATTTCCAGGCCGCTGACAAAACCACAGCTGGTGAGTTTTGGGAGGGGTCAAGCACCCTGAAGGGGCTCCCTGGGGTGGACCTGCCTTTCTCAGGGGCAAGTTCACACAATGGTGGGGTTCCTTCAGACATAGTTTGAAAATTATGGACCTCCGGTTAAAACTGTCAAGAAGGTGATCTGGGTTGGTAATTCCCTCCTGGAACACAAAAAGCAGTATTTAGTTAATTCAGACCAATACCTGGGTATTCTGCTCACAATGTCCCTCGTACTGGGTTGAATCCATTTTTAATTTATTGGTTTGTTGGCTTCCGTCTATTCTTTGGGGTTTCAATTCAGCCATTTCTATTTTTGATCTGTGTTTGATTATTTGTCTCCATCATGCAATTAGTTCTATGCTGGTAAACCACCTGAGAGCCGCTCCGGCAAACCACTCAGCAAACCTTAATAATTGGAATATATACAAAAATTAAAAAAATTGTTCAGTAGCAACTTAGAGACCAACTGTAATTGGGTTTTCCTCCCCTCCTCTAGACCCTCACGAGGTTTTGCAGTCCACTCTGGTGGAGAGCCACGGAAGATCCCGGCCTGAACTGGAGGTCTCTGCCATCAAAAGTACGTGTGTTTCCTCGAATTACAGCCTCGAACTGGGTGCAGTGTGGTGCCAGTGTAATGTACAGGGGTACCTCTACTTACGAATTTAATGCGTTCCGAACGCAAATTCGTAAGTAGAAAAATTCGTAAGTAGAATCACGATTTCCCATTGGAATGCATTGAAAACGGATTAATGCGTTCCAAAGCCTAGGGAAAAGACCCAGACACCCAGTTTTTTCCTTAAAAAAACATTACCAAGTGCATTTTAAAGCCATGCAAACTGCACAGCAGCATTTATTTTCAACAATAAACATTCACAACAGCACTTTGCCATGTTTTTTGGACCTGATGCAGGTCTCCTAAGGGCACCAGAAAGGCAGGAGCCTAGGGAAAGAAACCAGACACCCAGTTTTTCCTGCAAAAATCACCAAGGCATACAAACTGCACAGCAGCAACACACTTTTCAACAGTCAACATTCACAACAGCACTTTGGACATGCTTTTGGACCTGATGCAGGTCTCCTAAGGGCACCAGAAAGGCAGGAGCCTAGGGAAAGAAACCAGACACCCAGTTTTTCCTGCAAAAATCACCAAGGCATACAAACTGCACAGCAGCAACACACTTTTCAACAGTCAACATTCCCAACAGCACTTTTGACATGCTTTTGGACCTGATGCAGGTCTCCTAAGGGCACCAGAAAGGCAGGAGCCTAGGGAAAGAAACCAGACACCCAGTTTTTCCTGCAAAAATCACCAAGGCATACAAACTGCACAGCAGCAACACACTTTTCAACAGTCAACATTCACAACAGCACTTTGGACATGCTTTTGGACCTGATGCAGGTCTCCTAAGGGCACCAGAAAGGCAGGAGCCTAGGGAAAGAAACCAGACACCCAGTTTTTCCTGCAAAAATCACCAAGGCATACAAACTGCACAGCAGCAACACACTTTTCAACAGTCAACATTCACAACAGCACTTTGGACATGCTTTTGGACCTGATGCAGGTCTCCTAAGGGCACCAGAAAGGCAGGAGCCTAGGGAAAGAAACCAGACACCCAGTTTTTCCTGCAAAAATCACCAAGGCATACAAACTGCACAGCAGCAACACACTTTTCAACAGTCAACATTCCCAACAGCACTTTTGACATGCTTTTGGACCTGATGCAGGTCTCCTAAGGGCACCAGAAAGGCAGGAGCCTAGGGAAAGAAACCAGACACCCAGTTTTTCCTGCAAAAATCACCAAGGCATACAAACTGCACAGCAGCAACACACTTTTCAACAGTCAACATTCACAACAGCACTTTGGACATGCTTTTGGACCTGATGCAGGTCTCCTAAGGGCACCAGAAAGGCAGGAGCCTAGGGAAAGAAACCAGACACCCAGTTTTTCCTGCAAAAATCACCAAGGCATACAAACTGCACAGCAGCAACACACTTTTCAACAGTCAACATTCCCAACAGCACTTTTGACATGCTTTTGGACCTGATGCAGGTCTCCTAAGGGCACCAGAAAGGCAGGAGCCTAGGGAAAGAAACCAGACACCCAGTTTTTCCTGCAAAAATCACCAAGGCATACAAACTGCACAGCAGCAACACACTTTTCAACAGTCAACATTCACAACAGCACTTTTGACATGCTTTTGGACCTGATGCAGGTCTCCTAAGGGCACCAGAAAGGCAGGAGCCTAGGGAAAGAAACCAGACACCCAGTTTTTCCTGCAAAAATCACCAAGGCATACAAACTGCACAGCAGCAACACACTTTTCAACAGTCAACATTCCCAACAGCACTTTGGACATGCTTTTGGACCTGATGCAGGTCTCCTAAGGGCACCAGAAAGGCAGGAGCCTAGGGAAAGAAACCAGACACCCAGTTTTTCCTGCAAAAATCACCAAGGCATACAAACTGCACAGCAGCAACACACTTTTCAACAGTCAACATTCACAACAGCACTTTTGACATGCTTTTGGACCTGATGCAGGTCTCCTAAGGGCACCAGAAAGGCAGGAGCCTAGGGAAAGAAACCAGACACCCAGTTTTTCCTGCAAAAATCACCAAGGCATACAAACTGCACAGCAGCAACACACTTTTCAACAGTCAACATTCACAACAGCACTTTGGACATGCTTTTGGACCTGATGCAGGTCTCCTAAGGACACCAGAAAGGCAGGAGCCTAGGGAAAGAAACCAGACACCCAGTTTTCCCTGCAAAAATCACCAAGGCATACAAACTGCACAGCAGCAACACACTTTTCAACAGTCAACATTCACAACAGCACTTTTGACATGCTTTTGGACCTGATGCAGGTCTCCTAAGGGCACCAGAAAGGCAGGAGCCTAGGGAAAGAAACCAGACACCCAGTTTTTCCTGCAAAAATCACCAAGGCATACAAACTGCACAGCAGCAACACACTTTTCAACAGTCAACATTCACAACAGCACTTTTGACATGCTTTTGGACCTGATGCAGGTCTCCTAAGGGCACCAGAAAGGCAGGAGCCTAGGGAAAGAAACCAGACACCCAGTTTTTCCTGCAAAAATCACCAAGGCATACAAACTGCACAGCAGCAACACACTTTTCAACTGTCAACATTCACAACAGCACTTTTGACATGCTTTTGGACCTGATGCAGGTCTCCTAAGGGCACCAGAAAGGCAGGAGCCTAGGGAAAGAAACCAGACACCCAGTTTTTCCTGCAAAAATCACCAAGGCATACAAACTGCACAGCAGCAACACACTTTTCAACAGTCAACATTCACAACAGCACTTTGGACATGCTTTTGGACCTGATGCAGGTCTCCTAAGGGCACCAGAAAGGCAGGAGCCTAGGGAAAGAAACCAGACACCCAGTTTTTCCTGCAAAAATCACCAAGGCATACAAACTGCACAGCAGCAACACACTTTTCAACAGTCAACATTCACAACAGCACTTTTGACATGCTTTTGGACCTGATGCAGGTCTCCTAAGGGCACCAGAAAGGCAGGAGCCTAGGGAAAGAAACCAGACACCCAGTTTTTCCTGCAAAACCACCAAGGCATACAGGTGATACTCAAAAAATTAGAATATCGTGGAAAAGTTCATTTATTTCAGGAATTCAACTTAAAAGGTGAAACTAACATATGAGATAGACTCATGACATGCAAAGCGAGAGATGTCAAGCCTTTATTTGTCATAATTGTGATGACTGTGGCGTACAGCTGATGAAAACCCCAAATTCACAATCTCAGAAAATTAGAATATTGTGAAAAGGTGCAGTAGCTACTCAATCCTGAGCCTTTAAATGGTCTCCCAGTCTGGTTCAGTAGGAATCACAATCATGGGGAAGGCTGCTGACCTGACAACTGTGCAGAAAACCATCATTGAGACCCTCCATAAGGAGGGAAAGCCTCAAAAGGTAACTGCGGAAGAAGTTGGATGTTCCCAAAGTGCTGTATCAAAGCACATTAATGGAACGTTATGCGGAAGGGGAAAATGTGGAAGAAAAAGGTGCACAAGATAAGATAATTTATTGTCATTGCACAAGTACAAGCACAACGCTTGTACTAAGTACATGTGCTTAAGAGCGGTAGACTCGTAATCTGGTGAACCGGGTTCGCATCTCTGCTCCTCAGAGCTGGACCTCAGTGTCCGGGCTGAACAATGGGGATGGAGACACTCCTTCAGGTATAGAAAGCACAGGAAAACGCTATACAGAAAAAGCGGGGGGGGGTCATTGTCGCAGCCTTTTGTGGGTTCCCTCCTCCCAGTTGCAGCCCAGTCTCCTGTCGGCTTTTGACTGTTCACTGGAATGTGACTGTACATGTGTGTTTGTCTTTCTCTGGTTGCCACTTCTAGGCAAAAGCTGCCCCAGAGCACTGAGTTCAAAACACCACCTAAAAGCCACCCCCCAAGAAAAGCAGAGCCTGGTGAGTCATGCGGGTACATTGAATGCAGATTTTATTTTCTAGTGAGGGGCTACAAGTACTTGTTGAGCTGTTATCGAACAGATACTCTTAAGTTAGGGAGGCTTTTTGGTTGCAGTAAACTTTCCCAGACGGCCACGAGGGCCCACTTGTCTTGTTTTGAATGCATTTGTTGTTTTTGTGCTTTTAGTTGTCTTTAATTATCTTACGTGTAAATCGCTTTGAGACGCCGGTTTAGAAGGCAATTCATAGCTTAATGATCATCATCCCCAGCATCTGGGACCTAAGGTTTCTATACTTTTAAAAATTGCAGTGCTATACTTTCTTAAGCACTTGCAGCAGATTCACCCCGGCCCTTCCTTCCTGCTTTTCTCGACACTTTCCCACATGTTTGATTTGTTAAAGAATCTGCTTTTTTTCCTTCCAGGTCTCTCCTGATTCTGACGACCTGATTAGGATGCTGGAATCGGAGACACTTCTGCTGACCTATGCCACCCTAAAGGTAAAAGAAAAACAGTCTTATCCCTGCTTTGAGAGCCGGCAGCGGCCTAGTGGTTAGAGAGCATTGGACCCTAGGAGAGACCAGGGTTCAAATCTCTCCACCCAGCCACGTAAACTCGCTGGGTGTGACCTCGGGAGCCAGCCGCAGTTTCTCTCAGCCTCGCCGGTTGTGAGGATGAAATGGGAAGAAGTCGGGGTGCCTCCCTGAACTCTGTGGGAAAGCTTCGCTGCACAGTGGTTTCTGTTAGCACACTGGCAGGGTGGATTTGATTTAAATCACGATTTACCGGTAAATCACTAGTCAGTAAGGCTTGATTTAAATCACTAGTCTGTAAGACTTGATTTAAATATTTTTTTTACAGAGAGACTCATTCTTGCTGGTATAATCTTAATATTTACAACCATATGAAGGTTTCATTTTTGGAATAAATTTTCAGAGTAGTTTTTACAGTTATATCAAAAATTACTGATTTGGTTATACTACTAGAAATACATAGACAGATAATTATGAAATTATGGTGAGGTTTAATAAGTTAACTGTTTATATTTGGACAACTTTTCTGCTGTACTTTATTGGAAGGAGAAAAATAATCATTTCCTTAATAACCATTTAAACTATTTAACTAAAACAATAACATGATAGCATATGTATCCATGTTTGTTAACTGATGTGGTTAAACATTTAAAAAAAAACTTAGACTGAGTTTTAGCACACTTGATAAACTTAAAACAAATCCTTATTTCCTGATAAATAGCCTTTGGACTACAATGTAACTTAAATAGAAGACTATATTTAGAAAGATCCCCCCCAAAAGCATTTTATTTTAAAAATCCAATTTAAATAAAAAAAATCCGATTTTTTTTATTATTTTTTTAAATCATTGATTTTTATCCACCCTGCACACTGGGTTAGTTGGCTGCGGCCCTCTGCATGTTCTTTAGGGGGCTGCTGCCCCACACAACAAACAGATCCAGGACTTTTTATTGGGTGCTGGGCCAGTGATTTCCCAAACTTTTGAGAGCCACTGCCCCCTCCGTGCCATAAGCTCGTCCCCGGTGCCCCGTACCCTATAGAAAGCATTGTTCAGAATAGCACTTTGCATGATAAGGAAGATAATAGCACAGTAAAATCCAGAAAGCTAAGAATTGCAGCCATATTCAAAATCTGGTAGCACTGTTTTTTTTAGTTAATAAAGCAAAATGGGTGGAACTTGATCCAGTGATACCAGCATTTCAAAGTAGAATATATATAGAATATATATTTTATTGTCATTGTCCCCTTCGGGGACAACAAAATTACTTGGCTGTTCCATCCACCCAGATAGGGCACTCCACGCAAAGACAAAACAACTACAAAAACACTGATTAAAACCATACACTCTGATTAAAACCATACAATGATAAAACATAACAGGTAAGATTAGATGACTTCAAAGTCCAGGCTTCCCATCCAAGGCCGCGATCGCTCTGGAGAAGAAGCTGTTTCTAAGACGGCTTGTTCTTGTCCTCATTGTCCTGTATCTCCGTCCCGATGGCAAAAGTTCAAAGAGACGGTGACCAGGATGCGATGGATCTTTCACTATGTCCAGTGCCTTTCTGTGGCACCTGGTGGCACAAATCTGCTGTAAGGTGGAGAGCAAGCAGCCAACAATGCTCTCTGCTGCCTTAACAACTCTGCCCAACCCCATCCTGTCCTGGGTAGTACAGCTTCCGTACCACACACATAAGCCAGAAGTGAGCACGCTCTCAATGGCACAGGGATAGAAGGCAAGCAGCAGCTTTTGTGGAAGATGGTTTTTCCTTAGAACTCTCAGGAAGTATGATAGACATTTGCACCTCCCACGTCCCGGACTGTTGCGTCCCTCTGCATTGTGCAGAGTTGGCATGAGTTCGAAATAAAGACACAGAGGTTTGACCTGCAAAAGCTCTGAGTCGTAAGTGCTCTTTCTCGCACCCCAGCCTCAGGCTCTTTTTATTAACACAAAGCATCTCGTCACAAAATTCAAAAGAACCAATGAGAATCATCTAAAGGTTCCCCAAAAACTCCACGTGGGAACAAAGTAGAACAAAGACCCTTTGAAGTTGCAGATCTGGTTCCCCCCCCCCACCAGAACTACCTCACCTGTTCTAGTATCTATTTGCATTCCAAAGCTCAAGTACATGAAAGGATAGATTAGGAAGCAGGAAAAGGAAATAGACGTCCTTGGCAAACGTCCTTGCCATTTGGCCTGCCGGTAATTACACCAGGGCTCTAAGATTCACTTCAAGGGGAAGAGATACTATGAATATCAAAGAAACACACCTAAGGAACATTCTTGCCAGTCAGTTGTAACATCTGGTACAGCAAATGCTAATTCTAAAGAGAGAGACGTGACTCTCCCATCCTAGAGTTATGGGAGCAGCAGTAGCCAATTCCTTGCCAATTTTGTGTCCTGTAAGATTGGTCAGGAGAACCTGCTTTCCTGGACCAGCAAGGAACGTCACACTCGCACAATCCAGAACTGGACATCGGAATGATATTGCTCACTCGCACAATGAACAGAGAAAGACATATTTCCCTTAAACACAATCCTACATGAACCCCACACCGGACTTGCTAGACTACAGTCGTAATAATAATAATAATAATAATCATATTCGTACCTCGGAAGTCAAACAGAATCCGTTCCGGAAGTCCGTTTGTCTTCCAGAACGTCCGGAATCCAAACCGCGGCTTCCGATTGGCTGCAGGGAAGCTGCGTAAGACGTTCTGGTTCCAAAGAACGTTCGCAAACTGGAACAGTCACTTCTGGTTTCGATCATTTGGGAGCCAAAACGTTTGACTCGCAAGGAGTTCGGGATCCAAAGTACGACTGTACTTCTGCCACATGGCAGCCCCGTAAATTAAGTAGGTAAATAAATATGGGGAAAGCAAAACATCACTTAGAGAAGGATTTGAAATATTTTCTTTGAAGATTGAGTTTGTTTTATTCTGGATTGTTTCATATGCTGCTTTAATGTGTTGTAAATCGCTTTGAGATTTCCCCCCCCCCTTTAAAATATAAAGCGGTATATAAATTGAGAAGAAGGAGGAGAGATGAAACACACCCCCCTTAGAAGCCCCTGCAATAAATACTTCTTCTTTCACCTGCCTTTTGTGGACCCGTGTTTGAAACCCGACGACATTGCATCACAAACAGATTGAGAAGAATACTGCCCTCCTGGAAAAGCAAGCCGAGAAGAACCTGTTAACCCTCAACAGGGAGGCTGCCAAGCTGCAGGCGGACGCCCAGAAGAAACGGCGCAGGCTGCAGCGCCTAAAGAAGGACCGCCAGCTCTCTGAGTCGCTGGACAGACAGGTATGGGCTTTCTGCTTCCCAGGGGGCAGGTCTGGAGACATTTCCACACGGGGCTGGCTTGGTTCCATCCTGCGGCTAACGTCTCTCGTTCCTCCCACCCCCCGGGCTTCCAGCTCGAAGTGCTTGGTCCCGTTTCTGAGCAGCTCACGGCATTCGAAGAGGAATACAGGCACTTTGCCACAGCCCTGGACACGGCGAGACACGAGCTGCCCGTGAACGAGATCTACCTGGGCGGGGACAAGCGCCAGTATTTAGGTATACACCTCTTCTGTGGGGAGCAGCTCAGAGACTCCTGGATTCAGCCCCATGTGGCGCCAGGAAGCATCTGCTTGCGGGGATGTTGAGGGTGGCAGGAGAGGGTATCTTGTTTATTAATATGCTTCCTAACTTGCGCTAGCAAGTTCCTTCAGCTACCAGCGCCGAGGGCCTTCTGGTGGTTCCCTTACTGCGAGAAGCAAAGCTACAGGGAACCAGGCAGAGGGCCTTCTCGGTGGTGGCGCCCGCCCTGTGGAATGCCCTCCCATCAGAGGTCAAAGCGATAAACAACCACATGACCTTTAGAAAACACCTGAAGGCAGCCCTGTTCAGGGAAGTTTTTAATCTGATATTTTAATGTATTTTTATATTTGTTGGAAGCCGCCCAGAGTGGCTGGGGAGACCCAGCCAGATGGGCGGGGTACAAATAATAAATTATTATTATTATATTCTTACCAGGGTGCATTCCCCTTCTTACACAGCAGAAAGCTGCCTGCAAACTTGTGTGAGTTTCTTAAGGCAATAAGCAATTCAGTCTGGCTTGTCCAGATTGCAATGTGTTCTAATATTTTCCTGGTGAGACCCGTTGAATCCTTCCTAAAAGAAGAAAGACACCGCAGTCTTATTCATAAGTACCAAAAAGTAGTTTTACTCACGATTAGGCCGAGCACAGTGTGATCCCTGATGGCAGGCTTTAGGCTTAAAGTTAAAAACATGTACAAACAGGTTTACCCCATATGGGAGATAACCTGGGGAACTGCTGTGACAGCCAGCAGTGTAGTCCAGGTGATACAGGAAGCAGGCAGGATGCACAAGAAGATTGGAAAAAGAGAAAGGTAGCAGATTTTTCCTCCAGAAGCATTTTATTTTTTAAAAAAAAACCTGATTTAAAATTTAAAAATCATTGATTTTTTTTAATTAAAAATAAACTTTATTATTTAAAATCCACATACAGCATCCACATACATAGTTTTGCTTCTTATACTATTGCGCTCTGACGGTTGTTATAACCTTGTACAGAAATTCATATTCTTTCCAAATTACCCCATCTCCACACCCATCCATTACAATCATCCCAATTAATCCTTTTTATTTTTCTAAAGTCTTCTTCATATTCTTTGACTCCCCTCTTTTGATGCCCCACCCAATCTCACTATTTTCTTTATCCATTATTCATTCAACATTGTTTTTTAAACTTTCCCTTACTCTTTTTGCTTTGCTTGATCTTCCTTACATTCATTGCTGATCTTTTCACGTGATTATTTATCTTTATTTATTTCTGGTTCCCCCCCCCCCCCCCGGGAGAGTTTGCCCCAGGGAGTTTGCTTTGTAATCAGCTCCTGCAATACAAAAATGGATTTTGTAAGACAGGAATAGGAAACGGGGGTAAAAAATCATTGATTTTTATCCACCCTGACAGCAAGAGAGATTTGCAGTTTCAGCTTGGTCCAAGAAAGAGCCCTCACAAGCCTTCTCCTGCAGCAACTTGCAAGACCTCCGAGGGCAGGAGTTGCAGCAACTGGAAACAATTCTCTTCAAGAAGTTGCTTTTCCAGGGGGAGGGTTCCTGGTTTGATGCCTGCCACCTGGTTTGATGGCTTGCCATCTAAGAGGATCTCTGCCTCTCTCTGAGTCTCGTTTTTCAACTTGCAGACGCCTTGCAGAAGGCGTTGGTCACCACCCAGGAAGCTTTGCGCAGAGCCCTGCCGGAGCACGCCAAGGAAAACGCCAAGGGCCTGAGCGCCGCGAAGGAGCTGGAGAAGACGTCCTTAGAGGTAGCTGCCGAGCTGCCAAGGTATTTATAGTAAAAGCACATTTTAAAAGAACCTAAGAGATTTGTTCCTGTTTGGTTGGGTGGAGGAAGAGGAGGAGGAAGAGGCAAGTTCTTAAGGGTCTGAGGGAGATCTTGGTGAATCTTATTGGGAATACAGACTTTCTCCATGTTGGGAATACAGACTTTCTCCATGTTGGGAACACAAACTTTCAAAGAATGAGACAGAAATATGACGTCCAATTTTCCCTCCTGCTTTGCTTGGAGATTCACTTTACAAAACAGTGAGATTGTGCGCCTTTTTGTGACGCTATTCAGGATAGGCTGGCTGCAAACTCATTTATTTATTGGAAATGGATTAGTCAGAGCAGACCCACTGGATTTAAGGGACATGCCTGCTTTCCTTGGGTGTATTTGGCGTATGGTTGGAGATCCCTGAGTGGTCATTAGCCACGATGGTGCAATGGAACTACTACTACTACTACTACTACTAATTAATTTATTTATATCCCACCCATCTGGCTGGCTTTCCCCAGCCACTCTGGGCAGCTCCCAATAGAATATTAAAAATAATACGATAAAATCCGAAACACGACAAAACATCAGTCATTAAAAACTTCCCTGAACAGGGCTGCCTTCAGATGTCTTCTAAAAGTCAGATAGTTGTTGATCTCCTTGACATCTGATGGTATAGGGAGCCACCACCGAGAAGGCCCCCTGCCTGGTTCCCTGTAACTTTGCTTCTCGCAGGGAGGGAACTGCCAGAAGGCCCTCGGAGCTGGACCTCAGTGAGGGGGAAGGCCCTTGCCATTGTTTCCTTCGAGGAGGCGCCTGGTTGGAACGACGATGTTGAATGTTGGTCGGTCTTAGCCATCAGGACCTGCCGCTCCCATGTTCTTAGCAATGGTTCCTGCTAGATCTTTCGCAAAGAGATGAGCCTGTTTGCTTCCCTGTTCCCATTTCATGCTCTCCTCCTCCTCCTCCTCTTCCAGGACAGTCGCTCACGGGCTGGACTTGTCGGCCGACGTTGGCAAAGAGGCCTCCCTGCGCTGCCAGAAGGTCTTTGAAGACACCCAAGGGGTTGAGAAGATGAAGGAGCTCTACTTTGGCTAGGCCCAAACCCCCAGGCTTGCCCCCCTCCTGACCTCTCATCCCGAATCCAACAGCAAGGGGCTGGCAGCTGAAGCCGCCCTCTCTGCTAAGCTGCTTGAATTGTTGTATGAAATTGAATTTTTGTATTAAAGCACTTCTTCACTCTTTCACTGCAAAGTCTGGCTGCAACAGTGTCTTCTTTTGGCCTGTTTTATTTCTTTATGATGTTGTTGTTGTTGTGCTGGAGGAGACTCTTGAGAGTCCCGTGGATTGCAAGAAGATCCAACCTCTCCATTCTGAAGGAAATCAGCCCTGAGTGCTCCCTGGAAGGACAGATCCTGAAGCTGAGGCTCCAAGACTTTGGCCACCTCTTGAGAAGAGAAGACTCCCTGGAAAAAAAGGTGGACATTCAGCCCCTGTATATCGGCGGGGACCAGGTAGAGAGGGTGGCTGTATTCAAGTTTCTGGGAGTGATGATAGAGCAGGGTATGACTTGGAGCGCAAATACTACCGCTCTGGTAAAGAAGGCCCAGCAGAGAATTTATTTCCTCAGACTTTTAAAGAAGAATAATCTGAGTGAGAGACTGCTGGTGTCCTTCTACCAAGGCTCCATAGAGAGCATTCTTACATACTGTATTTGTGCTTGGTTCTCCAGCTGCACAGTCAGGGAGAAGAAGATGATTCAGAGGGTCATATCGATAGCCCAAAGGGTTGTTGGTCACCCTCTCCCCTCTCTGGAAGAACTGTACAGTTCCCGATGCCTTAAAAAGGTGAACAATATTTTAGATGACCCATCTCACCCGGGATATGGTCTCTTTGCGCCACTGCCTTCAGGGAGAAGATACAGAACAATCAGAGCAAAAACAAACAGACTGAAGAACAGCTTCTACCCAAGAGCTATAGCCTTCTTAAATGACGTAACCAAATGATGTGACCTTGGAGAGCTGTGCTGTGCGTATGTGTGGCTTTGTGTGTGTGTGTGTGTGTGTGTGTGTGTGTGTTTTGTGTTTTTGAGTGTGTGTGTGGTGTTTTTTTTTGTCCCCCCCCCTTCTTTTACGAGATGGCTTGCAATTTCGTTGCACTGGTATAGCGTGTGCTTGTACTGGTGCAATGACAAATAAAATTATCTTATCTTAAAAGACCCTGATGCTGGGAAAGATGGAGGGCGCAAGGAGAAGGGGACGACGGAGGACGAGATGGTAGGACAGTTGCCACCTCTAACCCTCCCTTCTCCCTCAAGGTGTTCATGAGAACAAGAGGGAGATAGCTCTTGTCTGTACTGGCTTGAGGAAGTGATGGGATGCGGATTAAATACACCAATGCTCTCAATTTGTTAAGCAGACAAATAGCTGCTGTGGGGTAGCTTGGGTAGCTGTGTGTGGCTGTCAGCTGTGGGGGGGAAAGTCTTTAAAAGTTTCTGCATGGTTTCTCTTGCTTTAACCTCTCACTGCAAGACCTTTCCTAACCTCCGACTTCAGAGGTGCTGGTTCTTGCGTGGGGTGGCGGAAGGCAGGGGGAGTCCCCACTTTCTTTCAGCAGCTGGCTGGGGGGAGAATTGCAGAGAATGGTTTGGGGGGGCACAAACAAGATGGTGAGCTTCCTCCCAGGGCCTTCTGGCGGTTCCCTCCCTGCAAGAAGTGAGTTTACAGGGAAGCAGGCAGAGGGCCTTCTTGGTGGTGGCTCCCTATACCATCAGATGTCAAGGAGATAAACAACTATCTGACTTTTAGAAGACATCTGAAGGCAGCCCTGTTTAGGGAAATCTTTAAGGTTTAAGTAGGCACTTGTGTTGGTCTGCCGTAGTAAAAATAAATTAAAACAATTCTTTAAAAAGGTAATTAAAAAGACTCTTCCTAAAAACGCCTTTAAAAGAATCAAGTCTTCAAAAAAGTTATATGATCTAAGGAAGTCTTTAAAAGAATCCTTCCGAAAAAATTTAAAAATTATAATGTAGCGCCTTAGAGACCAACTGAGTAGTTTTAGGTATAAGCTTTAGTGTGCTTTTTATCGCGTTTTAAATATTCTGTTGGGAGCCGCTCAGAGTGGCTGGGGAATCCCAGCCAGATGGGCAGGGTATTATTATTATTATTATTATTATTATATTTATTAATATGAGCTGGAGGAGACTCTTGAGAGTCCCATGAACTGCAAGAAGATCAAACCTATCCATTCTTAAAGAAATCAGCCCTGAGTGCTCACTGGAAAGACAGATCCTGAAGCTGAGGCTCCAGTACTTTGGCCACCTCATGAGAAGAGAAGACTCCCTGGAAAAGACCCTGATGTTGGGAAAGATGGAGGGCGCAAGGAGAAGGGGGCGACAGAGGACGAGATGGTGGGACAGTGTTCTCGAAGCTACTAACATGAGTTTGGCCAAACTGCGGGAGGCAGTGAAGGATAGGCGTGCCTGGCGTGCTCTGGTCCAGGGGGTCACGAAGAGGCGGACACGACTGAACGACTGAACAACAACAACAACAGGCAGATAGATGATAGATAGATAGATAGATAGATAGATAGATAGATAGATAGATAGGCAGGGGGAGACAGGAGTGCCTGTCTCTGCACGCGCTCGGGAGAGCTCCCCTTGCTTCTTGCAGCGAGGGCTTCCTGCAGGCGACCGAGAGGTCACTCTGCACGCGCTCAGGAACTCCTGGGCACTCTGCACGCGCTCAGGAACTCCTGGGCACTCTGCACACGCTTGGGAGCGCTCCCCTTGCTTCTTGCAGCGAGGGCTTCCTGCAGGCGACCGAGAGGTCATTCTGCACGCGCTCAGGAACTCCTGGGCACTCTGCACACTCTCCGGAGCGCTCCCCTTGCTTCTTGCACCGAGTGCTTCTCGCGGGCGACTGAGAGGTCACTCTGCACATGCTCAAGAGCCCCGCGGCGCTCTGCACACGCTCGGGAGCGCTCCCCTTCCTTCTCTGTGCGCGCGCTCCGGAGCCTGGGGCCGGGGCGGGGGTCTCCGGGTCGCTCCACTCACCTCCTGTCCGGGCTCGGGGTGCAGATCCCGCAGAGGCTGCAGAGCGGCAGCAGCAGTGTCCAGGGCGCGCGCCGGCGGCGGGCAGGAGGAGGAGGAGGCATGGCCGGGGGCGCCCTTTGTTCCCTCGGGAGGCCGCCGACGCCCGAGCCGGCCAGCAGCGCCTCTGCCCCGGCCCTGCGCCTCCGCCGCTGCCCGGCCGCCTCCAGCCCCGCCTCGGCCCGGGGCGGCCCGCCGATGCCTCCGCCTCCGCCTCCCACGCGCGCTCCCTTTGTTCCGGGGAGGCGCGCGACAGACCCCCCGGGGGTCCCCGCTCAGCAGGCTCGGGGGTCTTCCCGGCTCGGGGGTCTTCCCATCATCCCTGACCACTGGCCCTGTTAGCTAGGGATCGTGGGAGTTGTAGTTCCCAAACATCTGGAGAGCCAAGGCTGCCTATGCCTGCCCTAAACGGCCTCGGTCCTGTATGTGGCTGGGGAAACCCAGCCAGATGGGCGGGGTATAAATAATAAATTATTATTATTATTATTATTATTATTATTATTATTATTATTATTATTATTATTATACTGTACCTGAAGGAGCGTCTCCACCCCCATCGGTCAGCCCGGACACTGAGGTCCAGCGCCGAGGGCCTTCTGGCGGTTCCCTTACTGCGAGAAGCAAAGCTACAGGGAACCAGGCAGAGGGCCTTCTCGGTAGTGGCGCCCGCCCTGTGGAACACCCTCCCAGCAGAGATAAACAACTACCTGACATTTAGAAAATACCTGAAGGCAGCCCTGTTTAGGGAAGTTTTTAATCTGTGGCATTTTGATGTATTTTAATGTTTGTTGGAAGCCGCCCAGAGTGGCTGGGGGGACCCGGCCAGATGGGCGGGGTACAAATAATAAATTATTATTATTATTATTATTATTATTATTATTATTATTATTTATTATTATGTTGCGGAAATTCCGGGGTCAGCGGTTGCTCAGGTCCCGGTCCTCTCTCGTGGTTCGCAGCGGAGATCAAAGGAGAACAGCCAGAAGTTGGAGCAAAGGCAAAGGAGTTTTTTGCGCAAGAGGTTCCGACGAATCCGAACCCCGAACAAAGGGTGACAGTCCAAAGAGTAAAACGACACCAGAACCAAGAAAATCCGTTGAGGCAGTGATTTTATATGATTTTCTGAAGATTTTCGGCTTGACTTGCGGAGGAATAAAGGTTTAAAATGACATTTCCCAGTCTAGACTCCATTTTGATACTTTGTAACAAATTTAATTGATAACTATCCCTTTCTGATTGAATCAGCTTTGTTCTCTCAGCAGGGGGTTGTCAACACCTTGTTACTGTTTACCGAGGCGTGCAAGAGAGCTGAGCTCAGCAGGGTAAATGCATGGTTCTGATTGGCTAAGACGCACCCATAGGAAAGCATTGCCCATAGAAAGTAATGGAAGTAGACCTGGATGAAGCAGGAAAATATAGAAGAAAATAGCGCCTTTATATATATGGAAGTTGACCGGGACGGAGATGGGGTTTTTGACGGACGTAGAGTCCCCGCACTCCCGGCTACAGACAAACGGGAAAAGGGGCGCAGGGTGGGGAAACCCTTCATCGCGAGGGTGCTATGTGGGTGCTTGTGCGACACAGTGTGGGGGGAACGAGAGGGCTCTCTCGAGGTCATTGCCTCCCTCGTGCTTCGGGGTTGGGATTTTTATGAGGAAAGTCCGGTCCCCCATTTGGGAATTTCCCTATCAATTATTATTATTATAGTACAGTCCATTGTTTATCGCTTTCATTTTATGGATCCATGGTCTCGTTAGATAGTAGAATTCATGTTAAAATTGCTGTTTTAGGGGTTGTTTTTCAAAGTCTGGGACGGATTAATCCGTTTTGCATGACTTTCCATGGGAAAGCGCTGTCTTGGTTTCAGAACGCTTTCGTTTCGGAACGGACTTCCGGAACGGATTTTAGTTTGAGAACCAAGGTGCCACTGTAGTTATCGACATTGATAAGGATTGGTACAGACCAGATTAAAAGAAATACAGCTGTTTTTATGGACACTCAACAATAATTACATTGATGTATCCCAATATACCCGATTAAAATAAATATGCTTTTATTGATTGTTATCAAAAGATAAACAAACATTCATACCCAATGCAAAGTATCTTTTCATTGTGATACAGAATTAAAGAAGCATGCCTGTTTTTATCAATAGTTACCAATACTGATAAGGATCAGTACATACCAAATTTAAAGAAATACGGCTGTTTTTATGGACACTCATCAATATTTACATTGATGTATCCCTATATACCAGATTAAAACCGCCGGCCTGATCCGGCAGGCTCTTCTTATCGCACGCAAGAAGCCCCTGTTCCGCCACTTAGCTAAAGCTTTGCAAAAAACAACAACGCAGGTTTCTAGTCCTTAGGTTCTGGAAACCAAGCCTGATGAGGAACAGTTGAAGGAGCATGGAGGATGTTTAGCCTGGAAAAGAGGAGAGACTGAGAAGAGGTAGGAGAGCCATCTTCCGATATCTCACGTGGAAGAGGGAGCATGCCCGTTTTCTCCTGGAGGGCAGGACTCGAACCCGTGGCTTCACGTCCCACCCAACTTTGGGGCCCAACGCAGCTACAAGAAGGTTTAGTGGGGCCTGCTGCAGGCGGTGGAATATTAGGGGAGCCTATCCCCCTCCTTGAAAATTATTTTGGGCGGCCCTTCCATTTCTACAGTTTCGCGATTCTACGCTTCACTCAGCGTTCCGTTAACCTGTGGAACTCCCTCCCCCAGGATGTCCACCGACCCAGCTGTCTCCGAAAGAGGATCCAGAAAACCCATGGCTCTTGTTGGCTACAAACTATGTTCTCCCTCCCCCCCCCCCAGTCAGGGACGGGGCCCTGTTTCTGAACACCCAGCAAGGGGGGGGGAGATGCTGCGGGTTCGAGTCCTGCGGTGCTCTTCTTGGGACCGCCAGAGGAAGAGTCGAGCTTTGGCTGGGAGTTGAAGGAAGCCGGTGCGGGGAACTTCTGCCAGCTCCAGGCTCCACCGCCCGGCCTGTTGCCAGGATGCGTCCCGGCGAGGGAAATCTTGGACCCCTTCCCCTCCTCCTCCTTGCTGGGCGGGTCAAGGAATTGGGGGATCATAACTACATGCCTTTTATAATTCGGAATACCAACCATTAGCTCAGGCGGGGGGGGGGAATCCCCAAAGGACCCCCTCCCCCCCAGTCTTGGCTGGCTTCTTCCCCCAATTTCCGTGGGAATGGGAACTCCTCAAAGCTGGAATTGGGCGTGGGGAGACCCTGATTGGGGGGGGATGCTTGCCTCATACAGGCAGGGGGTCTCCATCCCGCCTCGGTTTTCCCACCCCCCCAAGGGTTTCAATATTAGCAAAACGCGTGGACCAAATTGGATCCAGGCTTTGTGAAACGGGGAAATATTTTTCCGGATTTGGCATGAACGGTGGATTTCTTAAGGGGGGGGCACGGGTGGGGAATGAGTCGTTGTGCGTAAAGCAGCAACAAAGTGTTCTGGGGAGGGGGGCGTCTCAGATATGCCTCTTTCTCAGGGCATAAACTCATGATATGTCAGCTGACGGGGCCCATACTGAGATCGAAGGACATTGGGGGCCGAATGTGGCCCTCCAGATTCTCAGTGCGGCCTCCGGACTCTCCTCAGACCAGTGACTAAGATCATGGCCACTGGTCCCATCACCTCCTGGCAAATAGAAGGGGAAGAAGTGGAGGCAGTGAGAGATTTCACTTTCTTGGGTTCCATGATCACTGCAGATGGTGACAGCAGTCACGAAATTAGAAGACGCCTGCTTCTTGGGAGAAAAGCAATGACAAACCTAGACAGCATCTTAAAAAGCAAAGACATCACCTTGCCGACAAAGGTCCGTATAGTTAAAGCTATGGTTTTCCCAGTAGTGAGGTACGGAAGTGAGAGCTGGACCATCAAGAAGGCTGATCGCCGGAGAATGGATGCTTTTGAATTCTGGTGCTGGAGGAGACTCTTGAGAGTCCCATGGACTGCAAGAAGATCAAACCTCTCCATTCTGAAGGAAATCAGCCCTGAGTGCTCACTGGAAAGACAGATCCTGAAGCTGAGGCTCCAGTACTTCGGCCACCTCATGAGAAGAGAAGACTCCCTAGAAAAGACCCTGATGTTGGGAAAGATGGAGGGCACAAGGAGAAGGGGACGATGGAAGATGAGATGGTTGGACAGTGTTCTCGAAGCTACTAACATGAGTTTGGCCAAACTGCGAGAGGCAGTGAAGGATAGGCGTGCCTGGCGTGCTCTGGTCCAGGGGGTCACGAAGAGGCGGACACGACTGAACGACTGAACAACAACAACAACATTCCTGCCCTTGATCTGATTCTGCCTTGTGAAAGTGTGTGCAGTTGAGTCATAAAGCCTTTGACCCAAGTAGAGCTGCTGCCCAGAGCGGTAATCCATCTTCTTAACGATCCTCGACATTAATGGCCAGCCGGTACACTCCCTCTGTGAGTGCTTCTTCCTCAGACTTGCCGGACGTAGCAGAGTCACACAGCGACAGGATAGCAAATCGGTCTGCTTCTTCAGTGGCGTCTTAAATAAATCAGCTTGACTCCGTTGCTACTAATCTAACAGAAACTCTGTTGTAGCAGTGAAAACAAAAAAGCCTAGAGAGTCGAGCTCCATGCTTGCACACTCAAACGATGCAAACTCAAACTGCAGAACACACTGGCATCAAGGGGAAAACGAAACCAAACACTCCCCTTTTCCGTATGCAGTGGGCGAAACACCCAGAATCAGAACGCCTCCTGGTGTACAGTGAACTCTGTGTTGACCAGAAACCATAACACCCCCTCTTGTTCGCAATTCTGGGCACATATATACATCTTAACCAATATTTAACCCATCACAGAAATCTTCATGTTTCTGAAAACTTAAGGGTTTTGTGAAACCGTCAGCAAGATTCTTTTCGCTAGAACAATATTTCAGCCTGACCACATTTGTCCTAAAATTCTCATGCACATTTTTGAACTGAATATCCAAATGTTTTGTTTGTGCATTGAATTGACTGGATTCCGCCAATTTTAGACATGGCTGGTTATCCTCCCATATCCCATATCCTTTGGCTTCTTCTTCGAACCACTTAATGGAATTCTTTTATAGTGTACTTTAATGATGAGTATTTTAACGATTAGATTAGGGGCGCGGGTGGCGCTGTGGTTTAAACCACTGAGCATAGGGATTGCCAATCAGAAGGTCAGCAGTTCGAATCCCCGTGAAGAGGTGAGCTCCCGTTGTTCGGTCCCAGCTTCTGCCCACCTAGCAGTTTGGAAGCACGTCAAAGTGCAAGTAGATCAATAGGTCCCGCTCCGGTGGGAAGGTAAGTTTCCGTGCACTGCTCTGGCTTCACCAGATACAGCTTAGTCATGCCAGCCACATGACCCGGAAAAACTGCGGACAAACGCCGGCTCCCTTGGCCAGTAAAGCAACTGGGGTACCTTTACCTATTTTAACAAAGGGTACTACTTTTGATGTAAATGGGTGGAACTCTGCATTGTGTTCTTCAAATCATGCTGCTCTATTGCCAGCTTCAAGGGGGGCATGGGGAGGAAAGCCCCACTGTGCACCTGCTGGGGCTGTTTAGGTGAATCCTGGTCAATGTTTTGGATGCTTTGTCAACTGCTTAGAAGCCCATTTTAGCATTCAACAATCAATATACAATCAACAACCAACAAATCAATAAAGAAATTTAACTACTGATAAATAATGTTAGCAACATCCAGACGCCTAGTTAAGTGGAGGTGGCTGTTCATTAGTCTCAGGGGGATTTGTGGCTGCCCCACCCCTCAGCCTCTTTCCCCACAATGCTCCTTCCTGCTACCTGATCTGGTTCCATAGCTGGTGCTTCCCTTCCACCACCATGAGGACGTCTTTCCAGCATCGTTCTGTCACCTGCAAGAGACAAAGGGAAACAAGAAGCCACAAGTGCATGGCAAGAAGCCAGAGGTGAAGCTAGGCAGCTCTAACTGCAGGTGGTCCATGCATTTGGACATTTGGACGCATTTCATGGTTAAGCCACAGGCTTGCTGATCAGAAGGTCAGCGGTTTGAATCCCTGCGACGGGGTGAGCTCCCGTTGCTCGGTCCCAGCTCCTGCCCACCTAGCAGTTTGAAAGCACGTTAAAGTGCAAGTAGATAAATAGATACCACTCCGGCGGGAAGGTAAACGGCGTTTCCATGTGCTGCTCTGGTTCACCAGAAGCAGCTTTGTCATGCTGGCCACATGACCCGGAAGCTGTCTTCGGACAAACGCCAGCTCCCTCGGCCTATAGAGCGAGATGAGCACGCAACCCCAGAGTCGGACACGACTGGACCTGATGGTCAGGGCTCCCTTTACCTTTACCTTTACGCATTTCATATTTTAGCTGTGTAAAAATACATCTCCCCTCCTTTAGGCTCTTGGCCCCAAGTGTCTCTCCCAAAAGATGGGGGAAAACACACATTAGTTACAAAATACAATATTATCAAAGAGGTGGAAAAACTAATTTCTCCTTACTCAGTGGCCTCTCTGCAGTCATCAATGGAATCCTCTCTGCCTCAAAGTGATTGGCGCTCATTTCAGCAAATGGGTATTTTCCCTGAAATAGCAACAAAGATTAAAACAGGAAATGGGAAGAACGCCTAGAAGTGGCATGACAGAGGCAAAACCTTTTGGGTCATCAGAGATAATTCCTTGGAACCTTAAAAAAAAAAGTAGAGATATTTTGGATACTCTCCCTCCTGCTCAGACCCCCCTGGGAGCATCCAGAGGACAGTCTCTCTCACCTGCTCCTCCGCCTGCTTCCTCTCCTCTGCCTGACTCAGGAGGAATCCTTCGGCCAGGGCCACCGCCTGGGAACTGGTCTCCGCTCCACATTCCCTCACCCAGCTCTCCATCTCCGGTGGAAGGACAGCCAGAAACTGCTCCAAGATCACCAGGTCCAGCATCTCGGCTTTTGTGTGCCTTTCTGGCTTCAGCCATTGACAGACAAGGTGGTAGAGTCGGCTGCAAACCTCTCTGGGTCCTTCGGCCTCCTGGTAGCAGAACTGCCTGAACTGCTGGCTCTGCAAATCTGAGCGGAGGGTGTCCTCCTCACCCAGGATCTTCGGCACTGAATTTTCCCAGAATCTCCCACGGCTCCCAGTGTTTATGACATGGCCTCTTCCTGCTTCAGGGCCAGCCGAGTCCTGGCTCTCAGAAAACCTCCAAGAGATCAGAAGGAAGCCCTAGTTCTTCTGCCCAGTTCCGTCTGTCCAAATTAGAAGTGATACCAAATTCCGCAAAGCAAAGAAGAAAGAGGTTCCCTGAGCGAGTGCGGATGAGTCTTGCTTAGAACCAGGGTAAAAATTCCACCACAGCCCAGACACTATGCCCCCCCACCTTTTTTTTAAAGGAAGAAGGAGTAGAACCCAACTTTTTTAGTATAATCAGCCATGGCAAAATCCAAAATCAAAACCACTAGAATACCTATATTACGCAAATCCACTTGAAAAAACACGTAAACGTAATAGGTGAAACAGGGAATATCCAGGTATTGCATTTTGTACACACTGGGCTTGGTGGTGAACTGAATAAGCTATATTTTAATATGTTATGTCACGATGTTGGCTTTGACGTTATGAGAAGCTGTATCTAATTTTGAGAGGTAAAGGCAAAGGGACACCTGACTGTTAGGTTCAGTCGCGGACGACTCTGGGGTTGCGGTGCTCATCTCGCTTTACTGGCCGAGGGAGCCGGCGTACAGCTTCCGGGTCATGTGGCCAGCAGGACTAAGCCGCTTCTGGCGAACCAGAGCAGCGCACGGAAACGCCATTTACCTTTCCGCCGGAGCGGTACCTATTTATCTACTCGCACTTTGACGTGCTTTCGAACTGCCAGGTTGGCAGGAGCAGGGACCGAGCAACGGGAGCTCCTCCCGTCGTGGGGATTCAAACCGCCGACCTTCTGATCGGCAAGCCCTAGGCTCTGGGGTTTAGACCACAGCGCCACCCGCGTCCCCCAGTTTTTTTGAGAAGTAGTTTCTAGTAAATAACTTTACAATTGTTATTATACAGCCTATTACGTTCATGTGTTTTTTGTGTGTTTTCAACAAATCAAGCCAGGCCCGTGATTGAACGAGTACAATTTGCATCCCAGGCTAGAGTGGGGGTCCTAATCCTGGGGTCCTCTAGGGCTGCTCTCCCTCCCTTCCCCACTTCAGTCCACATTTCTTTCCTGCTTCATTTTCTAGCACTGGGAATCTCCAATGTATTCAAGACAAGCTACAGGGGTGGGGAGCCCTTTTCTTTGCTCTTAGGGCCAGATCCAACCCCCCAAGGGCCAAGTGGGTGATGCCAAAGAATAGCTCTTAAAAGTGAGTAAAGTAGGACTCATCTTCTTTCTGTGACTGTAAGTTGTTTTAAGTTGTTTTAGGTCAAAGGCCTGGAAACAATGCCTTATGAGGAACGGCTTAGGGAGCTGGGTATGTTTAGCCTGGAGAAGAGAAGGTTAAGGGGTGATATGATAGCCATGTTCAAATATATAAAAGGATGTCATATAGAGGAGGGAGAAAGGTTGTTTTCTGCTGCTCCAGAGAAGCGGACACGGAGCAATGGATTCAAACTACAAGAAAGAAGATTCCACCTAAACATTAGGAAGAATTTCTTGACAGTAAGAGCTGTTCGACAGTGGGATTTGCTGCCAAGGAGTGTGGTGGAGTCTCCTTCTTTGGAGGTCTTTAAGCAGAGGCTTGACAGCCACCTGTCAGGAATGCTTTGATGGTGTTTCCTGCTTGGCAGGGGGTTGGACTGGGTGGCCCTTGTGGTCTCTTCCAACTCTATGATTCTATGATTCTATGATAGTGTGTTTTAATGTGGTATTCTGCCCTGCAGGTAATTAATGATGATGATGTTACACGACTTAACCCCCCCACAGCCAGATATGCTTGGGGGTCCTCCGGGGTCCAACATGGTCACTTGAGGCTCAGGTGGCCTCAGTGACTAGGAGTGTCCAGTTCCGGCCAGCTGACCAGCCACAGTGGGACAGAGATGACAGGGCTGGGGGACTCCCCGGGTCACATGGCATTATTGCAATGCCCTGTAGGTGGGCATCTCCTTCGCAAAGAAAGACAGAGAGTTTGCCCTTTGACTTCTCCCCAATGCTAGGGGGGTCCCCCATGCATGAGCTGAACAGCCCCCTTCCCATGCGCCCCTCCTGCAGCCCTGGGACCCCCTTCTCCCCAGTGCACCCTAAGTGGGGAGACAGAGGAGACTCACCAGCTCCCAGGAGGCGCCACCCAGGCAGAAGGGACTCTCAAAATAAGCCCCCCTTCCCCTTGCAGGAAGGCGCTGGAGGACCTCCCCCCATCCAGCCCCGTTCCTTTGAACCCTTGGCAAGCCGAGCGCACCAAGCCCACCCCTCTTTTCTCCTCCTCTGCGCCCAGGAGGGAAGCAGCGCATTGCGCACACTCAGCTTTGGGAGGATCAGCTGGCAGGGGAAGGGCTGCGCCATGAGCAGGAAAGCCCGCCCTCGAATCACAGCATCTTAGAGTTGCAACTTGGGACCCGGGGGTCATCTAGCCCAACCCCCTGCAAGGCACAATTCGCACGCTCAATAAAACCTCTCTGGGCGTGTGCAAAGGGCGGGGCTCCTCCCTGATTCATCATTTTGAGAGCGGGGCTGAGCTCGGTGCGCTCGGCTTCGCAAGGGTTGCAAGGAACGGAACTGGTTCCCTAGAGCAGGCATAGGCAACCTTGGCTCTCCAGATGTTTTGGAACGACAACTCCCATGATCCCTAGCTAACAGAGCCAGTGGTAAGGGATGATGGGAATTGTAGTCCCAAAACATCTGGAGAGCCAAGGTTGCCTATGCCTGCCCTAGAGAGAGTAGAGGAAGGGAAGGAGGGGTTGGACCAGGTCCTCCCCCCCAACAAAAGCCCCTCCCTCCCTCCCACTCGTTTCCTGCAAGCGTTGGAAGCGGGTGGAGGTTTCTGCTGCCTCCCGTCCCGTGCAAGCGGCGCCGCCTCCTGGGATGCGGTGAGCCTCCTCTCTCTCCCCCCTTTGGGAGAAAGGGGTCCCAGGGCTGCAGCGGGAGGGTGCATTGGGGGGGGGTCTGGGAGAGGAAGGTCCTCCTGCCCCCCTCCTTCCTCTCTGCAGAGCTTGGTCTTCTTTGGAGGCGACGCTGCTTGCCGCTTGGCGTCAGGAGGAAAAGGCAGCCAGCAAATAACCCCGTTTCAGGTTTAGGAAAACATTTGCAGAGATGGAAAGCCAGGTGGAAACATTGGGACCTCCTGAGCAGCTCCCCTCCCCACACCTCTGGGTCCTTGCAACTCCCAGAATCCCACAGGAAAGGTTTTGGGTCCTGGAAACACATGTCTCTGGGGTCAGAGGCCTTGGCAAAGAGGGGAAGGAGCCAGGGGGGGCCCTCTGTGGGGAGGGTATTCCCCAGCCAAGGAACTCCCACCAGGTCGCCCTTTCTGGGGCCCCCTGCCCCCCAAAACACAAGTGGGGTAAAGCTACTAAGAGGACCCCCTCTGCCAACCTTCCCACCCAAGAGGGTCTGTAGGGAAGGAGGCGGTTCTTCAGATATGGGGGGGGGGTCTAAGTGAGCCCTCATGTGAACACCTTCAGTTGAATGGAAAACCAATGCAGCTGTTTTAAAACCAGAATATTGGGATGTTTAGCTGGGGATATCACCAGACATCGCCCAGCCCTAAACATGATGCCAGACTTGTTAGAAAAGGTACTTGATGATGCCGTCAATATTAATCTTTTTAAAAGCTTGAACTTTGAATTATAGGATTTTAATACTATAATTGGGCCCAGTCTTGTTTAACATCTTTATCAATGACTTGGATGATGGACTTGAGGGCATCCTGATCAAGTTTGCAGATGACACCAAATTGGGAGGGGTGACTAGTACCCCAGAGGACAGGATCACACTTCAAAATGACCTTAACAGATTAGAGAACTGGGCCAAGGCAAACAGGATGAATTTTAACAGGGAGAAATGTAAAGTACTACACTTGGGCAAAAAAAATGAAAGCCACAAATACAGGATGGGTGACACCTGGCTTGAGAGCAGTACATGTGAAAAGGATCTAGGAGTCTTGGTAGACCACAAACTTGACATGAGTCAACAGTGTGATGCAGCAGCTCAAAAAGCCAATGCAATTCTGGGCTGCATCCATAGGAGTATAGCATCTAGGTCAAGGGAAGGAATAGTACCACTGTCTTCCGCTCTGGTCAGACCTCACCTGGAATACTGTGTCCAGTTCTGGGCACCACAGTTCAAGAAGGATACTGACAAGCTGGAACGTGTCCAGAGGAGGGCAACCAAAATGGTCCAAGGCCTGGAAACGATGCCTTATGAGGAACGGCTTAGGGAGCTGGGTATGTTTAGCCTGGAGAAGAGAAGGTTCAGGGGTGATATGATAGCCATGTTCAAATATATAAAAGGATGTCATATAGAGGAGGGAGAAAGGTTGTTTTCTGCTGCTCCTGAGAAGCGGACACGGAGCAATGGATTCAAACTACAAGAAAGAAGATTCCACCTAAACATTAGGAAGAACTTCCTGACAGCAAGAGCTGTTTGACAGTGGGATTTGCTGCCAAGGAGTGTGGTGGAGTCTCCTTCTTTGGAGGTCTTTAAGCAGAGGCTTGACAGCCACCTGTCAGGAATGCTTGGATGGTGTTTCCTGCTTGGCAGGGGGTTGGACTGGATGGCCCTTGGGGTCTCTTCCAATTCTATGATTCTAATAAAATAATAAGAATAATAGAATGATGTATTTCCTTTGTAGGATTAACACCTTTAATTAGGACTGACAGAACTTAGTAGAGGACCAAAGGATTCCTTCTGATCTCTTGGAGGCTTTCTGAGAGCCAAGATGGATGAGCAAGACTCAGCTGGCCCTGAAGCAGGAAGAGGCCATGTCATAAACACTGGGAGCAGTGGAGGATTCTGGGAAAGCTCCATGCAGAAGATCCTGGGTGAGGAGGACATTCTCCGCTCAGATGTGCAGAGCCAGGGGTTCCGGCAAGTCTGCTACCAGGAGACTGAAGGACCCCGAGAAGTTTGCAGCCGACTCTACCATCTTTGCCATCAATGGCTGAAGCCAGAAAGGCACACGAAAGCTCAGATGCTGGACCTGGTGATCTTGGAGCAGTTCCTGGCTGTCCTTCCCCCGGAGATGGAGAGCTGGGTGAGGGAATGTGGAGCGGAGACTAGTTCCCAGGCGGTGGCCCTGGCCGAAGGATTCCTCCTGAGTCAGGCAGAGGAGAGAAAGCAGGCAGAGCAGCAGGTGAGAGAGACTGGATACTCCCAAGGGGGTCTGAGCAGGAGGGAGAGTATCCCGAAATCCTCTACTAAGCTTTTGGAAAGCATTCCCAAATGGTTTTTCCTTTGCCATTCCTTTTCGAATATTTCTCTCCATCCTCTGTTCTGAATCCTTGTTGCTCTTTCAGGGAAAGATTATCTTTGCAGAAATTTGCCATTCCTTTTCTAATCTTAATTCCCATTCTCTCTTTTCGATCCTTGTTGCTCTTTCAGGGAAAGGATCTGTTTGCAGAAAGGAGCCAGGATTCCTCTGAGGCAGAGAAGACTCTGTTGGTCAGGAGAGAGAGGCCACTGGGTAAGGAGGAAGGAGCTTTTTCTCCGTTTGGTTGCATTCTATGGATTTCGGAACTAATTAGTGTGGGAGATGAGTGGGAATGTGGATGAGGGAATATTGATTAATATTTCCTATCCCAGCTTGTGCTAACAAGCTCCAAACTAGCAGAGTTTCTCATCCCCAATAAAGCGCAGCAAAACGTGGCGTTTAAGTTCCTATGAACTTCTAGAACAAGGCAGATCCTGGCATATATTTCCCCTGCTTCCCTCTCAAAAGTAAATACACGACACAATGCTTTTAAAAGTAAAAAGGTTTTACTCACAGACATTTCAAGCTTCTACAGTCTCAGAAGGCAGGCTAGCTTAGATTAAATGTATGTACATGTGGACACTCTCCTTAAGGGAGAAGGGCCCACCTGGGCCCCCTTGGCTGGAAGCCAAGAGTGCATCTCTTGAGATGTTGCATCTTCGAAGTCCTGAAGAGAAGAGAGAGGAGAATGGCAACTGACCTGTGTACTTTCAGGTAAGGCCACTCCCACCTCTGGTCACACAAAGGAAATGATTTCAGTCCAGGCACAGGAAATTCTACCTGGAGGACCAAGACCCCTTTGTTTAGGGAAGTTTTTAATCTGTAATATTTTAATGTATTTTAGTGTTTGTTGGAGGCCGCCCAGAGTGGCTGGGGGGACCCGGTCAGATGGGCGGGGTACAAATAATAAATTATTATTATTATTATTATTATTATTATTATTATTATTATTATTTGTGTACACTCTAGGAATGTTGTGATTGACTGCACCAGTGTTATACATCCCACAATTGGTGGGTTCTTTTAATCTTTTGGGGGAGGACGCTTGGGGCCAAGAGCCCAAAGTAGGGGAGGTGTTCCATCTCCTGTTGGAAGAACAGCCAGGAACTGCTCCAAGATCACCAGGTCCAGCATCTCAGCTTTCGTGTGCCTTTCTGGCTTCAGCCACTGGTGGCAAAGGTGATAGAGCCAGCTGCAAACCTGACAGGGTTCTTTGGTCTCCTGGTAGCACATCTGCCTGAACTGCTGGAGGTGTATTTTTACATAGCTAAAACACAAATGTCAAAGTGCACGCAGTGGGTGAGACTTTTTCTAAGGCCCACGAGTTATAGTAATCATCCTCAGCCACTCTGAGCAGCTTCCAATGGCTGAAAACTGCCTTTATTGCCCTAATCTGTGGAATAATAATAATAATAATAATAAGCTTTTATTTATATCCCGCCCTTCCCAGCCAGGACCGGGCTCAGGGCAGCTAACAATTATAAAACCACACAACCATAGGACAAACAATTAAAAATACAAATCTAAAATACAGTTTAAAGCTTAAAAGTTTAAAAATTTAAAAGATTTAAAAGCCACTTCATTATAAGTAGCTCACCAATCACCACGAAATAGAAACGGAAGTAATAGGGTTGGGTACCTTCCTTCTTTGAAGTGAGACATTGGGCAAGGTGGCTAGCTAATGAATAATCTGTACGTAGGTAGCAGCAGGTAGGCAGTCAGGCTAACCACACAGCTTAGCTATCTATAAATCCGATGGTTTTTGAGCTCATGGCCGGAAGGTCATGCAACCTGAGGCTACCTGGGGGTCACTTTGCCACTTCTTGAGGGGTTCCCAGGGGCAGATCGAAGTGCTTGCTTGGTAATGTATTTAATGCTTCCTGTTTAGAATAAAAAATTCTCACTCACTTGTGTTTGTATTGCTTCTGAATCTCATAATAATAATTTATTATTTATACCCCACCCATCTGGCTGGGTTTCCCTAGCCACTCTGGACGGTTCACAAACCGAATATTAAAAACACAATACAGCATTAAACGTTAAAAATTTCCCTAACCAGGGCTGCCTTCAGATGTCTTTTAAAAGATATCTTTATATTGGGCTGAGGCCATTTAGGGCTTCAAAGGTCAATACCAAAATGTTGGGTTGTGCTCGGAAACATACTAAGAGCCAGTGTAGGTCTTTCAGGACCAGCGTGATAATGGTCCCAGCGGCTGCTCCCAGTCACAAGTCTGGCAGCCGCATTCTGGATTAGTTTACTGGATTACCTTAAAGCGCACCATCTGAAGTTAGTGGTGCACTGCTTCACCTCTAAGGAAAGCATGTTCATGGGCTGCCACTTCCCTTTGTCTCTCCCAGGTGACAGAATGATGCCAGGGAGACCTCCTCATCCATCTTTGCATGAAGGCAGAGGAGAAACATCAGCTCTGGAACCAGATCAGGTAGGGAGAAGGAGCATTGTGGGAACAGAGGCTGAGAGATGGGGCAGCCAGGCAGAAAACAGCAGAGCAATGTGTAGAAGATAATCTTTCTGCTGTCTGAGAGCAAGACATTTTTCTTCTTCTTTTAGGATCCAGTGTGCTTTGAAGATATAGCTGTTCATTTCACAGACGAGGAGTGGGCATTGCTGGATCCTGGCCAGAGAGCTCTGCATAAGGAAGTCATGGAGGAGAATTGTGGGATCATGGACTCTCTCAGTAAGGCTCCCTGTTGGATCATGATATCTCTTTGGGAATTTAAGATCCCTTGGGAAGAATCTGGGAGAATCCTAGTGAGCTGTGGGAAGGCAGGGACCTTCAGTCCCCACAACCTCCTAACGGGTCAGACCCAGAGGGAAGTACTGCTTTGCTCACTAGACCTGACACTTCTGAGCAGCCTGTTTCTTCTCATAAAGAGTTAACTTCTGCGTTTCTTCCTGAGGCTGTCATCTGTTTCTTTCTTTGTTGCAGATGCTGATGAATTGGAAATTAAGAACCAGGGAGACCATGTCTACACAATGGAGAAGCAATGTAAATATTCTGAGTGTAGAGAGAACTTCAGTCCAAGCTCCCATTCCACTTCCCTCCAAAGAAATCCCATTGGCAAGAAATCCTATCAGTGCTTGGAATGTGGAAAGAGCTTCACCCGGAAGTTAAATCTCACAGCCCATCAAAGAATTCATACAGGGGAGAAGCCATATCAGTGCATGGAATGCGGAAAGAGGTTTCGTAAAAGTGACCATCTCACAAGACATCAAAGAATTCATAGAGGGGAGAAGCCATATCAGTGCATGGAATGTGGAAAGAGGTTTAGTAAAAGTGACCATCTCACATCCCATCAAATAATTCATACAGGGGAGAAACCATATCAGTGCATGGAATGTGGAAAGAGCTTTGCCTGGAAGAAAAGTTTGACAGACCATCAAAGAATTCATACAGGGGAGAAGCCATATCAGTGCATGGAATGTGGAAAGAGGTTTAGTAAAAGTGACCATCTCACATCCCATCAAATAATTCATACAGGGGAGAAACCATATCAGTGCATGGAATGTGGAAAGAGGTTTAGTAAAAGTGACCATCTCACATCCCATCAAATAATTCATACAGGGGAGAAACCATATCAGTGCATGGAATGTGGAAAGAGGTTTAGTAAAAGTGACCATCTCACAAGACATCAAAGAATTCATACAGGGGAGAAGCCATATCAGTGTATGGAATGTGGAAAGAGCTTCACCCAGAAGGAAAGTCTCACCCTCCATCAAAGACGTCACAGTGGGGAGAAACCAGACAATGAGTGTTTATGAATTTAATTTTCAGAGGCTTTGATTAGTATGTACCACCCCAGACACTGAGTTCCACTTCCGAGGCCTTCTGCCAGTTCCCTGATTGTGGGAAGTGTGGTTACAGGGAACCAGGCAGGGGGCCTTTTTGATAGTGTCCCCCCCTTGTGGAACTCCCTCTTGTTAGATTTTAATAAAATAAAAAATTATCTGAATTTAGAAGTTATTAATGTTTGTTTGTTTTACTGTAGTTTCATAAATTGTTAGAAGTAATAATAATAATAATAATATAATGGCTTTATAGGTCAAAACCAGCACTTTCAATTGGGTGTGGAAGCTAAATGGCAGCCAGCTCAGTTGGGCCAGGATCATTAAAGCCTGTCAAAATACTTTGTAAACTCTGTAGTAAGTAGAGCAGTGTTTCCCAACCAGTGTGCCTCCAGATTTACACTCTGGTGCTCAAACATCCTGTGCTTTGTACCACTTTCAGGGTCAGGTAAGGTGAGATGCAATGCAGCGTAAGAGGGAGAGATTCACAAATGCAGAACACACAGAAAACACGCCTAATACATTCCAAAAGGTGAATCCCAGTTAAAGTGAAACATTGGGACATTATTGAGACAGCAAAGTCTGCTTTCTTGCTTGCTTCCCTGCTACTAGGAAGGCTCCATGATGAACCCTCACCAGTGTTTGTTGCCTTCGCCCATAATTTCCCTCCACTTCAACCATCTCCCAGCTTGTTTCCTCCCCCTAACCTCTGGAGTATACCAGGTCTAACTCTGCGCCGCAGGAAGAAGCCTTTTCTTTTCTCGGCCCTCCATCTTCCTTATTTATTTGAGTCAGGTTTCCGTTTTCACTTTTCCTGTATTTTTATGCCTGTTTATGTCCCGCTACATGCAGCCAGTCCGCAACTCGAGTGTCCACTGTATTGCCCTTCGCCTGAAGATGACAAGGCAGTTTACAACATCAAACCACAGAAATATAGAGCATAACAAGACACAAAAACAATATCCCTCCATGTGCAAAAGCAGTTTGAAAGACCATAGACTATGCATTTAGCCAAAGACCCAGTTGAAGAGGAACTTTTCTGCCTGGTGCCTAAAGATTTCCATAATCCCCAGATCCCCAGCTTTCAGGATAGGGTGGGGAGGCAAGATCAGCACCATGGAGCGTGGCCCAGGAGTGGGCTTCAAGACCACAGCTAGCGAAGCTGCAGTGGAGGCAAGACACCCAAGTTTAATTTTTTTTTATGTTATTATTTATAGCCCACCCATCTGGCTGGGGTTCTCCACCACACTTCATAGCTTCCAGCAAAATATAAAAAATAATAAAGTGTCAGACATTGAAAACTTCCCTGAACAGGTCTGCCTAAAAGTGGTGTCATTCTTTACCTCCCTGACGTCTGATGGGAGGGCGTTCCACAGGGAGGGTTGTCTCCGCAGTGGCCTGGAAGTGAATCTGGCTTGCTATTGGCTGACTTGAGGCCCCACCCCCTGAATGCCCCCCACCTGGACAGTTAAAGGGCTGGTGCCCCCTCTGCAACCACTGGCTTCCTCTCGGACAGTGGTCCCCAAAGTGGGTGATACCGTCCCATTAATGTTTTTTTTCTTTCTGGAGGGTGCTAAAAGCAAAGTGTTAGGAGTCCAGGCTTCTGGCTCGATAACACAGTAAGCGTACATAATTAAAAAGGAGGATTTATTGCAAAAAACAAGCAATTATCTCTGGATGGCTCTAGCATCACTCAGTTGACCCTTCTGATGAGTTCTTCCTGTGTCAAGAGATTGATCCTTCGACCTTTACATTTCTTATTTTACTTCCTGTCTAGCAGCCTTCCTATACGCCTACGCCTCAGACTTATTTGGTCAGCTACAGCCCCTTCCTGTTCCGAAAAGCTGCTTCTGTGTATATAAACCATTAGAACTGCTAACTCAAATAGCTAAGAATAAAACCCTTAGGCCTCTTACTTCTATAGGAAAGTAGGAATCCACTGGTTTTAGGCACCAACAACCTTGGTGCAACTCCAAGTAAAAGGAATGATGCATGATCTTCTCCTGCATTCAACCATATTAACCGTCCTGTTTATCCTTACACAGGGTGGATAAAAATCAATGATTTTTTTTAAAAAATCAAAAAAATCGGACTTTTTTGATTTAAATCGGATTTTTTTGATTTAAATTGGATTTTTAAAATAAAATGCTTTTGGAGGAAAAATCTTTCTAAATATAGTCTTCTATTTAAGTTACATTGTAGTCCAAAGGCTATTCATCAGGAAATAAGGATTTGTTTTAAGTTTATCAAGTGTGCTAAAACACAGTCTCGAGTTTTTTAAAAAAATGTTTAAGCACATCAGTTAACAAACATGGATACATATGCTATCATGTTATTGTTTTAGTTAAATAAATTGTTTAAATGGTTATTAAGGAAATGATTATTTTTCTCCTTCCAATAAATTACAGCAGAAAAGTTGTCCAAATATAAACAGTTAACTTATTAAACCTCACCATAATTTCATAATTATCTGTCTATGTATTTCTAGTAGTATAACCAAATCAGTAATTTTTGATATAACTGTAAAAACCACTCTGAAAATTTATTATTCCAAAAATGAAACCTTCATATGGTTGTAAATATTAAGATTATACCAGCAAGAAGGAGTCTCTCTGTAAAAAAAATATTTAAATAAAGTCTTACTGACTAGTGATTTAAATCGTGATTAAATCAATTTGATTTAAATCAAATCCACCCTGTCCTTACACACCCCGTTCTCACAACTATAAATCCAATTCCACTTGTAATAGGATGAAACATGCTTTACGCAAAAGCCGCCGTACAACTAGCATTCAAAATTAGTCTAATCCCTTTAGCCATCTTCATAAATTATGGTATAGAAACCTCAACAACCAACCTCACCTGAACAAATATTGCCGGCATAGATATTGACATTAACCTTATTCTAGATATATACTCCCTTACATTTATCCCAATTAGCCTATTTGTCACATGGTCGATCCTTGAATTTGCTAACTGGTACATCTCATCAGACCCCCCCACATAAATCGGTTCTTTAAGTACCTCTTAGTTTTTCTACTAACCATACTAATACTAGTTACAGCCAACAACATATTTCAATTATTTGTTGGGTGAGAAAGTGTAGGAATTATGTCCTTTATATTGATTGGCTGATGGTTTGCTCGCCCTGACGCAAATACTGCGGCCCTCCAAGCTATCCTCTTTAATCGCGTAGGGGATATTGGCCTCATACTAGCACTTGCCTGACTCGCAACATATTTGGCAACTTGGAACATCCAAGAAATGACCATTCAAATAAAAAACCCACCCCTTTTACCCCTCTTTGGTTTCATTCTCGCCTCCGCTGGCAAGTCTGCCCAATTCGGACTACACCCATGACTCCCCGCAGCCATAGTTGTAGCTGGTGTATTCTTATTAATCCGACTCCACCCCCTCCTAAAAAATAACAAAACAGCCCTAACCATCTGCCTCTGTCACCACACTATTCACAGCCCTCTGTGCCCTGACACAAAATGACATTAGAAAAATTACTGCTTTTTCTACTTCCAGCCAACTTGGCCTAATAATAGTAACAATTGGCCTAAATCAGTGATGGCTAACCTTGACACTCCAGATGTTTTGGACTACAACTCCCATCATCCCTGACCACTGATCCTGTTAGCTAGGGATGATGGGAGTTGTAGTTCCAAAACATCTGGAGTGTCAAGGTTAGCCATCACTGGCCTAAATCAACCCCAACTAGCCTTTCAGGAATCTCCTTTCTTGTAATACAGCAACCAGGACTAGGATCAGGGCTCCTTTGTGGACCCTTAAGTGCCATCTCCCCCCCCCCAGGTGATCATGGACCTCAGGTTCAACGTCTCCTGGCCACTGGCCCTGCTGTCTGGCCTGAGGGGAGCTGCATTCTGAGCTAAGCATTTTCTATCCCTGATTTGGTGACATCACAGGCTTTGCAGGAGCAGGGCATCCGTAAGGACTTTGAAACGAAAACTCCCTTCAGAAATGGAGACCTTTCCCCAGCAAACCATCCGTTCGGTGACAGAATCTGGCTGCATTAGAATCATAGAATCATAGAATCCTAGAGTTGGAAGAGACCCCAAGGGCCATCCAGTCCAACCCCCTGCCAAGCAGGAACACCATCCAAGCATTCCTGACAGGTGGCTGTCAAGCCTCTGCTTAAAGACCTCCAAACAAGGAGACTCCACCACACTCCTTGGCAGCAAATTCCACTGTCGAACAGCTCTTACTGTCAGGAAGTTCTTCCTAATGTTTAGGTGGAATCTTCTTTCTTGTAGTTTGAATCCATTGCTCCGTATCCGCTTCTCTGGAGCAGCAGAAAACAACCTTTCTCCCTCCTCTGAGTCTATATGACATCCTTTTATATATTTGAACATGGCTATCATATCACCCCTTAACCTTCTCTTCTCCAGGCTAAACATACCCAGCTCCCTAAGCCGTTCCTCATAAGGCATCGTTTCCAGGCCTTGGACCATTTTGGTTGCCCTCCTCTGGACACGTTCCATCTTGTCAATATCCTTCTTGAACTGTGGTGCCCAGAACTGGACACAGTATTCCAGGTGAGGTCTGACCAGAGCGGAATACAGTGGTACTATTACTTCCCTTGATCTAGATCAGTGTTTCCCAACCAGTGTGCCTCCAGATGTTTTGGGACTACAACTCCCATCATCCCTCGCTAGCAATACCAGTGGTCAGGGATGATGGGAATTGTAGTCCCAAAACATCTGGAGGCACACTGGTTGGGAAACTCTGATCTAGATGCTATACTCCTATGGATGCAGCCCAGAATTGCATTGGCCTTTTTAGCTGCTGCATCACACTGTGGACTCATGTCGAGTTTGTGGTCTACCAAGACTCCTTTTCACTTGTACTGCTCTCAAGCCAGGTATCACCCATCCTGTATTTGTGCCTTTCATTTTTTTTTGCCCAAGTGTAGTACTGTACATTTCTCCCTGTTAAAATTCATCTTGTTTGCTTTGGCCCAATTCTCTAATCTGTTAAGGTCATTTTGAAGTGTGATCCTGTCCTCTTGGGTATTAGCCTGTAGCTGCCTACCCCACCCCGGTCCATCAGCTTGCCTCGCCTCCCCTCCCCCCCCCGTCCTATCTGTCTCTCTCTTCACACACACCCCCCCCCCCCGCCCGCTCTGGGTCAGGCTGTCAAGGCAAGGGTGCCCACCTTAGACCCACCCAGGGAGGCAGTGGGGATTGAGGAGTGGGTGGGAAGCGAACTGAAGCTGCCTGACTTGGCTCGCTAGCGTTGCTGCCTCCCGTCCCCCTGATATTCACAATGGGAGGAGATAATAGATGTTAAATAAAATGATAAGTGACTTTGATTTGTTGCTACTGTAATGGAACTGTCAGAAAGAGAAGTGCTTCTTGGTTTAATCCTGTTTGCGGGTTTACCAAAGGCATCTGATTGAACAGGCAGCTGGGGAGGGGGAGGGTTAATGGGAGGGAGAGGAGGTTGGGGAGGGAAGGGTTAATTAAAGGGGGCGCTACACCCCTGACTGGCCCCATATGTTTAACGGGTATATGATAAAGGGATGACTACAACTGTTCTACAATGGCAGGACCATGCTTTCAGTTCTTCAATTCGTGCTCGGAGTAGGGCGTTGGAAACCAGCTGTAAATCCACACGTGATAACCCGTTCAGAATAATTGCCCAGATGGTAATTTCCGCCCTCCCTTTTCAGGTGGGCTTGGGCGGACCCCACCCCGGGCTTGAAAAGGGCCGGAGCTCCTCAGCCCAGCCCACTTTGTTTTTTGTCAGTGTCAGTATCAGGTAAGCCAAGTTATATTTTCTTACCTTTCGGTGCCTTCTCGGCCGGGGGGGGGGGACCCGGGGGTGGCTGTAGGCTGTCGTGGGGGGGTGGAAGCAGGGGGGGGACCCGGGGGGGAGGCTTGGATGGCTGTAGGCTGTCGCGGGGGGGGTGGAGGCGGGAGGACGCGGCTTGCCTTGTGGGGGGGAGGCTACGGGACCCCCGGCGTGGGGGGCGGCTGGCCTTTTTTGGCGGGGGTCGGAGGGTTGCAGGCCGGCTTGCTGGGCTACGGGAGCCCCGGCGTGGGGCGCGGCTGGTCTCCTTGTCGGGCGTCGTCGCGGGGGGGGGGTGTGGAAGCCCCCGCCGCCGCCGCCGCCGCGGATCGTTCCGGGGGCGGCCTGCTGGTCCTCGGAGGCCGCCGGGGGTGGAGGCGGGAGGACGCGGGGGGGGGGCGTAGGCCGCGGCTTGCCTTGTGGGGGGGAGGCTACGGAGCGCTGTTGCTAAGGAGCGCTGCGCCGGCCTCCCTGTTTGTGGGCGTGTCTCTCTCTTTCTATATCTATCTACATTGAGCTCTCTGGCCCCGCCCCCTGGCCGTTGCCATGGAGGGGCGTGGCCACCTGCGGCACGCGCGCGCGCACACTTACGCTCGCACTCACAATTCCCATCATCCCTGACCTTGCTAGCGAGGGATGATGGGAGTTGTAGTCCAAAAGCAGCTGGAGGCCCAAGGCTGGGGAACATTGCTCAGTCTAGGCGCCCCTGGAGGCCGGCGCTGGGAGCGGCCCGCTAGCAGAGCCTGGAGGGAAGCGCGCTCAGGGGGTCGGGCGGCGGCGGCGGGGCAGGAGGGGCCGCCGGGCGGTGCCGGCAAAGGGAGCGGGGCTGGCGTGGGCGGCGGGCACGGCCGGCTTCCCATAGCGACCGAGCAGAGGCCACTGACGCCCCGCTCGCTCCTGCGCGGAATGGGCGGAGAGCAGCAAGCCGGTGCCATGGAGGGGCGTGGCCGCCTGCGGCACACGCGCACGCACACGGCCGACGCTTCTTCCGGCGGAGGCGGGGTCGGGCTCCTTCTTTGGGGCGGGCGGGCGCAGTGCGTCGTCAGCCATGGCCGCGCGCAGGACCGGTGCTAGGGCTTTTCGCGCCCTAGGCGGAAATCGCGGGGCGCGCAGGGGGCGGGGCACCGTACGTCATGCGCAATGACGTCACGTGCCCCGCCCCCTGCGCTCCGCGGTTTTCGCCAGTGGGACATTTGTCACAAGTCAGCTTTGTGTTAGTGGCTGTATGTGCCGGAAGAGAGGCTGATGGCATTCTGCTTGGACCGAGCGTCTCATAAATCCCGCGACGAGGCTGGCCACGAAGGCGGCTCCGGGGGCGCCCATGGCTGTCGCGGCGGGGGGGAGGGGGTCCTCTAGGCCAGTGTTCCCCAGCCTTGGGCCTCCAGCTGTTTTCGGACTACAATTCCCATCATCCCTCACTAGCAAGACCAGTGGTCAGGGATGATGGGAATTGTAGTCCAAAAACAGCTGGAGGCACAAGGTTGGGAAACACTGCTCTGTCTAGGCCAGTGTTCTCCAACAACCCCGCGTCTGCCGCCCCCGCCGAGCTGTCCGCTTCGGCTATGGCCGCTCTCCGCCTCCTCCACGGAGCGTCCCCTGTCGGCCTCCCTCCCCGAGGGAAGCGACCGAGGGCGGGAAGCTGAGGGGAGACCCCTCTCCGCGGGGGGAGAGCAAGAAGGTGCCCCCGGGGCTCAAGGCTTCGCTGTGGAGGCTGGAGCACGACTCGGCGGCGGCCAGGAGGCTCCTCTCGCCGAGGCTAGCCGAGCCCTCGCTTCTCCCCCACCAGGTTGCTGAGGCTCTTCAGGGTATATTCCACATTGGCCTTGCGGGACATGGGGCAGCCAGCGCTGCCAGCCCTCTTGGGCGGCCTCTGCTGGCGGGTGCCCTGAGAGGGAAGTAGCCCCGCTCGGGATGGCGGTCGCTCGGCCGGCCGGCCGGCGGGTGTCGAGAGGAGGCGGCTCAGTGCGGGGCTCGCTGCCGAGGCCTCTCCTCCTCCTCCTCCTCCTCCTCCACCGGGGCCTCGAGGAGGGAAGGAGCCGGGAGCGAGCTGCAGGGTCACCAGCGCCATGGCGGTGGCGGCGGAGCCCCCTCCTCCTCCTCCTCGGAGAGCTGAAGCAGGGGGGTGCAGGGTGAGCCGCGGCGCCGGAGGGCCTTCGCTTGGGCTGCCGGCCCCTTTGGCTTCTCTCCCTTCTCTCCTCCCGCAGGACCCCCGTTTGCTGGGGGCAGGGGCGTAGGAAGCCTCTTCGCTACCCGGGGCGGGGCGTCGTGACGTCACTGCGGCTCCGCCCCTGCAGCGGGGGGGGGAGCGCTTTAAAAAAGAGAAAAAGCCAAGGCTCCGCCCCTGCAGCGGGGGGGGGGGGAGCGCTTTAAAAAAGAGAAAAAGCCAAGGCAAGCTTGCCCTGGCTTTGATCTTTTTTAAAGCATATTTCTCCCCGCTGCCAGAGGGGTGCGTGTCACCCCATCGCTGCTTGCCTCTCCCGCCGCCTGCAGGGGCGAGGGGAGAGCCGAGGCGAGCAGCGATGGGGTGACACGCACCCCTTTGGCGGAGCGCAAGTCGGGGCAGGGAGAGGGGCGGGCCAGCGAGGAGGGGTGTCACCCGTCTTCGCTGGCCCGCCCCGCCCCTCTCCATGCCCCGGCTCCGCAAGCCAGCCAGCGGCGGGAAAAGCCGCTGGAAGGGGGGGGGCTATTTTCGGTGTTGCCGGGGTGAAGCCGCAGGGGCGGCCAGCGGGGGGGGGGGGGTGACACCGCTCCTCGCTGGCCGCCCCTGCGGCTCCACCCCGGCATTGCCGAAAATAGCCTTTAAAAAAAATAAACTCTCTCTCTCTCTCTTGCAACCCACCTCAGTCACCACTCAGCGAGCAGAAGATGAACTCGGAGGACAAAAGTGTCCGGCCCCAAATTACGCTCCCGGCTCCCTGTGCCTGTGCCCGTCAAGCGCAATGAAACGGGCTCGGCTTCCCCTGGACCCTACCAAGCGGGGAGGACCTGTGACAGCAGCCGTCTCCTTTCCGAAGCCTCCGTCAGCGGGTCCTGGGCTCCAAAGTCAGCGCCAAGCTGGTCAGCTCAGTCGCCGCCGCTCGAGCAATTGGACACGGGGAATTGCACGGCGTTCCATCACAGTTGGCAGCACACAGTTCTAACCTGGGTATAGTGTGCTCAGGATGAGGAGCAAGTTTTGCTTTGCCCATGACAAATCCTAAATGACACTGTGCCTCGCAATCTACAGTTCTTAAGTAAGCAACAGCAGCAACAGGAGTCCTAGTGGAAAGTCTCGGTTTTCCTCTTCTTTTAACATTTAGCCTCTGAGAAGACCGAACTGAAGTTTTGGTGCTAGAGACTTTTAAAGAAGCTGACCCCCTAATCCTACCTTTACTTTCCTCTATTTTAAGAAACAGTGCTGGAATCCGTTCCCAGGTCGTCAGGAGACTTTTCGACAGACCGGGCTGGGGGTGGGGAAGAAGAAATCCCTCTGGACCCTTTATTGTTAATTAAGCTATTGGTGGTGATAGAAGTTTTTAATTGGATAATTTTAACGAGTTACTATACCTCAATTTTTTAACTCTAGTTTTAATCTTACCTGTAATTGGTTTTATTTTAATCAAATCTTAATCCTCCATTTGCGTTAACATTGGGCAATCTACCTGATTAGGCTAGAGCAGAATTACAACGGAAATAGCCCAGCAACTCTAAAGGGAACCTGGAGTACTGGGATGGTCTATAGAAGGTCCCTGAACTAGGAAGTAGGGTAAAAGTCTTGTCCTTGCCTAAGTTCCTCACGGGGTTTGTGGTAGGAATAATAAGCTCAGAAATTAGCCTTGCATTCTTGGGTGCTCAAGCCCTTAATTGACATGGGTAACGGGAAACGCCTGAGAGAAACAGAGGATCCACTGCCCCTCCCAAGCCCTAAAGCAGGGGTGTCAAACTCAAATTCATCGGGGGCCGCATCAGCAGTTTGGTCACCCTCAAAGGGCCGGTTGTATCTGTAGGACTATGTGTCCACTCTTTATTATCATAAATTATTGTCACTGCATTCAATTATTACTGTTTTTTGTAATAATGTAAGTGATAACTAGCTCTGAAAGCAGAAACATAGTCAGAATAATGGCAAGTAGATATTCAAATGTACAATTATTGTACAATTTATTGAAAAACGATTTTTGGTAACAGACAGTAAAAAAATTTAAAACATACAAATATTGCCAAACACTGTTTATTACACACTAGTAAATTAAGCCTGTTGAAATAACGGGCTCTAGATGATGTGTGTTGAAACATGTTAACACGCGGTCAAACCCCCACCCACCCACCCCCACCCACAGTTTGTTTCTCTCTCTCTCTCTCTCTCCCTCCCTCCCCCTCCCCCCACACCCCCCTCCCCCCCTCCACACACAGCTCGCCTCTCTCTCCCTCCCCCCACACTCTCTCTCTCTCTCACACACACCTCACCCCCACCCCCACAAATAGCTCTCCTCTCTCTCTCCCCCCACCCACCCCCCCACCTCCCCCCACCCACCCACACTTCCACAAACAGTAGACACACACGTGCGCGAGGTGAGTGGTTTGGTGCGCGCTCAGCGGCGGCCCGGGATGGGATTGGCAGCTGCTACAGCAGCGACTCTTGTTTGCCTCGTGGGGGGGCGGGCTCGGGAGAAGGTGAGGGGGCAGCCCGGCAGTCCACCTCCCCGGGCGGAGACAGCAGAGCACCCCCTCCCCCTGCCTCCTTGTCCGACGCCGCTCTAAAAGACACGGAGAATTTGAACCTTCTGCCTCTTCCTATTTAAAAGGGGGGGGGGGATTTCAAATCCAGACCAACGTCCCCATCTCAGCCAAAGTTTTCCTGCCAGGGCTTCTCTGAGCCTCCGGTTCCAAAGGCAGCCTGGCCCACAATCCTTCATCTTCTGCCGCTGCCGGTCCTTTGTCTTCCTATTTGGAGCCAGAGGGTCTCCAGGCAGAGGCCGTCCTCATTTCCCGGGGCCGGGGGGGGGGGGGTTGGATGGAGGCTGCTGTTCAGGAGCCTCCCAGGATAAAGAACAGGATTCTCATGCTGTCTTTCCACACGGTTATATTGTTTGCACTTCAAGGAAAAGCACTTTTTGCAACGTTTCTCTCCTTCGCAGGCTCCTGCTGAATCCCTCTGACCCATGCCCCCCCTCCCCTTTTACCTTTCTGTTTAAGTGTATAGAAATTTTTAACGTGTGGTTTTTTTCACCAGGTCTAGGCTGCTATGTTAATTTAAAAGATGTGCCCTGGTGTTTATTGTCTGAATAATAATACTAATAATTTATAAATAATAATGTTGTCCTGTTTTTGTTCATATTGTCCAGGTTGTTTTTATTGAGAGGGCAGGAGGATCATCTAGGGCAGGGGTAGGCAATGTAAGGCCTGTGGGCCAAATGCGGCCCAATCGCCTTCTCAATCCGGCCCGCGGATGCTCCGGGAATCAGCGTGTTTTCACATGAGTAGAATGTGTCCTTTTATTTAAAATGCATCTCTGGGTTATTTGTGGGGCATAGGAATTCGTCCAACCCCCCCCCCCCAAAATAAAGTCCAGCCCCCACGGCTGAAAAAGGTTGCTAACCCCTGATCTAGGGGGCTCTGGAGGCAGCAGTGGTGATCAGGCTTTGGAAAAATAATAAAAATAATTAATTAATTTGTATCCCGGCCAGTAACGCGAGATGAGCGCCGCAACCCCAGAGTCGTCAGCGACTGGACCTAATGGTTAGGGGTCCCTTTATCTTTACCTTTATTTATACCCCGCCCATCTGGCGCCTGGGCTCTTGGAGCTGCCTTTTCTGGTTTGGGGAAAAGGCAACGAGAGAACTCCTGCGCAATCTTGGGAGATGGAGGCCAGAGAAAAGAAAGTCCTACTTTGGTGCCAGCGCAGACTTAAACTATGGAACTCCCTGCCACAGGAGGCAGGGATGGCCAGCGACTTGAATGGCTTGAGAAGAGGAATGGAGGGGTTCATGGAGAAGAGGGCTGGCAAGGATGGTCTGGGACATTTAGCTCCTAGA
>JAWWNH010000231.1:0-174701 GCA_034641385.1 Darevskia mixta | reverse complement strand
TGAAAGAAAGCTAGTTCGGATGTACTTGGCTTTCCTAACGTTCAGTTTGGCTTCTATGCGTGATTTTGCATTAACAGCTCAAATACACCTAACTTTGCAAATGAACACGATAGAAACTTGTTGGTGTGTTTTCTATGCATTTCGACCTGAAAGAAGCATTTTAGGATGTACTTGGCTTTCCTAACGTTCAGTTTGGCTTATTTGCGTGATTTGGCATTAACAGCTCAAATACACCTAACTTTGCAAATGAACACGATAGAAACTTGTTGGTGTGTTTTCTATGCATTTCGACCTGAAAGAAGCATTTTAGGATGTACTTGGCTTTCCTAACGTTCAGTTTGGCTTATTTGCGTGATTTGCATTAACAGCTCAAATACACCTAACTTTGCAAATGAACACGATGGAAACTTGTTGGTGTGTTTTCTATGCATTTCGACCTGAAAGAAGCTAGTTCGGATGTACTTGGCTTTCCTAACATTCAGTTTGGCTTATATGCGTGATTTTGGATTAACAGCTCAAATACACCTAACTTTGCAAATGAACACGATAGAAACTTGTTGGTGTGTTTTCTATGCATTTCGACCTGAAAGAAGCATGTTAGGATGTACTTGGCTTTCCTAACGTTCAGTTTGGCTTATTTGCGTGATTTTTGCATTAACAGCTCAAATACACCTAACTTTGCAAATGAACACGATGGAAACTTGTTGGTGTGTTTTCTATGCATTTCGACCTGAAAGAAGCTAGTTCGGATGTACTTGGCTTTCCTAACGTTTAGTTTGGCTTATTTGCGTGATTTTGGATTAACAGCTCAAATACACCTAACTTTGCAAATGAACACGATAGAAACTTGTTGGTGTGTTTTCTATGCATTTCGACCTGAAAGAAGCATGTTAGGATGTACTTGGCTTTCCTAACGTTCAGTTTGGCTTATTTGCGTGATTTGGCATTAAACAGCTCAAATACACCTAACTTTGCAAATGAACACGATGGAAACTTGTTGGTGTGTTTTCTATGCATTTCGACCTGAAAGAAGCATGTTAGGATGTACTTGGCTTTCCTAACGGTCAATTTGGCTTATTTGCGTGATTTTGCATTAACAGCTCAAATACACCTAACTTTGCAAATGAACACGATAGAAACTTGTTGGTGTGTTTTCTATGCATTTCGACCTGAAAGAAGCATTTTAGGATGTACTTGGCTTTCCTAACGTTCAGTTTGGCTTATTTGCGTGATTTTGCATTAACAGCTCAAATACACCTAACTTTGCAAATGAACACGATGGAAAATTTTTGGTGTGTTTTCTATGCATTTCGTCCTGAAAGAAGCTAGTTCGGATGTACTTGGCTTTACTAACGTTCAGTTTGGCTTATTTGCGTGATTTTGCATTAACAGCTCAAATACACCTAACTTTGCAAATGAACACGATGGAAACTTGTTGGTGTGTTTTCTATGCATTCCGACCTGAAAGAAGCATGTTAGGCTGTACTTGGCTTTCCTAACGTTCAGTTTGGCTTATTTGCGTGATTTGGCATTAACAGCTCAAATACACCTAACTTTGCAAATGAACACGGTGGAAACTTGTTGGTGTGTTTTCTATGCATTTCGACCTGAAAGAAGCTAGTTCGGATGTACTTGGCTTTCCTAACGTTCAATTTGGCTTATTTGCGTGATTTGGCATTAACAGCTCAAATACACCTAACTTTGCAAATGAACACGATGGAAACTTGTTGGTGTGTTTTCTATGCATTTCGACATGAAAGAAGCTAGTTCGGATGTACTTGGCTTTCCTAACGTTCAGTTTGGCTTATTTGCGTGATTTGGCATTAACAGCTCAAATAAACCTAACTTTGCAAATGAACACGATGGAGACTTGTTGGTGTGTTTTCTATGCATTTCGACCCTGAAAGAAGCGAGTTCGGATGTACTTGGCTTTCCTAACGTTCAGTTTGGCTTATATGCGTGATTTTGGATTAACAGCTCAAATACACCTAACTTTGCAAATGAACACGATAGAAACTTGTTGGTGTGTTTTCTATGCATTTCGACCTGAAAGAAGCATGTTAGGATGTACTTGGCTTTCCTAATGTTCAGTTTGGCTTATTTGCGCGATTTGGCATTAACAGCTCAAATACACCTAACTTTGCAAATGAACACGATAGAAACTTGTTGGTGTGTTTTCTATGCATTTCGACCTGAAAGAAGCATGTTAGGATGTACTTGGCTTTCCTAACGTTCAGTTTGGCTTATTTGCGTGATTTGGCATTAACAGCTCAAATACACCTAACTTTGCAAATGAACACGATAGAAACTTGTTGGTGTGTTTTCTATGCATTTCGACCTGAAAGAAGCATGTTAGGATGTACTTGGCTTTCCTAACGTTCAGTTTGGCTTATTTGCGTGATTTGGCATTAACAGCTCAAATACACCTAACTTTGCAAATGAACACGATAGAAACTTGTTGGTGTGTTTTCTATGCATTTCGACCTGAAGAAGCATTTTAGGATGTACTTGGCTTTCCTTACGTTCAGTTTGGCTTATTTGCGTGATTTGGCATTAACAGCTCAAATACACCTAACTTTGCAAATGAACACGATAGAAACTTGTTGGTGTGTTTTCTATGCATTTCGACCTGAAAGAAGCATTTTAGGATGTACTTGGCTTTCCTAACGTTCAGTTTGGCTTATTTGCGTGATTTTGCATTAACAGCTCAAATACACCTAACTTTGCAAATGAACACGATGGAAACTTGTTGGTGTGTTTTCTATGCATATCGACCTGAAAGAAGCTAGTTCGGATGTACTTGGCTTTCCTAACGTTCAGTTTGGCTTATATGCGTGATTTTGGATTAACAGCTCAAATACACCTAACTTTGCAAATGAACACGATAGAAACTTGTTGGTGTGTTTTCTATGCATTTCGACCTGAAAGAAGCATGTTAGGATGTACTTGGCTTTCCTAACGTTCAGTTTGGCTTATTTGCGTGATTTGGCATTAACAGCTCAAATACACCTAACTTTGCAAATGAACACGATAGAAACTTGTTGGTGTGTTTTTCTATGCATTTCGACCTGAAAGAAGCATGTTAGGATGTACTTGGCTTTTCCTAACGTTCAGTTTGGCTTATTTGCGTGATTTTGCATTAACAGCTCAAATACACCTAACTTTGCAAATGAACACGATGGAAACTTGTTGGTGTGTTTTCTATGCATTTCGACCTGAAAGAAGCTAGTTCGGATGTACTTGGCTTTCCTAACGTTTAGTTTGGCTTATTTGCGTGATTTTGGATTAACAGCTCAAATACACCTAACTTTGCAAATGAACACGATAGAAACTTGTTGGTGTGTTTTCTATGCATTTCGACCTGAAAGAAGCATGTTAGGATGTACTTGGCTTTCCTAACGTTCAGTTTGGCTTATTTGCGTGATTTGGCATTAACAGCTCAAATACACCTAACTTTGCAAATGAACACGATAGAAACTTGTTGGTGTGTTTTCTATGCATTTCGACCTGAAAGAAGCATGTTAGGATGTAGTTGGCTTTCCAAACGTTCAGTTTGGCTTATTTGCGTGATTTTGCATTAACAGCTCAAATACACCTAACTTTGCAAATGAACACGATAGAAACTTGTTGGTGTGTTTTCTATTCATTTCGACCTGAAAGAATCATTTTAGGATGTACTTGGCTTTCCTAACGTTCAGTTTGGCTTATTTGCGTGATTTGGCATTAACAGCTCAAATACACCTAACTTTGCAAATGAACACGATAGAAACTTGTTGGTGTGTTTTCTATGCATTTCGACCTGAAAGAAGCATGTTAGGATGTACTTGGCTTTCCTAACGTTCAGTTTGGCTTATTTGCATGATTTTGCATTAACAGCTCAAATACACCTAACTTTGCAAATGAACACGATGGAAACTTGTTGGTGTGTTTTCTATGCATTTCGACCTGAAAGAAGCATGTTAGGATGTACTTGGCTTTCCTAACGTTCAGTTTGGCTTATTTGCGTGATTTTGCATTAACAGCTCAAATACACCTAACTTTGCAAATGAACACGATAGAAACTTGTTGGTGTGTTTTCTATGCATTTCGACCTGAAAGAAGCATTTTAGGATGTACTTGGCTTTCCTAACGTTCAGTTTGGCTTATTTGCGTGATTTTGCATTAACAGCTCAAATACACCTAACTTTGCAAATGAACACGATGGGAAACTTTTTGGTGTGTTTTCTATGCATTTCGTCCTGAAAGAAGCTAGTTCGGATGTACTTGGCTTTACTAACGTTCAGTTGGCTTATTTGCGTGATTTTGCATTAACAGCTCAAATACACCTAACTTTGCAAATGAACACGATGGAAACTTGTTGGTGTGTTTTCTATGCATTCCGACCTGAAAGAAGCATGTTAGGATGTACTTGGCTTTCCTAACGTTCAGTTTGGCTTATTTGCGTGATTTGGCATTAACAGCTCAAATACACCTAACTTTGCAAATGAACACGGTGGAAACTTGTTGGTGTGTTTTCTATGCATTTCGACCTGAAAGAAGCTAGTTCGGATGTACTTGGCTTTCCTAACGTTCAGTTTGGCTTATTTGCGTGATTTGGCATTAACAGCTCAAATAAACCTAACTTTGCAAATGAACACGATGGAGACTTGTTGGTGTGTTTTCTATGCATTTCGACCTGAAAGAAGCGAGTTCGGATGTACTTGGCTTTCCTAACGTTCAGTTTGGCTTATATGCGTGATTTTGGATTAACAGCTCAAATACACCTAACTTTGCAAATGAACACGATAGAAACTTGTTGGTGTGTTTTCTATGCATTTCGACCTGAAAGAAGCATGTTAGGATGTACTTGGCTTTCCTAATGTTCAGTTTGGCTTATTTGCGCGATTTGGCATTAACAGCTCAAATACACCTAACTTTGCAAATGAACACGATAGAAACTTGTTGGTGTGTTTTCTATGCATTTCGACCTGAAAGAAGCATGTTAGGATGTACTTGGCTTTCCTAACGTTCAGTTTGGCTTATTTGCGTGGTTTGGCATTAACAGCTCAAATACACCTAACTTTGCAAATGAACACGATAGAAACTTGTTGGTGTGTTTTTCTATGCATTTCGACCTGAAAGAAGCATGTTAGGATGTACTTGGCTTTCCTAACGTTCAGTTTGGCTTATTTGCGTGATTTTGCATTAACAGCTCAAATACACCTAACTTTGCAAATGAAACACGATAGAAACTTGTTGGTGTGTTTCTATGCATTTCGACCTGAAAGAAGCATTTTAGGATGTACTTGGCTTTCCTTACGTTCAGTTTGGCTTATTTGCGTGATTTGGCATTAACAGCTCAAATACACCTAACTTTGCAAATGAACACGATAGAAACTTGTTGGTGTGTTTTCTATGCATTTCGACCTGAAAGAAGCATTTTAGGATGTACTTGGCTTTCCTAACGTTCAGTTTGGCTTATTTGCGTGATTTTGCATTAACAGCTCAAATACACCTAACTTTGCAAATGAACACGATGGAAACTTGTTGGTGTGTTTTCTATGCATATCGACCTGAAAGAAGCTAGTTCGGATGTACTTGGCTTTCCTAACGTTCAGTTTGGCTTATATGCGTGATTTTGGATTAACAGCTCAAATACACCTAACTTTGCAAATGAACACGATAGAAACTTGTTGGTGTGTTTTCTATGCATTTCGACCTGAAAGAAGCATGTTAGGATGTACTTGGCTTTCCTAACGTTCAGTTTGGCTTATTTGCGTGATTTGGCATTAACAGCTCAAATACACCTAACTTTGCAAATGAACACGATAGAAACTTGTTGGTGTGTTTTCTATGCATTTCGACCTGAAAGAAGCATGTTAGGATGTACTTGGCTTTCCTAACGTTCAGTTTGGCTTATTTGCGTGATTTTGCATTAACAGCTCAAATACACCTAACTTTGCAAATGAACGCGATAGAAACTTGTTGGTGTGTTTTCTATGCATTTCGACCTGAAAGAAGCATTTTAGGATGTACTTGGCTTTCCTTACGTTCAGTTTGGCTTATTTGCGTGATTTGGCATTAACAGCTCAAATACACCTAACTTTGGCAAATGAACACGATAGAAACTTGTTGGTGTGTTTTTCTATGCATTTCGACCTGAAAGAAGCATGTTAGGATGTACTTGGCTTTCCTAACGTTCAGTTTGGCTTATTTGCGTGATTTGGCATTAACAGCTCAAATACACCTAACTTTGCAAATGAACACGATAGAAACTTGTTGGTGTGTTTTCTATGCATTTCGACCTGAAAGAAGCATGTTAGGATGTACTTGGCTTTACTAACGTTCAGTTTGGCTTATTTGCGTGATTTTGCATTAACAGCTCAAATACACCTAACTTTGCAAATGAACACGATGGAAACTTGTTGGTGTGTTTTCTATGCATTCCGACCTGAAAGAAGCATGTTAGGATGTACTTGGCTTTCCTAACGTTCAGTTTGGCTTATTTGCGTGATTTGGCATTAACAGCTCAAATACACCTAACTTTGCAAATGAACACGGTGGAAACTTGTTGGTGTGTTTTCTATGCATTTCGACCTGAAAGAAGCTAGTTCGGATGTACTTGGCTTTCCTAACGTTCAGTTTGGCTTATTTGCGTGATTTGGCATTAACAGCTCAAATAAACCTAACTTTGCAAATGAACACGATGGAGACTTGTTGGTGTGTTTTCTATGCATTTCGACCTGAAAGAAGCGAGTTCGGATGTACTTGGCTTTCCTAACGTTCAGTTTGGCTTATATGCGTGATTTTGGATTAACAGCTCAAATACACCTAACTTTGCAAATGAACACGATAGAAACTTGTTGGTGTGTTTTCTATGCATTTCGACCTGAAAGAAGCATGTTAGGATGTACTTGGCTTTCCTAATGTTCAGTTTGGCTTATTTGCGCGATTTGGCATTAACAGCTCAAATACACCTAACTTTGCAAATGAACACGATAGAAACTTGTTGGTGTGTTTTCTATGCATTTCGACCTGAAAGAAGCATGTTAGGATGTACTTGGCTTTCCTAACGTTCAGTTTGGCTTATTTGCGTGGTTTGGCATTAACAGCTCAAATACACCTAACTTTGGCAAATGAACACGATAGAAACTTGTTGGTGTGTTTTCTATGCATTTCGACCTGAAAGAAGCATGTTAGGATGTACTTGGCTTTCCTAACGTTCAGTTTTGGCTTATTTGCGTGATTTTGCATTAACAGCTCAAATACACCTAACTTTGCAAATGAACACGATAGAAACTTGTTGGTGTGTTTTCTATGCATTTCGACCTGAAAGAAGCATTTTAGGATGTACTTGGCTTTCCTTACGTTCAGTTTGGCTTATTTGCGTGATTTGGCATTAACAGCTCAAATTACACCTAACTTTGCAAATGAACACGATAGAAACTTGTTGGTGTGTTTTCTATGCATTTCGACCTGAAAGAAGCATTTTAGGATGTACTTGGCTTTCCTAACGTTCAGTTTGGCTTATTTGCGTGATTTTGCATTAACAGCTCAAATACACCTAACTTTGCAAATGAACACGATGGAAACTTGTTGGTGTGTTTTCTATGCATATCGACCTGAAAGAAGCTAGTTCGGATGTACTTGGCTTTCCTAACGTTCAGTTTGGCTTATATGCGTGATTTTGGATTAACAGCTCAAATACACCTAACTTTGCAAATGAACACGATAGAAACTTGTTGGTGTGTTTTCTATGCATTTCGACCTGAAAGAAGCATGTTAGGATGTACTTGGCTTTCCTAACGTTCAGTTTGGCTTATTTGCGTGATTTGCATTAACAGCTCAAATACACCTAACTTTGCAAATGAACACGATAGAAACTTGTTGGTGTGTTTTCTATGCATTTCGACCTGAAAGAAGCATGTTAGGATGTACTTGGCTTTCCTAACGTTCAGTTTGGCTTATTTGCGTGATTTTGCATTAACAGCTCAAATACACCTAACTTTGCAAATGAACGCGATAGAAACTTGTTGGTGTGTTTTCTATGCATTTCGACCTGAAAGAAGCATTTTAGGATGTACTTGGCTTTCCTTACGTTCAGTTTGGCTTATTTGCGTGATTTGGCATTAACAGCTCAAATACACCTAACTTTGCAAATGAACACGATAGAAACTTGTTGGTGTGTTTTCTATGCATTTCGACCTGAAAGAAGCATGTTAGGATGTACTTGGCTTTCCTAACGTTCAGTTTGGCTTATTTGCGTGATTTGGCATTAACAGCTCAAATACACCTAACTTTGCAATGAACACGATAGAAACTTGTTGGTGTGTTTTCTATGCATTTCGACCTGAAAGAAGCATGTTAGGATGTACTTGGCTTTCCTAACGTTCAGTTTGGCTTATTTGCGTGATTTTGCATTAACAGCTCAAATACACCTAACTTTGCAAATGAACACGATGGAAACTTGTTGGTGTGTTTTCTATGCATTTCGACATGAAAGAAGCTAGTTCGGATGTACTTGGCTTTCCTAACGTTCAGTTTGGCTTATTTGCGTGATTTGGCATTAACAGCTCAAATAAACCTAACTTTGCAAATGAACACGATGGAGACTTGTTGGTGTGTTTTCTATGCATTTCGACCTGAAAGAAGCGAGTTCGGATGTACTTGGCTTTCCTAACGTTCAGTTTGGCTTATATGCGTGATTTTGGATTAACAGCTCAAATACACCTAACTTTGCAAATGAACACGATAGAAACTTGTTGGTGTGTTTTCTATGCATTTCGACCTGAAAGAAGCATGTTAGGATGTACTTGGCTTTCCTAATGTTCAGTTTGGCTTATTTGCGCGATTTGGCATTAACAGCTCAAATACACCTAACTTTGCAAATGAACACGATAGAAACTTGTTGGTGTGTTTTCTATGCATTTCGACCTGAAAGAAGCATGTTAGGATGTACTTGGCTTTCCTAACGTTCAGTTTGGCTTATTTGCGTGATTTGGCATTAACAGCTCAAATACACCTAACTTTGCAAATGAACACGATAGAAACTTGTTGGTGTGTTTTCTATGCATTTCGACCTGAAAGAAGCATGTTAGGATGTACTTGGCTTTCCTAACGTTCAGTTTGGCTTATTTTGCGTGATTTTGCATTAACAGCTCAAATACACCTAACTTTGCAAATGAACACGATAGAAACTTGTTGGTGTGTTTTCTATGCATTTCGACCTGAAAGAAGCATTTTAGGATGTACTTGGCTTTCCTTACGTTCAGTTTGGCTTATTTGCGTGATTTGGCATTAACAGCTCAAATACACCTAACTTTGCAAATGAACACGATAGAAACTTGTTGGTGTGTTTTCTATGCATTTCGACCTGAAAGAAGCATTTTAGGATGTACTTGGCTTTCCTAACGTTCAGTTTGGCTTATTTGCGTGATTTTGCATTAACAGCTCAAATACACCTAACTTTGCAAATGAACACGATGGAAACTTGTTGGTGTGTTTTCTATGCATATCGACCTGAAAGAAGCTAGTTCGGATGTACTTGGCTTTCCTAACGTTCAGTTTGGCTTATATGCGTGATTTTGGATTAACAGCTCAAATACACCTAACTTTGCAAATGAACACGATAGAAACTTGTTGGTGTGTTTTCTATGCATTTCGACCTGAAAGAAGCATGTTAGGATGTACTTGGCTTTCCTAACGTTCAGTTTGGCTTATTTGCGTGATTTGGCATTAACAGCTCAAATACACCTAACTTTGCAAATGAACACGATAGAAACTTGTTGGTGTGTTTTCTATGCATTTCGACCTGAAAGAAGCATGTTAGGATGTACTTGGCTTTCCTAACGTTCAGTTTGGCTTATTTGCGTGATTTTGCATTAACAGCTCAAATACACCTAACTTTGCAAATGAACACGATGGAAACTTGTTGGTGTTTTCCTATGCATTTCGACCTGAAAGAAGCTAGTTCGGATGTACTTGGCTTTCCTAACGTTTAGTTTGGCTTATTTGCGTGATTTTGGATTAACAGCTCAAATACACCTAACTTTGCAAATGAACACGATAGAAACTTGTTGGTGTGTTTTCTATGCATTTCGACCTGAAAGAAGCATGTTAGGATGTACTTGGCTTTCCTAACGTTCAGTTTGGCTTATTTGCGTGATTTGGCATTAACAGCTCAAATACACCTAACTTTGCAAATGAACACGATAGAAACTTGTTGGTGTGTTTTCTATGCATTTCGACCTGAAAGAAGCATGTTAGGATGTAGTTGGCTTTCCTAACGTTCAGTTTGGCTTATTTGCGTGATTTTGCATTAACAGCTCAAATACACCTAACTTTGCAAATGAACACGATAGAAACTTGTTGGTGTGTTTTCTATTCATTTCGACCTGAAAGAATCATTTTAGGATGTACTTGGCTTTCCCTAACGTTCAGTTTGGCTTATTTGCGTGATTTGGCATTAACAGCTCAAATACACCTAACTTTGCAAATGAACACGATAGAAACTTGTTGGTGTGTTTTCTATGCATTTCGACCTGAAAGAAGCATGTTAGGATGTACTTGGCTTTCCTAACGTTCAGTTTGGCTTATTTGCATGATTTTGCATTAACAGCTCAAATACACCTAACTTTGCAAATGAACACGATGGAAACTTGTTGGTGTGTTTTCTATGCATTTCGACCTGAAAGAAGCATGTTAGGATGTACTTGGCTTTCCTAACGTTCAGTTTGGCTTATTTGCGTGATTTTGCATTAACAGCTCAAATACACCTAACTTTGCAAATGAACACGATAGAAACTTGTTGGTGTGTTTTCTATGCATTTCGACCTGAAAGAAGCATTTTAGGATGTACTTGGCTTTCCTAACGTTCAGTTTGGCTTATTTGCGTGATTTTGCATTAACAGCTCAAATACACCTAACTTTGCAAATGAACACGATGGAAACTTTTTGGTGTGTTTTCTATGCATTTCGTCCTGAAAGAAGCTAGTTCGGATGTACTTGGCTTTACTAACGTTCAGTTTGGCTTATTTGCGTGATTTTGCATTAACAGCTCAAATACACCTAACTTTGCAAATGAACACGATGGAAACTTGTTGGTGGTGTTTTCTATGCATTCCGACCTGAAAGAAGCATGTTAGGATGTACTTGGCTTTCCTAACGTTCAGTTTGGCTTATTTGCGTGATTTGGCATTAACAGCTCAAATACACCTAACTTTGCAAATGAACACGGTGGAAACTTGTTGGTGTGTTTTCTATGCATTTCGACCTGAAAGAAGCTAGTTCGGATGTACTTGGCTTTCCTAACGTTCAATTTGGCTTATTTGCGTGATTTGGCATTAACAGCTCAAATACACCTAACTTTGCAAATGAACACGATGGAAACTTGTTGGTGTGTTTTCTATGCATTTCGACATGAAAGAAGCTAGTTCGGATGTACTTGGCTTTCCTAACGTTCAGTTTGGCTTATTTGCGTGATTTGGCATTAACAGCTCAAATAAACCTAACTTTGCAAATGAACACGATGGAGACTTGTTGGTGTGTTTTCTATGCATTTCGACCTGAAAGAAGCGAGTTCGGATGTACTTGGCTTTCCTAACGTTCAGTTTGGCTTATATGCGTGATTTTGGATTAACAGCTCAAATACACCCTAACTTTTGCAAATGAACACGATAGAAACTTGTTGGTGTGTTTTTCTATGCATTTCGACCTGAAAGAAGCATGTTAGGATGTACTTGGCTTTCCTAATGTTCAGTTTGGCTTATTTGCGCGATTTGGCATTAACAGCTCAAATACACCTAACTTTGCAAATGAACACGATAGAAACTTGTTGGTGTGTTTTCTATGCATTTCGACCTGAAAGAAGCATGTTAGGATGTACTTGGCTTTCCTAACGTTCAGTTTGGCTTATTTGCGTGATTTGGCATTAACAGCTCAAATACACCTAACTTTGCAAATGAACACGATAGAAACTTGTTGGTGTGTTTTCTATGCATTTCGACCCTGAAAGAAGCATGTTAGGATGTACTTGGCTTTCCTAACGTTCAGTTTGGCTTATTTGCGTGATTTTGCATTAACAGCTCAAATACACCTAACTTTGCAAATGAACGCGATAGAAACTTGTGGTGTGTTTTCTATGCATTCGACCTGAAAGAAGCATTTTAGGATGTACTGGCTTCTTACGTTCAGTTTGGCTTATTTGCGTGATTTGGCATTAACAGCTCAAATACACCTAACTTTGTAAATGAACACGATAGAAACTTGTTGGTGTGTTTTCTATGCATTTCGACCTGAAAGAAGCATGTTAGGATGTACTTGGCTTTCCTAACGTTCAGTTTGGCTTATTTGCGTGATTTGGCATTAACAGCTCAAATACACCTAACTTTGCAAATGAACACGATAGAAACTTGTTGGTGTGTTTTCTATGCATTTCGACCTGAAAGAAGCATGTTAGGATGTACTTGGCTTTCCTAACGTTCAGTTTGGCTTATTTGCGTGATTTTGCATTAACAGCTCAAATACACCTAACTTTGCAAATGAACACGATAGAAACTTGTTGGTGTGTTTTCTATGCATTTCGACCTGAAAGAAGCATGTTAGGATGTACTTGCTTTCCTAACGTTCAGTTTGGCTTATTTGCGTGATTTTGTATTAACAGCTCAAATACACCTAACTTTGCAAATGAACACGATAGAAACTTGTTGGTGTGTTTTCTATGCATTTCGACCTGAAAGAAGCATTTTAGGATGTACTTGGCTTTCCTAACGTTCAGTTTGGCTTATTTGCGTGATTTTGCATTAACAGCTCAAATACACCTAACTTTGCAAATGAACAAGATGGAAACTTGTTGGTGTGTTTTTCTATGCATTTCGACCTGAAAGAAGCTAGTTCGGATGTACTTGGCTTTCCTAACGTTCAGTTTGGCTTATATGCGTGATTTTGCATTAACAGCTCAAATACACCTAACTTTGCAAATGAACACGATAGAAACTTGTTGTTTGTTTTCTATGCATTTCGACCTGAAAGAAGCATGTTAGCATGTACTTGGCTTTCCTAACGTTCAGTTTGGCTTATTTGCGTGATTTGGCATTAACAGCCTCAAATACACCTAACTTTGCAAATGAACACGAAAGAAACTTGTTGGTGTGTTTTCTATGCATTTCGACCTGAAAGAAGCATGTTAGGATGTACTTGGCTTTCCTAACGTTCAGTTTGGCTTATTTGCGTGATTTGGCATTAACAGCTCAAATACACCTAACTTTGCAAATGAACACGATAGAAACTTGTTGGTGTGTTTTCTATGCATTTCGACCTGAAAGAAGCATTTTAGGATGTACTTGGCTTTCCTTATGTTCAGTTTGGCTTATTTGCGTGATTTGGCATTAACAGCTCAAATACACCTAACTTTGCAAATGAACACGATAGAAACTTGTTGGTGTGTTTTCTATGCATTTCGACCTGAAAGAAGCATGTTAGGATGTACTTGGCTTTCCTAACGTTCAGTTTGGCTTATTTGCGTGATTTGGCATTAACAGCTCAAATACACCTAACTTTGCAAATGTACACGATAGAAACTTGTTGGTGTGTTTTCTATGCATTTCGACCTGAAAGAATCATTTTAGGATGTACTTGGCTTTCCTAACGTTCAGTTTGGCTTATTTGCGTGATTTGGCATTAACAGCTCAAATACACCTAACTTTGCAAATGAACACGATAGAAACTTGTTGGTGTGTTTTCTATGCATTTCGACCTGAAAGAAGCATGTTAGGATGTACTTGGCTTTCCTAACGTTCAGTTTGGCTTATTTGCGTGATTTTGCATTAACAGCTCAAATACACCTAACTTTGCAAATGAACACGATGGAAACTTGTTGGTTTGTTTTCTATGCATTTCGACCTGAAAGAAGCATGTTAGGATGTACTTGGCTTTCCTAACGTTCAGTTTGGCTTATTTGCGTGATTTTGCATTAACAGCTGAAATACACCTAACTTTGCAAATGAACACGATAGAAACTTGTTGGTGTGTTTTCTATGCATTTCGACCTGAAAGAAGCATTTTAGGATGTACTTGGCTTTCCTAACGTTCAGTTTGGCTTATTTGCGTGATTTTGCATTAACAGCTCAAATACACCTAACTTTGCAAATGAACACGATGGAAACTTGTTGGTGTGTTTTCTATGCATTTCGACCTGAAAGAAGCTAGTTCGGATGTACTTGGCTTTCCTAACGTTCAGTTTGGCTTATTTGCGTGATTTTGCATTAACAGCTCAAATACACCTAACTTTGTAAATGAACACGATAGAAACTTGTTGGTGTGTTTTCTATGCATTTCGACCTGAAAGAAGCATGTTAGGATGTACTTGGCTTTCCTAACGTTCAGTTTGGCTTATTTGCGTGATTTGGCATTAACAGCTCAAATACACCTAACTTTGCAAATGAACACGATAGAAACTTGTTGGTGTGTTTTCTATGCATTTCGACCTGAAAGAAGCATTTTAGGATGTACTTGGCTTTCCTTATGTTCAGTTTGGCTTATTTGCGTGATTTTGCATTAACAGCTCAAATACACCTAACTTTGCAAATGAACACGATGGAAACTTGTTGGTGTGTTTTCTATGCATTTCGACCTGAAAGAAGCTAGTTCGGATGTACTTGGCTTTCCTAACGTTCAGTTTGGCTTATTTGCGTTATTTTGCATTAACAGCTCAAATACACCTAACTTTGCAAATGAACACGATGGAAACTTCTTGGTGTGTTTTCTATGCATTTCGACCTGAAAGAAGCATTTTAGGATGTACTTGGCTTTCCTAACGTTCAGTTTGGCTTATTTGCGTGATTTGGCATTAACAGCTCAAATACACCTAACTTTGCAAATGAACACGATGGAAACTTGTTGGTGTGTTTTCTATGCATTTCGACCTGAGAGAATCATTTTAGGATGTACTTGGCTTTCCTAACGTTCAGTTTGGCGTATTTGCGTGATTTGGCATTAACAGCTCAAATACACCTAACTTTGCAAATGAACACGATAGAAACTTGTTGGTGTGTTTTCTATGCATTTCGACCTGAAAGAAGCATTTTAGGATGTACTTGGCTTTCCTTATGTTCAGTTTGGCTTATTTGCGTGATTTTGCATTAACAGCTCAAATACACCTAACTTTGCAAATGAACACGATGGAAACTTGTTGGTTTGTTTTCTATGCATTTCGACCTGAAAGAAGCATGTTAGGATGTACTTGGCTTTCCTAACGTTCAGTTTGGCTTATTTGCGTGATTTTGCATTAACAGCTGAAATACACCTAACTTTGCAAATGAACACCATAGAAACTTGTTGGTGTGTTTTCTATGCATTTCGACCTGAAAGAAGCATTTTAGGATGTACTTGGCTTTCCTAACGTTCAGTTTGGCTTATTTGCGTGATTTTGCATTAACAGCTCAAATACACCTAACTTTGCAAATGAACACGATGGAAACTTGTTGGTGTGTTTTCTATGCATTTCGACCTGAAAGAAGCTAGTTCGGATGTACTTGGCTTTCCTAATGTTCAGTTTGGCTTATTTGCGTTATTTTGCATTAACAGCTCAAATACACCTAACTTTGCAAATGAACACGATGGAAACTTGTTGGTGTGTTTTCTATGCATTCCGACCTGAAAGAAGCATGTTAGGATGTACTTGGCTTTCCTAACGTTCAGTTTGGCTTATTTGCGTGATTTTGCATTAACAGCTCAAATACACCTAACTTTGCAAATGAACACGATAGAAACTTGTTGGTGTGTTTTCTATGCATTTCGACCTGAAAGAAGCATTTTAGGATGTACTTGGCTTTCCTAACGTTCAGTTTGGCTTATTTGCGTGATTTTGCATTAACAGCTCAAATACACCTAACTTTGCAAATGAACACGATGGAAACTTGTTGGTGTGTTTTCTATGCATTTCGACCTGAAAGAAGCTAGTTCGGATGTACTTGGCTTTCCTAACGTTCAGTTTGGCTTATTTGCGTGATTTTGCATTAACAGCTCAAATACACCTAACTTTGTAAATGAACACGATAGAAACTTGTTGGTGTGTTTTCTATGCATTTCGACCTGAAAGAAGCATGTTAGGATGTACTTGGCTTTCCTAACGTTCAGTTTGGCTTATTTGCGTGATTTGGCATTAACAGCTCAAATACACCTAACTTTGCAAATGAACACGATAGAAACTTGTTGGTGTGTTTTCTATGCATTTCGACCTGAAAGAAGCATTTTAGGATGTACTTGGCTTTCCTTATGTTCAGTTTGGCTTATTTGCGTGATTTGGCATTAACAGCTCAAATACACCTAACTTTGCAAATGAACACGATAGAAACTTGTTGGTGTGTTTTCTATGCATTTCGACCTGAAAGAAGCATGTTAGGATGTACTTGGCTTTCCTTATGTTCAGTTTGGCTTATTTGCGTGATTTGGCATTAACAGCTCAAATACACCTAACTTTGCAAATGAACACGATAGAAACTTGTTGGTGTGTTTTCTATGCATTTCGACCTGAAAGAAGCATGTTAGGATGTACTTGGCTTTCCTAACGTTCAGTTTGGCTTATTTGCGTGATTTGGCATTAACAGCTCAAATACACCTAACTTTGCAAATGAACACGATAGAAACTTGTTGGTGTGTTTTCTATGCATTTCGACCTGAAAGAAGCATGTTAGGATGTACTTGGCTTTCCTAACGTTCAGTTTGGCTTATTTGCGTGATTTTGCATTAACAGCTCAAATACACCTAACTTTGCAAATGAACACGATGGAAACTTGTTGGTTTGTTTTCTATGCATTTCGACCTGAAAGAAGCATGTTAGGATGTACTTGGCTTTCCTAACGTTCAGTTTGGCTTATTTGCGTGATTTTGCATTAACAGCTGAAATACACCTAACTTTGCAAATGAACACCATAGAAACTTGGTGTGTTTTCTATGCATTTCGACCTGAAAGAAGCATTTTAGGATGTACTTGGCTTTCCTAACGTTCAGTTTGGCTTATTTGCGTGATTTTGCATTAACAGCTCAAATACACCTAACTTTGCAAATGAACACGATGGAAACTTGTTGGTGTGTTTTCTATGCATTTCGACCTGAAAGAAGCTAGTTCGGATGTACTTGGCTTTCCTAATGTTCAGTTTGGCTTATTTGCGTTATTTTGCATTAACAGCTCAAATACACCTAACTTTGCAAATGAACACGATGGAAACTTGTTGGTGTGTTTTCTATGCATTCCGACCTGAAAGAAGCATGTTAGGATGTACTTGGCTTTCCTAACGTTCAGTTTGGCTTATTTGCGTGATTTTGCATTAACAGCTCAAATACACCTAACTTTGCAAATGAACACGATAGAAACTTGTTGGTGTGTTTTCTATGCATTTCGACCTGAAAGAAGCATTTTAGGATGTACTTGGCTTTCCTAACGTTCAGTTTGGCTTATTTGCGTGATTTTGCATTAACAGCTCAAATACACCTAACTTTGCAAATGAACACGATGGAAACTTGTTGGTGTGTTTTCTATGCATTTCGACCTGAAAGAAGCTAGTTCGGATGTACTTGGCTTTCCTAACGTTCAGTTTGGCTTATTTGCGTGATTTTGCATTAACAGCTCAAATACACCTAACTTTGCAAATGAACACGATGGAAACTTGTTGGTGTGTTTTCTATGCATTCCGACCTGAAAGAAGCATGTTAGGATGTACTTGGCTTTCCTAACGTTCAGTTTGGCTTATTTGCGTGATTTGGCATTAACAGCTCAAATACACCTAACTTTGCAAATGAACACGATAGAAACTTGTTGGTGTGTTTTCTATGCATTTCGACCTGAAAGAAGCATTTTAGGATGTACTTGGCTTTCCTTATGTTCAGTTTGGCTTATTTGCGTGATTTGGCATTAACAGCTCAAATACACCTAACTTTGCAAATGAACACGATAGAAACTTGTTGGTGTGTTTTCTATGCATTTCGACCTGAAAGAATCATTTTAGGATGTACTTGGCTTTCCTAACGTTCAGTTTGGCTTATTTGCGTGATTTGGCATTAACAGCTCAAATACACCTAACTTTGCAAATGAACACGATAGAAACTTGTTGGTGTGTTTTCTATGCATTTCGACCTGAAAGAAGCATGTTAGGATGTACTTGGCTTTCCTAACGTTCAGTTTGGCTTATTTGCGTGATTTGGCATTAACAGCTCAAATACACCTAACTTTGCAAATGAACACGATAGAAACTTGTTGGTGTGTTTTCTATGCATTTCGACCTGAAAGAAGCATTTTAGGATGTACTTGGCTTTCCTTATGTTCAGTTTGGCTTATTTGCGTGATTTGGCATTAACAGCTCAAATACACCTAACTTTGCAAATGAACACGATAGAAACTTGTTGGTGTGTTTTCTATGCATTTCGACCTGAAAGAAGCATGTTAGGATGTACTTGGCTTTCCTAACGTTCAGTTTGGCTTATTTGCGTGATTTGGCATTAACAGCTCAAATACACCTAACTTTGCAAATGAACACGATAGAAACTTGTTGGTGTGTTTTCTATGCATTTCGACCTGAAAGAAGCATGTTAGGATGTACTTGGCTTTCCTAACGTTCAGTTTGGCTTATTTGCGTGATTTGGCATTAACAGCTCAAATACACCTAACTTTGCAAATGAACACGATGGAAACTTGTTGGTGTGTTTTCTATGCATTCCGACCTGAAAGAAGCATGTTAGGATGTACTTGGCTTTCCTAACGTTCAGTTTGGCTTATTTGCGTGATTTGGCATTAACAGCTCAAATACACCTAACTTTGCAAATGAACACGATAGAAACTTGTTGGTGTGTTTTCTATGCATTTCGACCTGAAAGAAGCATTTTAGGATGTACTTGGCTTTCCTTATGTTCAGTTTGGCTTATTTGCGTGATTTGGCATTAACAGCTCAAATACATCTAACTTTGCAAATGAACACGATAGAAACTTGTTGGTGTGTTTTCTATGCATTTCGACCTGAAAGAAGCATGTTAGGATGTACTTGGCTTTCCTAACGTTCAGTTTGGCTTATTTGCGTGATTTGGCATTAACAGCTCAAATACACCTAACTTTGCAAATGAACACGATAGAAACTTGCTGGTGTGTTTTCTATGCATTTCGACCTGAAAGAAGCATGTTAGGATGTACTTGGCTTTCCTAACGTTCAGTTTGGCTTATTTGCGTGATTTTGCATTAACAGCTCAAATACACCTAACTTTGCAAATGAACACGATGGAAACTTGTTGGTGTGTTTTCTATGCATTCCGACCTGAAAGAAGCATGTTAGGATGTACTTGGCTTTCCTAACGTTCAGTTTGGCTTATTTGCGTGATTTTGCATAAAACAGCTGAAATACACCTAACTTTGCAAATGAACACGATAGAAACTTGTTGGTGTGTTTTCTATGCATTTCGACCTGAAAGAAGCATGTTAGGATGTACTTGGCTTTCCTAACGTTCAGTTTGGCTTATTTGCGTGATTTGGCATTAACAGCTCAAATACACCTAACTTTGCAAATGAACACGATAGAAACTTGTTGGTGTGTTTTCTATGCATTTTGACCTGAAAGAAGCATTTTAGGATGTACTTGGCTTTCCTTATGTTCAGTTTGGCTTATTTGCGTGATTTGGCATTAACAGCTCAAATACACCTAACTTTGCAAATGAACACGATATAAACTTGTTGGTGTGTTTTCTATGCATTTCGACCTGAAAGAAGCATGTTAGGATGTACTTGGCTTTCCTAACGTTCAGTTTGGCTTATTTGCGTGATTTTGCATTAACAGCTGAAATACACCTAACTTTGCAAATGAACACGATAGAAACTTGTTGGTGTGTTTTCTATGCATTTCGACCTGAAAGAAGCATTTTAGGATGTTCTTGGCTTTCCTAACGTTCAGTTTGGCTTATTTGCGTGATTTTGCATTAACAGCTCAAATACACCTAACTTTGCAAATGAACACGATGGAAACTTGTTGGTGTGTTTTCTATGCATTTCGACCTGAAAGAAGCTAGTTCGGATGTACTTGGCTTTCCTAACGTTCAGTTTGGCTTATTTGCGTTATTTTGCATTAACAGCTCAAATACACCTAACTTTGCAAATGAACACGATGGAAACTTGTTGGTGTGTTTTCTATGCATTCCGACCTGAAAGAAGCATGTTAGGATGGTACTTGGCTTTCCTAACGTTCAGTTTGGCTTATTTGCGTGATTTGGCATTAACAGCTCAAATACACCTAACTTTGCAAATGAACACGATGGAAACTTGTTGGTGTGTTTTCTATGCATTCCGACCTGAAAGAAGCATGTTAGGATGTACTTGGCTTTCCTAACGTTCAGTTTGGCTTATTTGCGTGATTTGGCATTAACAGCTCAAATACACCTAACTTTGCAAATGAACACGATAGAAACTTGTTGGTGTGTTTTCTATGCATTTCGACCTGAAAGAAGCATTTTAGGATGTACTTGGCTTTCCTTATGTTCAGTTTGGCTTATTTGCGTGATTTGGCATTAACAGCTCAAATACATCTAACTTTGCAAATGAACACGATAGAAACTTGTTGGTGTGTTTTCTATGCATTTCGACCTGAAAGAAGCATGTTAGGATGTACTTGGCTTTCCTAACGTTCAGTTTGGCTTATTTGCGTGATTTGGCATTAACAGCTCAAATACACCTAACTTTGCAAATGAACACGATAGAAACTTGTTGGTGTGTTTTCTATGCATTTCGACCTGAAAGAAGCATGTTAGGATGTACTTGGCTTTCCTAACGTTCAGTTTGGCTTATTTGCGTGATTTGGCATTAACAGCTCAAATACACCTAACTTTGCAAATGAACACGATGGAAACTTGTTGGTGTGTTTTCTATGCATTCCGACCTGAAAGAAGCATGTTAGGATGTACTTGGCTTTCCTAACGTTCAGTTTGGCTTATTTGCGTGATTTGGCATTAACAGCTCAAATACACCTAACTTTGCAAATGAACACGATAGAAACTTGTTGGTGTGTTTTCTATGCATTTCGACCTGAAAGAAGCATTTTAGGATGTACTTGGCTTTCCTTATGTTCAGTTTGGCTTATTTGCGTGATTTGGCATTAACAGCTCAAATACATCTAACTTTGCAAATGAACACGATAGAAACTTGTTGGTGTGTTTTCTATGCATTTCGACCTGAAAGAAGCATGTTAGGATGTACTTGGCTTTCCTAACGTTCAGTTTGGCTTATTTGCGTGATTTGGCATTAACAGCTCAAATACACCTAACTTTGCAAATGAACACGATAGAAACTTGTTGGTGTGTTTTCTATGCATTTCGACCTGAAAGAAGCATGTTAGGATGTACTTGGCTTTCCTAACGTTCAGTTTGGCTTATTTGCGTGATTTGGCATTAACAGCTCAAATACACCTAACTTTGCAAATGAACACGATGGAAACTTGTTGGTGTGTTTTCTATGCATTCCGACCTGAAAGAAGCATGTTAGGATGTACTTGGCTTTCCTAACGTTCAGTTTGGCTTATTTGCGTGATTTGGCATTAACAGCTCAAATACACCTAACTTTGCAAATGAACACGATAGAAACTTGTTGGTGTGTTTTCTATGCATTTCGACCTGAAAGAAGCATTTTAGGATGTACTTGGCTTTCCTTATGTTCAGTTTGGCTTATTTGCGTGATTTGGCATTAACAGCTCAAATACACCTAACTTTGCAAATGAACACGATAGAAACTTGTTGGTGTGTTTTCTATGCATTTCGACCTGAAAGAAGCATGTTAGGATGTACTTGGCTTTCCTAACGTTCAGTTTGGCTTATTTGCGTGATTTGGCATTAACAGCTCAAATACACCTAACTTTGCAAATGAACACGATAGAAACTTGTTGGTGTGTTTTCTATGCATTTCGACCTGAAAGAAGCATGTTAGGATGTACTTGGCTTTCCTAACGTTCAGTTTGGCTTATTTGCGTGATTTGGCATTAACAGCTCAAATACACCTAACTTTGCAAATGAACACGATGGAAACTTGTTGGTGTGTTTTCTATGCATTCCGACCTGAAAGAAGCATGTTAGGATGTACTTGGCTTTCCTAACGTTCAGTTTGGCTTATTTGCGTGATTTGGCATTAACAGCTCAAATACACCTAACTTTGCAAATGAACACGATAGAAACTTGTTGGTGTGTTTTCTATGCATTTCGACCTGAAAGAAGCATTTTAGGATGTACTTGGCTTTCCTTATGTTCAGTTTGGCTTATTTGCGTGATTTGGCATTAACAGCTCAAATACACCTAACTTTGCAAATGAACACGATAGAAACTTGTTGGTGTGTTTTCTATGCATTTCGACCTGAAAGAAGCATGTTAGGATGTACTTGGCTTTCCTAACGTTCAGTTTGGCTTATTTGCGTGATTTGGCATTAACAGCTCAAATACACCTAACTTTGCAAATGAACACGATAGAAACTTGTTGGTGTGTTTTCTATGCATTTCGACCTGAAAGAAGCATTTTAGGATGTACTTGGCTTTCCTTATGTTCAGTTTGGCTTATTTGCGTGATTTGGCATTAACAGCTCAAATACACCTAACTTTGCAAATGAACACGATATAAACTTGTTGGTGTGTTTTCTATGCATTTCGACCTGAAAGAAGCATGTTAGGATGTACTTGGCTTTCCTAACGTTCAGTTTGGCTTATTTGCGTGATTTTGCATTAACAGCTGAAATACACCTAACTTTGCAAATGAACACGATAGAAACTTGTTGGTGTGTTTTCTATGCATTTCGACCTGAAAGAAGCATTTTAGGATGTACTTGGCTTTCCTAACGTTCAGTTTGGCTTATTTGCGTGATTTTGCATTAACAGCTCAAATACACCTAACTTTGCAAATGAACACGATGGAAACTTGTTGGTGTGTTTTCTATGCATTTCGACCTGAAAGAAGCTAGTTCGGATGTACTTGGCTTTCCTAACGTTCAGTTTGGCTTATTTGCGTTATTTTGCATTAACAGCTCAAATACACCTAACTTTGCAAATGAACACGATGGAAACTTGTTGGTGTGTTTTCTATGCATTCCGACCTGAAAGAAGCATGTTAGGATGTACTTGGCTTTCCTAACGTTCAGTTTGGCTTATTTGCGTGATTTTGCATTAACAGCTCAAATACACCTAACTTTGCAAATGAACACGATAGAAACTTGTTGGTGTGTTTTCTATGCATTTCGACCTGAAAGAAGCATTTTAGGATGTACTTGGCTTTCCTAACGTTCAGTTTGGCTTATTTGCGTGATTTTGCATTAACAGCTCAAATACACCTAACTTTGCAAATGAACACGATGGAAACTTGTTGGTGTGTTTTCTATGCATTTCGACCTGAAAGAAGCTAGTTCGGATGTACTTGGCTTTCCTAACGTTCAGTTTGGCTTATTTGCGTGATTTTGCATTAACAGCTCAAATACACCTAACTTTGCAAATGAACACGATGGAAACTTGTTGGTGTGTTTTCTATGCATTCCGACCTGAAAGAAGCATGTTAGGATGTACTTGGCTTTCCTAACGTTCAGTTTGGCTTATTTGCGTGATTTGGCATTAACAGCTCAAATACACCTAACTTTGCAAATGAACACGATAGAAACTTGTTGGTGTGTTTTCTATGCATTTCGACCTGAAAGAAGCATTTTAGGATGTACTTGGCTTTCCTTATGTTCAGTTTGGCTTATTTGCGTGATTTGGCATTAACAGCTCAAATACACCTAACTTTGCAAATGAACACGATAGAAACTTGTTGGTGTGTTTTCTATGCATTTCGACCTGAAAGAAGCATGTTAGGATGTACTTGGCTTTCCTAACGTTCAGTTTGGCTTATTTGCGTGATTTGGCATTAACAGCTCAAATACACCTAACTTTGCAAATGAACACGATAGAAACTTGTTGGTGTGTTTTCTATGCATTTCGACCTGAAAGAAGCATGTTAGGATGTACTTGGCTTTCCTAACGTTCAGTTTGGCTTATTTGCGTGATTTGGCATTAACAGCTCAAATACACCTAACTTTGCAAATGAACACGATAGAAACTTGTTGGTGTGTTTTCTATGCATTTCGACCTGAAAGAAGCATGTTAGGATGTACTTGGCTTTCCTAACGTTCAGTTTGGCTTATTTGCGTGATTTGGCATTAACAGCTCAAATACACCTAACTTTGCAAATGAACACGATGGAAACTTGTTGGTGTGTTTTCTATGCATTCCGACCTGAAAGAAGCATGTTAGGATGTACTTGGCTTTCCTAACGTTCAGTTTGGCTTATTTGCGTGATTTGGCATTAACAGCTCAAATACACCTAACTTTGCAAATGAACACGATAGAAACTTGTTGGTGTGTTTTCTATGCATTTCGACCTGAAAGAAGCATTTTAGGATGTACTTGGCTTTCCTTATGTTCAGTTTGGCTTATTTGCGTGATTTGACATTAACAGCTCAAATACATCTAACTTTGCAAATGAACACGATAGAAACTTGTTGGTGTGTTTTCTATGCATGTCGACCTGAAAGAAGCATGTTAGGATGTACTTGGCTTTCCTAACGTTCAGTTTGGCTTATTTGCGTGATTTGGCATTAACAGCTCAAATACACCTAACTTTGCAAATGAACACGATGGAAACTTGTTGGTGTGTTTTCTATGCATTTCCGACCTGAAAGAAGCATGTTAGGATGTACTTGGCTTTCTAACGTTCAGTTTGGCTTATTTGCGTGATTTGGCATTAACAGCTCAAATACACCTAACTTTGCAAATGAACACGATAGAAACTTGTTGGTGTGTTTTCTATGCATTTCGACCTGAAAGAAGCATTTTAGGATGTACTTGGCTTTCCTTATGTTCAGTTTGGCTTATTTGCGTGATTTGGCATTAACAGCTCAAATACACCTAACTTTGCAAATGAACACGATAGAAACTTGTTGGTGTGTTTTCTATGCATTTCGACCTGAAAGAAGCATGTTAGGATGTACTTGGCTTTCCTAACGTTCAGTTTGGCTTATTTGCGTGATTTTGCATTAACAGCTCAAATACACCTAACTTTGCAAATGAACACGATGGAAACTTGTTGGTGTGTTTTCTATGCATTCCGACCTGAAAGAAGCATGTTAGGATGTACTTGGCTTTCCTAACGTTCAGTTTGGCTTATTTGCGTGATTTGGCATTAACAGCTCAAATACACCTAACTTTGCAAATGAACACGATAGAAACTTGTTGGTGTGTTTTCTATGCATTTCGACCTGAAAGAAGCATGTTAGGATGTACTTGGCTTTCCTAACGTTCAGTTTGGCTTATTTGCGTGATTTGGCATTAACAGCTCAAATACACCTAACTTTGCAAATGAACACGATAGAAACTTGTTGGTGTGTTTTCTATGCATTTCGACCTGAAAGAAGCATGTTAGGATGTACTTGGCTTTCCTAACGTTCAGTTTGGCTTATTTGCGTGATTTTGCATTAACAGCTGAAATACACCTAACTTTGCAAATGAACACGATGGAAACTTGTTGGTGTGTTTTCTATGCATTTCGACCTGAAAGAAGCATTTTAGGATGTACTTGGCTTTCCTAACGTTCAGTTTGGCTTATTTGCGTGATTTTGCATTAACAGCTCAAATACACCTAACTTTGCAAATGAACACGATGGAAACTTGTTGGTGTGTTTTCTATGCATTTCGACCTGAAAGAAGCTAGTTCGGATGTACTTGGCTTTCCTAACGTTCAGTTTGGCTTATTTGCGTTATTTTGCATTAACAGCTCAAATACACCTAACTTTGCAAATGAACACGATGGAAACTTGTTGGTGTGTTTTCTATGCATTCCGACCTGAAAGAAGCATGTTAGGATGTACTTGGCTTTCCTAACGTTCAGTTTGGCTTATTTGCGTGATTTTGCATTAACAGCTCAAATACACCTAACTTTGCAAATGAACACGATAGAAACTTGTTGGTGTGTTTTCTATGCATTTCGACCTGAAAGAAGCATTTTAGGATGTACTTGGCTTTCCTAACGTTCAGTTTGGCTTATTTGCGTGATTTTGCATTAACAGCTCAAATACACCTAACTTTGCAAATGAACACGATGGAAACTTGTTGGTGTGTTTTCTATGCATTTCGACCTGAAAGAAGCTAGTTCAGATGTACTTGGCTTTCCTAACGTTCAGTTTGGCTTATTTGCGTGATTTTGCATTAACAGCTCAAATACACCTAACTTTGCAAATGAACACGATAGAAACTTGTTCGTGTGTTTTCTATGCATTTCGACCTGAAAGAAGCATGTTAGGATGTACTTGGCTTTCCTAACGTTCAGTTTGGCTTATTTGCGTGATTTGGCATTAACAGCTCAAATACACCTAACTTTGCAAATGAACACGATAGAAACTTGTTGGTGTGTTTTCTATGCATTTCGACCTGAAAGAAGCATTTTAGGATGTACTTGGCTTTCCTTATGTTCAGTTTGGCTTATTTGCGTGATTTGGCATTAACAGCTCAAATACACCTAACTTTGCAAATGAACACGATATAAACTTGTTGGTGTGTTTTCTATGCATTTCGACCTGAAAGAAGCTAGTTCGGATGTACTTGGCTTTCCTAACGTTCAGTTTGGCTTATTTGCGTTATTTTGCATTAACAGCTCAAATACACCTAACTTTGCAAATGAACACGATGGAAACTTGTTGGTGTGTTTTCTATGCATTCGACCTGAAAGAAGCATGTTAGGATGTACTTGGCTTTCCTAACGTTCAGTTTGGCTTATTTGCGTGATTTGGCATTAACAGCTCAAATACACCTAACTTTGCAAATGAACACGATGGAAACTTGTTGGTGTGTTTTCTATGCATTCCGACCTGAAAGAAGCATGTTAGGATGTACTTGGCTTTCCTAACGTTCAGTTTGGCTTATTTGCGTGATTTGGCATTAACAGCTCAAATACACCTAACTTTGCAAATGAACACGATAGAAACTTGTTGGTGTGTTTTTCTATGCATTTCGACCTGAAAGAAGCATTTTAGGATGTACTTGGCTTTCCTTATGTTCAGTTTGGCTTATTTGCGTGATTTGGCATTAACAGCTCAAATACACCTAACTTTGCAAATGAACACGATGGAAACTTGTTGGTGTGTTTTCTATGCATTCCGACCTGAAAGAAGCATGTTAGGATGTACTTGGCTTTCCTAACGTTCAGTTTGGCTTATTTGCGTGATTTGGCATTAACAGCTCAAATACACCTAACTTTGCAAATGAACACGATGGAAACTTGTTGGTGTGTTTTCTATGCATTCCGACCTGAAAGAAGCATGTTAGGATGTACTTGGCTTTCCTAACGTTCAGTTTGGCTTATTTGCGTGATTTGGCATTAACAGCTCAAATACACCTAACTTTGCAAATGAACACGATAGAAACTTGTTGGTGTGTTTTCTCTGCATTTCGACCTGAAAGAAGCATTTTAGGATGTACTTGGCTTTCCTTATGTTCAGTTTGGCTTATTTGCGTGATTTGGCATTAACAGCTCAAATACATCTAACTTTGCAAATGAACACGATAGAAACTTGTTGGTGTGTTTTCTATGCATTTCGACCTGAAAGAAGCATGTTAGGATGTACTTGGCTTTCCTAACGTTCAGTTTGGCTTATTTGCGTGATTTGGCATTAACAGCTCAAATACACCTAACTTTGCAAATGAACACGATGGAAACTTGTTGGTGTGTTTTCTATGCATTCCGACCTGAAAGAAGCATGTTAGGATGTACTTGGCTTTCCTAACGTTCAGTTTGGCTTATTTGCGTGATTTGGCATTAACAGCTCAAATACACCTAACTTTGCAAATGAACACGATAGAAACTTGTTGGTGTGTTTTCTATGCATTTCGACCTGAAAGAAGCATTTTAGGATGTACTTGGCTTTCCTTATGTTCAGTTTGGCTTATTTGCGTGATTTGGCATTAACAGCTCAAATACACCTAACTTTGCAAATGAACACGATAGAAACTTGTTGGTGTGTTTTCTATGCATTTCGACCTGAAAGAAGCATGTTAGGATGTACTTGGCTTTCCTAACGTTCAGTTTGGCTTATTTGCGTGATTTGGCATTAACAGCTCAAATACACCTAACTTTGCAAATGAACACGATAGAAACTTGTTGGTGTGTTTTCTATGCATTTCGACCTGAAAGAAGCATGTTAGGATGTACTTGGCTTTCCTAACGTTCAGTTTGGCTTATTTGCGTGATTTGGCATTAACAGCTCAAATACACCTAACTTTGCAAATGAACACGATGGAAACTTGTTGGTGTGTTTTCTATGCATTCCGACCTGAAAGAAGCATGTTAGGATGTACTTGGCTTTCCTAACGTTCAGTTTGGCTTATTTGCGTGATTTGGCATTAACAGCTCAAATACACCTAACTTTGCAAATGAACACGATAGAAACTTGTTGGTGTGTTTTCTATGCATTTCGACCTGAAAGAAGCATTTTAGGATGTACTTGGCTTTCCTTATGTTCAGTTTGGCTTATTTGCGTGATTTGGCATTAACAGCTCAAATACACCTAACTTTGCAAATGAACACGATAGAAACTTGTTGGTGTGTTTTCTATGCATTTCGACCTGAAAGAAGCATGTTAGGATGTACTTAGCTTTCCTAACGTTCAGTTTGGCTTATTTGCGTGATTTGGCATTAACAGCTCAAATACACCTAACTTTGCAAATGAACACGATAGAAACTTGTTGGTGTGTTTTCTATGCATTTCGACCTGAAAGAAGCATTTTAGGATGTACTTGGCTTTCCTTATGTTCAGTTTGGCTTATTTGCGTGATTTGGCATTAACAGCTCAAATACACCTAACTTTGCAAATGAACACGATATAAACTTGTTGGTGTGTTTTCTATGCATTTCGACCTGAAAGAAGCATGTTAGGATGTACTTGGCTTTCCTAACGTTCAGTTTGGCTTATTTGCGTGATTTTGCATTAACAGCTGAAATACACCTAACTTTGCAAATGAACACGATAGAAACTTGTTGGTGTGTTTTCTATGCATTTCGACCTGAAAGAAGCATTTTAGGATGTACTTGGCTTTCCTAACGTTCAGTTTGGCTTATTTGCGTGATTTTGCATTAACAGCTCAAATACACCTAACTTTGCAAATGAACACGATGGAAACTTGTTGGTGTGTTTTCTATGCATTTCGACCTGAAAGAAGCTAGTTCGGATGTACTTGGCTTTCCTAACATTCAGTTTGGCTTATTTGCGTTATTTTGCATTAACAGCTCAAATACACCTAACTTTGCAAATGAACACGATGGAAACTTGTTGGTGTGTTTTCTATGCATTCCGACCTGAAAGAAGCATGTTAGGATGTACTTGGCTTTCCTAACGTTCAGTTTGGCTTATTTGCGTGATTTTGCATTAACAGCTCAAATACACCTAACTTTGCAAATGAACACGATAGAAACTTGTTGGTGTGTTTTCTATGCATTTCGACCTGAAAGAAGCATTTTAGGATGTACTTGGCTTTCCTAACGTTCAGTTTGGCTTATTTGCGTGATTTTGCATTAACAGCTCAAATACACCTAACTTTGCAAATGAACACGATGGAAACTTGTTGGTGTGTTTTCTATGCATTTCGACCTGAAAGAAGCTAGTTCGGATGTACTTGGCTTTCCTAACGTTCAGTTTGGCTTATTTGCGTGATTTTGCATTAACAGCTCAAATACACCTAACTTTGCAAATGAACACGATGGAAACTTGTTGGTGTGTTTTCTATGCATTCCGACCTGAAAGAAGCATGTTAGGATGTACTTGGCTTTCCTAACGTTCAGTTTGGCTTATTTGCGTGATTTGGCATTAACAGCTCAAATACACCTAACTTTGCAAATGAACACGATAGAAACTTGTTGGTGTGTTTTCTATGCATTTCGACCTGAAAGAAGCATTTTAGGATGCACTTGGCTTTCCTTATGTTCTGTTTGGCTTATTTGCGTGATTTGGCATTAACAGCTCAAATACACCTAACTTTGCAAATGAACACGATAGAAACTTGTTGGTGTGTTTTCTATGCATTTCGACCTGAAAGAAGCATGTTAGGATGTACTTGGCTTTCCTAACGTTCAGTTTGGCTTATTTGCGTGATTTGGCATTAACAGCTCAAATACACCTAACTTTGCAAATGAACACGATAGAAACTTGTTGGTGTGTTTTCTATGCATTTCGACCTGAAAGAAGCATGTTAGGATGTACTTGGCTTTCCTAACGTTCAGTTTGGCTTATTTGCGTGATTTGGCATTAACAGCTCAAATACACCTAACTTTGCAAATGAACACGATGGAAACTTGTTGGTGTGTTTTCTATGCATTCCGACCTGAAAGAAGCATGTTAGGATGTACTTGGCTTTCCTAACGTTCAGTTTGGCTTATTTGCGTGATTTGGCATTAACAGCTCAAATACACCTAACTTTGCAAATGAACACGATAGAAACTTGTTGGTGTGTTTTCTATGCATTTCGACCTGAAAGAAGCATTTTAGGATGTACTTGGCTTTCCTTATGTTCAGTTTGGCTTATTTGCGTGATTTGGCATTAACAGCTCAAATACATCTAACTTTGCAAATGAACACGATAGAAACTTGTTGGTGTGTTTTCTATGCATGTCGACCTGAAAGAAGCATGTTAGGATGTACTTGGCTTTCCTAACGTTCAGTTTGGCTTATTTGCGTGATTTGGCATTAACAGCTCAAATACACCTAACTTTGCAAATGAACACGATAGAAACTTGCTGGTGTGTTTTCTATGCATTTCGACCTGAAAGAAGCATGTTAGGATGTACTTGGCTTTCCTAACGTTCAGTTTGGCTTATTTGCGTGATTTTGCATTAACAGCTCAAATACACCTAACTTTGCAAATGAACACGATGGAAACTTGTTGGTGTGTTTTCTATGCATTCCGACCTGAAAGAAGCATGTTAGGATGTACTTGGCTTTCCTAACGTTCAGTTTGGCTTATTTGCGTGATTTGGCATTAACAGCTCAAATACACCTAACTTTGCAAATGAACACGATAGAAACTTGTTGGTGTGTTTTCTATGCATTTCGACCTGAAAGAAGCATGTTAGGATGTACTTGGCTTTCCTAACGTTCAGTTTGGCTTATTTGCGTGATTTGGCATTAACAGCTCAAATACACCTAACTTTGCAAATGAACACGATAGAAACTTGTTGGTGTGTTTTCTATGCATTTCGACCTGAAAGAAGCATTTTAGGATGTACTTGGCTTTCCTTATGTTCAGTTTGGCTTATTTGCGTGATTTGGCATTAACAGCTCAAATACACCTAACTTTGCAAATGAACACGATATAAACTTGTTGGTGTGTTTTCTATGCATTTCGACCTGAAAGAAGCATGTTAGGATGTACTTGGCTTTCCTAACGTTCAGTTTGGCTTATTTGCGTGATTTTGCATTAACAGCTGAAATACACCTAACTTTGCAAATGAACACGATAGAAACTTGTTGGTGTGTTTTCTATGCATTTCGACCTGAAAGAAGCATTTTAGGATGTACTTGGCTTTCCTAACGTTCAGTTTGGCTTATTTGCGTGATTTTGCATTAACAGCTCAAATACACCTAACTTTGCAAATGAACACGATGGAAACTTGTTGGTGTGTTTTCTATGCATTTCGACCTGAAAGAAGCTAGTTCGGATGTACTTGGCTTTCCTAACGTTCAGTTTGGCTTATTTGCGTTATTTTGCATTAACAGCTCAAATACACCTAACTTTGCAAATGAACACGATGGAAACTTGTTGGTGTGTTTTCTATGCATTCCGACCTGAAAGAAGCATGTTAGGATGTACTTGGCTTTCCTAACGTTCAGTTTGGCTTATTTGCGTGATTTTGCATTAACAGCTCAAATACACCTAACTTTGCAAATGAACACGATAGAAACTTGTTGGTGTGTTTTCTATGCATTTCGACCTGAAAGAAGCATTTTAGGATGTACTTGGCTTTCCTAACGTTCAGTTTGGCTTATTTGCGTGATTTTGCATTAACAGCTCAAATACACCTAACTTTGCAAATGAACACGATGGAAACTTGTTGGTGTGTTTTCTATGCATTTCGACCTGAAAGAAGCTAGTTCGGATGTACTTGGCTTTCCTAACGTTCAGTTTGGCTTATTTGCGTGATTTTGCATTAACAGCTCAAATACACCTAACTTTGCAAATGAACACGATAGAAACTTGTTGGTGTGTTTTCTATGCATTTCGACCTGAAAGAAGCATGTTAGGATGTACTTGGCTTTCCTAACGTTCAGTTTGGCTTATTTGCGTGATTTGGCATTAACAGCTCAAATACACCTAACTTTGCAAATGAACACGATAGAAACTTGTTGGTGTGTTTTCTATGCATTTCGACCTGAAAGAAGCATTTTAGGATGTACTTGGCTTTCCTTATGTTCAGTTTGGCTTATTTGCGTGATTTGGCATTAACAGCTCAAATACACCTAACTTTGCAAATGAACACGATATAAACTTGTTGGTGTGTTTTCTATGCATTTCGACCTGAAAGAAGCATGTTAGGATGTACTTGGCTTTCCTAACGTTCAGTTTGGCTTATTTGCGTGATTTTGCATTAACAGCTGAAATACACCTAACTTTGCAAATGAACACGATAGAAACTTGTTGGTGTGTTTTCTATGCATTTCGACCTGAAAGAAGCATTTTAGGATGTACTTGGCTTTCCTAACGTTCAGTTTGGCTTATTTGCGTGATTTTGCATTAACAGCTCAAATACACCTAACTTTGCAAATGAACACGATGGAAACTTGTTGGTGTGTTTTCTATGCATTTCGACCTGAAAGAAGCTAGTTCGGATGTACTTGGCTTTCCTAACGTTCAGTTTGGCTTATTTGCGTGATTTTGCATTAACAGCTCAAATACACCTAACTTTGCAAATGAACACGATGGAAACTTGTTGGTGTGTTTTCTATGCATTCCGACCTGAAAGAAGCATGTTAGGATGTACTTGGCTTTCCTAACGTTCAGTTTGGCTTATTTGCGTGATTTTGCATTAACAGCTCAAATACACCTAACTTTGCAAATGAACACGATAGAAACTTGTTGGTGTGTTTTCTATGCATTTCGACCTGAAAGAAGCATTTTAGGATGTACTTGGCTTTCCTAACGTTCAGTTTGGCTTATTTGCGTGATTTTGCATTAACAGCTCAAATACACCTAACTTTGCAAATGAACACGATGGAAACTTGTTGGTGTGTTTTCTATGCATTTCGACCTGAAAGAAGCTAGTTCGGATGTACTTGGCTTTCCTAACGTTCAGTTTGGCTTATTTGCGTGATTTTGCATTAACAGCTCAAATACACCTAACTTTGCAAATGAACACGATGGAAACTTGTTGGTGTGTTTTCTATGCATTCCGACCTGAAAGAAGCATGTTAGGATGTACTTGGCTTTCCTAACGTTCAGTTTGGCTTATTTGCGTGATTTGGCATTAACAGCTCAAATACACCTAACTTTGCAAATGAACACGATAGAAACTTGTTGGTGTGTTTTCTATGCATTTCGACCTGAAAGAATCATTTTAGGATGTACTTGGCTTTCCTTATGTTCAGTTTGGCTTATTTGCGTGATTTGGCATTAACAGCTCAAATACACCTAACTTTGCAAATGAACACGATAGAAACTTGTTGGTGTGTTTTCTATGCATTTCGACCTGAAAGAAGCATGTTAGGATGTACTTGGCTTTCCTAACGTTCAGTTTGGCTTATTTGCGTGATTTGGCATTAACAGCTCAAATACACCTAACTTTGCAAATGAACACGATAGAAACTTGTTGGTGTGTTTTCTATGCATTTCGACCTGAAAGAAGCATGTTAGGATGTACTTGGCTTTCCTAACGTTCAGTTTGGCTTATTTGCGTGATTTGGCATTAACAGCTCAAATACACCTAACTTTGCAAATGAACACGATAGAAACTTGTTGGTGTGTTTTCTATGCATTTCGACCTGAAAGAAGCATGTTAGGATGTACTTGGCTTTCCTAACGTTCAGTTTGGCTTATTTGCGTGATTTGGCATTAACAGCTCAAATACACCTAACTTTGCAAATGAACACGATGGAAACTTGTTGGTGTGTTTTCTATGCATTCCGACCTGAAAGAAGCATGTTAGGATGTACTTGGCTTTCCTAACGTTCAGTTTGGCTTATTTGCGTGATTTGGCATTAACAGCTCAAATACACCTAACTTTGCAAATGAACACGATAGAAACTTGTTGGTGTGTTTTCTATGCATTTCGACCTGAAAGAAGCATTTTAGGATGTACTTGGCTTTCCTTATGTTCAGTTTGGCTTATTTGCGTGATTTGGCATTAACAGCTCAAATACATCTAACTTTGCAAATGAACACGATAGAAACTTGTTGGTGTGTTTTCTATGCATTTCGACCTGAAAGAAGCATGTTAGGATGTACTTGGCTTTCCTAACGTTCAGTTTGGCTTATTTGCGTGATTTGGCATTAACAGCTCAAATACACCTAACTTTGCAAATGAACACGATAGAAACTTGCTGGTGTGTTTTCTATGCATTTCGACCTGAAAGAAGCATGTTAGGATGTACTTGGCTTTCCTAACGTTCAGTTTGGCTTATTTGCGTGATTTTGCATTAACAGCTCAAATACACCTAACTTTGCAAATGAACACGATGGAAACTTGTTGGTGTGTTTTCTATGCATTTCGACCTGAAAGAAGCTAGTTCGGATGTACTTGGCTTTCCTAACGTTCAGTTTGGCTTATTTGCGTTATTTTGCATTAACAGCTCAAATACACCTAACTTTGCAAATGAACACGATGGAAACTTCTTGGTGTGTTTTCTATGCATTTCGACCTGAAAGAAGCATTTTAGGATGTACTTGGCTTTCCTAACGTTCAGTTTGGCTTATTTGCGTGATTTTGCATTAACAGCTCAAATACACCTAACTTTGCAAATGAACACGATGGAAACTTGTTGGTGTGTTTTCTATGCATTTCGACCTGAAAGAAGCTAGTTCGGATGTACTTGGCTTTCCTAACGTTCAGTTTGGCTTATTTGCGTTATTTTGCATTAACAGCTCAAATACACCTAACTTTGCAAATGAACACGATGGAAACTTCTTGGTGTGTTTTCTATGCATTCCGACCTGAAAGAAGCATGTTAGGATGTACTTGGCTTTCCTAACGTTCAGTTTGGCTTATTTGCGTGATTTTGCATTAACAGCTCAAATACACCTAACTTTGCAAATGAACACGATAGAAACTTGTTGGTGTGTTTTCTATGCATTTCGACCTGAAAGAAGCATTTTAGGATGTACTTGGCTTTCCTAACGTTCAGTTTGGCTTATTTGCGTGATTTTGCATTAACAGCTCAAATACACCTAACTTTGCAAATGAACACGATGGAAACTTGTTGGTGTGTTTTCTATGCATTTCGACCTGAAAGAAGCATGTTAGGATGTACTTGGCTTTCCTAACGTTCAGTTTGGCTTATTTGCGTGATTTGGCATTAACAGCTCAAATACACCTAACTTTGCAAATGTACACGATAGAAACTTGTTGGTGTGTTTTCTATGCATTTCGACCTGAGAGAATCATTTTAGGATGTACTTGGCTTTCCTAACGTTCAGTTTGGCGTATTTGCGTGATTTGGCATTAACAGCTCAAATACACCTAACTTTGCAAATGAACACGATAGAAACTTGTTGGTGTGTTTTCTATGCATTTCGACCTGAAAGAAGCATGTTAGGATGTACTTGGCTTTCCTAACGTTCAGTTTGGCTTATTTGCGTGATTTTGCATTAACAGCTCAAATACACCTAACTTTGCAAATGAACACGATGGAAACTTGTTGGTTTGTTTTCTATGCATTTCGACCTGAAAGAAGCATGTTAGGATGTACTTGGCTTTCCTAACGTTCAGTTTGGCTTATTTGCGTGATTTGGCATTAACAGCTCAAATACACCTAACTTTGCAAATGAACACGATAGAAACTTGTTGGTGTGTTTTCTATGCATTTCGACCTGAAAGAAGCATGTTAGGATGTACTTGGCTTTCCTAACGTTCAGTTTGGCTTATTTGCGTGATTTGGCATTAACAGCTCAAATACACCTAACTTTGCAAATGAACACGATGGAAACTTGTTGGTGTGTTTTCTATGCATTCCGACCTGAAAGAAGCATGTTAGGATGTACTTGGCTTTCCTAACGTTCAGTTTGGCTTATTTGCGTGATTTGGCATTAACAGCTCAAATACACCTAACTTTGCAAATGAACACGATAGAAACTTGTTGGTGTGTTTTCTATGCATTTCGACCTGAAAGAAGCATTTTAGGATGTACTTGGCTTTCCTTATGTTCAGTTTGGCTTATTTGCGTGATTTGGCATTAACAGCTCAAATACATCTAACTTTGCAAATGAACACGATAGAAACTTGTTGGTGTGTTTTCTATGCATTTCGACATGAAAGAAGCATGTTAGGATGTACTTGGCTTTCCTAACGTTCAGTTTGGCTTATTTGCGTGATTTGGCATTAACAGCTCAAATACACCTAACTTTGCAAATGAACACGATAGAAACTTGCTGGTGTGTTTTCTATGCATTTCGACCTGAAAGAAGCATGTTAGGATGTACTTGGCTTTCCTAACGTTCAGTTTGGCTTATTTGCGTGATTTTGCATTAACAGCTCAAATACACCTAACTTTGCAAATGAACACGATGGAAACTTGTTGGTGTGTTTTCTATGCATTTCGACCTGAAAGAAGCTAGTTCGGATGTACTTGGCTTTCCTAACGTTCAGTTTGGCTTATTTGCGTTATTTTGCATTAACAGCTCAAATACACCTAACTTTGCAAATGAACACGATGGAAACTTCTTGGTGTGTTTTCTATGCATTTCGACCTGAAAGAAGCATTTTAGGATGTACTTGGCTTTCCTAACGTTCAGTTTGGCTTATTTGCGTGATTTTGCATTAACAGCTCAAATACACCTAACTTTGCAAATGAACACGATGGAAACTTGTTGGTGTGTTTTCTATGCATTTCGACCTGAAAGAAGCTAGTTCGGATGTACTTGGCTTTCCTAACGTTCAGTTTGGCTTATTTGCGTTATTTTGCATTAACAGCTCAAATACACCTAACTTTGCAAATGAACACGATGGAAACTTCTTGGTGTGTTTTCTATGCATTCCGACCTGAAAGAAGCATGTTAGGATGTACTTGGCTTTCCTAACGTTCAGTTTGGCTTATTTGCGTGATTTTGCATTAACAGCTCAAATACACCTAACTTTGCAAATGAACACGATAGAAACTTGTTGGTGTGTTTTCTATGCATTTCGACCTGAAAGAAGCATTTTAGGATGTACTTGGCTTTCCTAACGTTCAGTTTGGCTTATTTGCGTGATTTTGCATTAACAGCTCAAATACACCTAACTTTGCAAATGAACACGATGGAAACTTGTTGGTGTGTTTTCTATGCATTTCGACCTGAAAGAAGCATGTTAGGATGTACTTGGCTTTCCTAACGTTCAGTTTGGCTTATTTGCGTGATTTGGCATTAACAGCTCAAATACACCTAACTTTGCAAATGTACACGATAGAAACTTGTTGGTGTGTTTTCTATGCATTTCGACCTGAGAGAATCATTTTAGGATGTACTTGGCTTTCCTAACGTTCAGTTTGGCGTATTTGCGTGATTTGGCATTAACAGCTCAAATACACCTAACTTTGCAAATGAACACGATAGAAACTTGTTGGTGTGTTTTCTATGCATTTCGACCTGAAAGAAGCATGTTAGGATGTACTTGGCTTTCCTAACGTTCAGTTTGGCTTATTTGCGTGATTTTGCATTAACAGCTCAAATACACCTAACTTTGCAAATGAACACGATGGAAACTTGTTGGTTTGTTTTCTATGCATTTCGACCTGAAAGAAGCATGTTAGGATGTACTTGGCTTTCCTAACGTTCAGTTTGGCTTATTTGCGTGATTTTGCATTAACAGCTGAAATACACCTAACTTTGCAAATGAACACCATAGAAACTTGTTGGTGTGTTTTCTATGCATTTCGACCTGAAAGAAGCATTTTAGGATGTACTTGGCTTTCCTAACGTTCAGTTTGGCTTATTTGCGTGATTTTGCATTAACAGCTCAAATACACCTAACTTTTCAAATGAACACGATGGAAACTTGTTGGTGTGTTTTCTATGCATTTCGACCTGAAAGAAGCTAGTTCGGATGTACTTGGCTTTCCTAACGTTCAGTTTGGCTTATTTGCGTTATTTTGCATTAACAGCTCAAATACACCTAACTTTGCAAATGAACACGATGGAAACTTGTTGGTGTGTTTTCTATGCATTCCGACCTGAAAGAAGCATGTTAGGATGTACTTGGCTTTCCTAACGTTCAGTTTGGCTTATTTGCGTGATTTTGCATTAACAGCTCAAATACACCTAACTTTGCAAATGAACACGATAGAAACTTGTTGGTGTGTTTTCTATGCATTTCGACCTGAAAGAAGCATTTTAGGATGTACTTGGCTTTCCTAACGTTCAGTTTGGCTTATTTGCGTGATTTTGCATTAACAGCTCAAATACACCTAACTTTGCAAATGAACACGATGGAAACTTGTTGGTGTGTTTTCTATGCATTTCGACCTGAAAGAAGCTAGTTCGGATGTACTTGGCTTTCCTAACGTTCAGTTTGGCTTATTTGCGTGATTTTGCATTAACAGCTCAAATACACCTAACTTTGTAAATGAACACGATAGAAACTTGTTGGTGTGTTTTCTATGCATTTCGACCTGAAAGAAGCATGTTAGGATGTACTTGGCTTTCCTAACATTCAGTTTGGCTTATTTGCGTGATTTGGCATTAACAGCTCAAATACACCTAACTTTGCAAATGAACACGATAGAAACTTGCTGGTGTGTTTTCTATGCATTTCGACCTGAAAGAAGCATTTTAGGATGTACTTGGCTTTCCTTATGTTCAGTTTGGCTTATTTGCGTGATTTGGCATTAACAGCTCAAATACACCTAACTTTGCAAATGAACACGATAGAAACTTGTTGGTGTGTTTTCTATGCATTTCGACCTGAAAGAAGCATGTTAGGATGTACTTGGCTTTCCTAACGTTCAGTTTGGCTTATTTGCGTGATTTGGCATTAACAGCTCAAATACACCTAACTTTGCAAATGTACACGATAGAAACTTGTTGGTGTGTTTTCTATGCATTTCGACCTGAAAGAATCATTTTAGGATGTACTTGGCTTTCCTAACGTTCAGTTTGGCTTATTTGCGTGATTTGGCATTAACAGCTCAAATACACCTAACTTTGCAAATGAACACGATAGAAACTTGTTGGTGTGTTTTCTATGCATTTCGACCTGAAAGAAGCATGTTAGGATGTACTTGGCTTTCCTAACGTTCAGTTTGGCTTATTTGCGTGATTTTGCATTAACAGCTCAAATACACCTAACTTTGCAAATGAACACGATGGAAACTTGTTGGTTTGTTTTCTATGCATTTCGACCTGAAAGAAGCATGTTAGGATGTACTTGGCTTTCCTAACGTTCAGTTTGGCTTATTTGCGTGATTTTGCATTAACAGCTGAAATACACCTAACTTTGCAAATGAACACGATAGAAACTTGTTGGTGTGTTTTCTATGCATTTCGACCTGAAAGAAGCATTTTAGGATGTACTTGGCTTTCCTAACGTTCAGTTTGGCTTATTTGCGTGATTTTGCATTAACAGCTCAAATACACCTAACTTTGCAAATGAACACGATGGAAACTTGTTGGTTTGTTTTCTATGCATTTCGACCTGAAAGAAGCTAGTTCGGATGTACTTGGCTTTCCTAACGTTCAGTTTGGCTTATTTGCGTTATTTTGCATTAACAGCTCAAATACACCTAACTTTGCAAATGAACACGATGGAAACTTGTTGGTGTGTTTTCTATGCATTCCGACCTGAAAGAAGCATGTTAGGATGTACTTGGCTTTCCTAACGTTCAGTTTGGCTTATTTGCGTGATTTGGCATTAACAGCTCAAATACACCTAACTTTGCAAATGAACACGATAGAAACTTGTTGGTGTGTTTTCTATGCATTTCGACCTGAAAGAAGCATTTTAGGATGTACTTGGCTTTCCTAACGTTCAGTTTGGCTTATTTGCGTGATTTTGCATTAACAGCTCAAATACACCTAACTTTACAAATGAACACGATGGAAACTTGTTGGTGTGTTTTCTATGCATTTCGACCTGAAAGAAGCTAGTTCGGATGTACTTGGCTTTCCTAACGTTCAGTTTGGCTTATTTGCGTGATTTTGCATTAACAGCTCAATACACCTAACTTTGCAAATGAACACGATGGAAACTTGTTGGTGTGTTTTCTATGCATTCCGACCTGAAAGAAGCATGTTAGGATGTACTTGGCTTTCCTAACGTTCAGTTTGGCTTATTTGCGTGATTTTGCATTAACAGCTCAAATACACCTAACTTTGCAAATGAACACGATAGAAACTTGTTGGTGTGTTTTCTATGCATTTCGACCTGAAAGAAGCATTTTAGGATGTACTTGGCTTTCCTAACGTTCAGTTTGGCTTATTTGCGTGATTTGGCATTAACAGCTCAAATACACCTAACTTTGCAAATGAACACGATAGAAACTTGTTGGTGTGTTTTCTATGCATTTCGACCTGAAAGAAGCTAGTTCGGATGTACTTGGCTTTCCTAACGTTCAGTTTGGCTTATTTGCTTGATTTGGCATTAACAGCTCAAATACACCTAACTTTGCAAATGAACACGATAGAAACTTGTTGGTGTGTTTTCTATGCATTTCGACCTGAAAGAAGCATGTTAGGATGTACTTGGCTTTCCTAACGTTCAGTTTGGCTTTTTTGCGTGATTTGGCATTAACAGCTCAAATACACCTAACTTTGCAAATGAACACGATGGAAACTTGTTGGTGTGTTTTCTATGCATTCCGACCTGAAAGAAGCATGTTAGGATGTACTTGGCTTTCCTAACGTTCAGTTTGGCTTATTTGCGTGATTTGGCATTAACAGCTCAAATACACCTAACTTTGCAAATGAACACGATAGAAACTTGTTGGTGTGTTTTCTATGCATTTCGACCTGAAAGAAGCATTTTAGGATGTACTTGGCTTTCCTAACGTTCAGTTTGGCTTATTTGCGTGATTTTGCATTAACAGCTCAAATACACCTAACTTTACAAATGAACACGATGGAAACTTGTTGGTGTGTTTTCTATGCATTTCGACCTGAAAGAAGCTAGTTCGGATGTACTTGGCTTTCCTAACGTTCAGTTTGGCTTATTTGCGTGATTTTGCATTAACAGCTCAAATACACCTAACTTTGCAAATGAACACGATGGAAACTTGTTGGTGTGTTTTCTATGCATTCCGACCTGAAAGAAGCATGTTAGGATGTACTTGGCTTTCCTAACGTTCAGTTTGGCTTATTTGCGTGATTTGGCATTAACAGCTCAAATACACCTAACTTTGCAAATGAACACGATAGAAACTTGTTGGTGTGTTTTCTATGCATTTCGACCTTAAAGAAGCATTTTAGGATGTACTTGGCTTTCCTTATGTTCAGTTTGGCTTATTTGCGTGATTTGGCATTAACAGCTCAAATACACCTAACTTTGCAAATGAACACGATAGAAACTTGTTGGTGTGTTTTCTATGCATTTCGACCTGAAAGAATCATTTTAGGATGTACTTGGCTTTCCTAACGTTCAGTTTGGCTTATTTGCGTGATTTGGCATTAACAGCTCAAATACACCTAACTTTGCAAATGAACACGATAGAAACTTGTTGGTGTGTTTTCTATGCATTTCGACCTGAAAGAAGCATGTTAGGATGTACTTGGCTTTCCTAACGTTCAGTTTGGCTTATTTGCGTGATTTGGCATTAACAGCTCAAATACACCTAACTTTGCAAATGAACACGATGGAAACTTGTTGGTGTGTTTTCTATGCATTCCGACCTGAAAGAAGCATGTTAGGATGTACTTGGCTTTCCTAACGTTCAGTTTGGCTTATTTGCGTGATTTGGCATTAACAGCTCAAATACACCTAACTTTGCAAATGAACACGATAGAAACTTGTTGGTGTGTTTTCTATGCATTTCGACCTGAAAGAAGCATTTTAGGATGTACTTGGCTTTCCTTATGTTCAGTTTGGCTTATTTGCGTGATTTGGCATTAACAGCTCAAATACACCTAACTTTGCAAATGAACACGATAGAAACTTGTTGGTGTGTTTTCTATGCATTTCGACCTGAAAGAAGCATGTTAGGATGTACTTGGCTTTCCTAACGTTCAGTTTGGCTTATTTGCGTGATTTGGCATTAACAGCTCAAATACACCTAACTTTGCAAATGAACACGATAGAAACTTGTTGGTGTGTTTTCTATGCATTTCGACCTGAAAGAAGCATGTTAGGATGTACTTGGCTTTCCTAACGTTCAGTTTGGCTTATTTGCGTGATTTGGCATTAACAGCTCAAATACACCTAACTTTGCAAATGAACACGATGGAAACTTGTTGGTGTGTTTTCTATGCATTCCGACCTGAAAGAAGCATGTTAGGATGTACTTGGCTTTCCTAACGTTCAGTTTGGCTTATTTGCGTGATTTGGCATTAACAGCTCAAATACACCTAACTTTGCAAATGAACACGATAGAAACTTGTTGGTGTGTTTTCTATGCATTTCGACCTGAAAGAAGCATTTTAGGATGTACTTGGCTTTCCTTATGTTCAGTTTGGCTTATTTGCGTGATTTGGCATTAACAGCTCAAATACACCTAACTTTGCAAATGAACACGATAGAAACTTGTTGGTGTGTTTTCTATGCATTTCGACCTGAAAGAATCATTTTAGGATGTACTTGGCTTTCCTAACGTTCAGTTTGGCTTATTTGCGTGATTTGGCATTAACAGCTCAAATACACCTAACTTTGCAAATGAACACGATAGAAACTTGTTGGTGTGTTTTCTATGCATTTCGACCTGAAAGAAGCATGTTAGGATGTACTTGGCTTTCCTAACGTTCAGTTTGGCTTATTTGCGTGATTTGGCATTAACAGCTCAAATACACCTAACTTTGCAAATGAACACGATGGAAACTTGTTGGTGTGTTTTCTATGCATTCCGACCTGAAAGAAGCATGTTAGGATGTACTTGGCTTTCCTAACGTTCAGTTTGGCTTATTTGCGTGATTTGGCATTAACAGCTCAAATACACCTAACTTTGCAAATGAACACGATAGAAACTTGTTGGTGTGTTTTCTATGCATTTCGACCTGAAAGAAGCATTTTAGGATGTACTTGGCTTTCCTTATGTTCAGTTTGGCTTATTTGCGTGATTTGGCATTAACAGCTCAAATACACCTAACTTTGCAAATGAACACGATAGAAACTTGTTGGTGTGTTTTCTATGCATTTCGACCTGAAAGAAGCATGTTAGGATGTACTTGGCTTTCCTAACGTTCAGTTTGGCTTATTTGCGTGATTTGGCATTAACAGCTCAAATACACCTAACTTTGCAAATGAACACGATAGAAACTTGTTGGTGTGTTTTCTATGCATTTCGACCTGAAAGAAGCATGTTAGGATGTACTTGGCTTTCCTAACGTTCAGTTTGGCTTATTTGCGTGATTTGGCATTAACAGCTCAAATACACCTAACTTTGCAAATGAACACGATGGAAACTTGTTGGTGTGTTTTCTATGCATTCCGACCTGAAAGAAGCATGTTAGGATGTACTTGGCTTTCCTAACGTTCAGTTTGGCTTATTTGCGTGATTTGGCATTAACAGCTCAAATACACCTAACTTTGCAAATGAACACGATAGAAACTTGTTGGTGTGTTTTCTATGCATTTCGACCTGAAAGAAGCATTTTAGGATGTACTTGGCTTTCCTTATGTTCAGTTTGGCTTATTTGCGTGATTTGGCATTAACAGCTCAAATACATCTAACTTTGCAAATGAACACGATAGAAACTTGTTGGTGTGTTTTCTATGCATTTCGACCTGAAAGAAGCATGTTAGGATGTACTTGGCTTTCCTAACGTTCAGTTTGGCTTATTTGCGTGATTTGGCATTAACAGCTCAAATACACCTAACTTTGCAAATGAACACGATAGAAACTTGCTGGTGTGTTTTCTATGCATTTCGACCTGAAAGAAGCATGTTAGGATGTACTTGGCTTTCCTAACGTTCAGTTTGGCTTATTTGCGTGATTTTGCATTAACAGCTCAAATACACCTAACTTTGCAAATGAACACGATGGAAACTTGTTGGTGTGTTTTCTATGCATTCCGACCTGAAAGAAGCATGTTAGGATGTACTTGGCTTTCCTAACGTTCAGTTTGGCTTATTTGCGTGATTTGGCATTAACAGCTCAAATACACCTAACTTTGCAAATGAACACGATAGAAACTTGTTGGTGTGTTTTCTATGCATTTCGACCTGAAAGAAGCATGTTAGGATGTACTTGGCTTTCCTAACGTTCAGTTTGGCTTATTTGCGTGATTTGGCATTAACAGCTCAAATACACCTAACTTTGCAAATGAACACGATAGAAACTTGTTGGTGTGTTTTCTATGCATTTCGACCTGAAAGAAGCATTTTAGGATGTACTTGGCTTTCCTTATGTTCAGTTTGGCTTATTTGCGTGATTTGGCATTAACAGCTCAAATACACCTAACTTTGCAAATGAACACGATATAAACTTGTTGGTGTGTTTTCTATGCATTTCGACCTGAAAGAAGCATGTTAGGATGTACTTGGCTTTCCTAACGTTCAGTTTGGCTTATTTGCGTGATTTTGCATTAACAGCTGAAATACACCTAACTTTGCAAATGAACACGATAGAAACTTGTTGGTGTGTTTTCTATGCATTTCGACCTGAAAGAAGCATTTTAGGATGTACTTGGCTTTCCTAACGTTCAGTTTGGCTTATTTGCGTGATTTTGCATTAACAGCTCAAATACACCTAACTTTGCAAATGAACACGATGGAAACTTGTTGGTGTGTTTTCTATGCATTTCGACCTGAAAGAAGCTAGTTCGGATGTACTTGGCTTTCCTAACGTTCAGTTTGGCTTATTTGCGTTATTTTACATTAACAGCTCAAATACACCTAACTTTGCAAATGAACACGATGGAAACTTGTTGGTGTGTTTTCTATGCATTCCGACCTGAAAGAAGCATGTTAGGATGTACTTGGCTTTCCTAACGTTCAGTTTGGCTTATTTGCGTGATTTTGCATTAACAGCTCAAATACACCTAACTTTGCAAATGAACACGATAGAAACTTGTTGGTGTGTTTTCTATGCATTTCGACCTGAAAGAAGCATTTTAGGATGTACTTGGCTTTCCTAACGTTCAGTTTAGCTTATTTGCGTGATTTTGCATTAACAGCTCAAATACACCTAACTTTGCAAATGAACACGATGGAAACTTGTTGGTGTGTTTTCTATGCATTTCGACCTGAAAGAAGCTAGTTCGGATGTACTTGGCTTTCCTAACGTTCAGTTTGGCTTATTTGCGTGATTTTGCATTAACAGCTCAAATACACCTAACTTTGCAAATGAACACGATGGAAACTTGTTGGTGTGTTTTCTATGCATTCCGACCTGAAAGAAGCATGTTAGGATGTACTTGGCTTTCCTAACGTTCAGTTTGGCTTATTTGCGTGATTTGGCATTAACAGCTCAAATACACCTAACTTTGCAAATGAACACGATAGAAACTTGTTGGTGTGTTTTCTATGCATTTCGACCTGAAAGAAGCATTTTAGGATGCACTTGGCTTTCCTTATGTTCAGTTTGGCTTATTTGCGTGATTTGGCATTAACAGCTCAAATACACCTAACTTTGCAAATGAACACGATAGAAACTTGTTGGTGTGTTTTCTATGCATTTCGACCTGAAAGAAGCATGTTAGGATGTACTTGGCTTTCCTAACGTTCAGTTTGGCTTATTTGCGTGATTTGGCATTAACAGCTCAAATACACCTAACTTTGCAAATGAACACGATAGAAACTTGTTGGTGTGTTTTCTATGCATTTCGACCTGAAAGAAGCATGTTAGGATGTACTTGGCTTTCCTAACGTTCAGTTTGGCTTATTTGCGTGATTTGGCATTAACAGCTCAAATACACCTAACTTTGCAAATGAACACGATGGAAACTTGTTGGTGTGTTTTCTATGCATTCCGACCTGAAAGAAGCATGTTAGGATGTACTTGGCTTTCCTAACGTTCAGTTTGGCTTATTTGCGTGATTTGGCATTAACAGCTCAAATACACCTAACTTTGCAAATGAACACGATAGAAACTTGTTGGTGTGTTTTCTATGCATTTCGACCTGAAAGAAGCATTTTAGGATGTACTTGGCTTTCCTTATGTTCAGTTTGGCTTATTTGCGTGATTTGGCATTAACAGCTCAAATACACCTAACTTTGCAAATGAACACGATAGAAACTTGTTGGTGTGTTTTCTATGCATTTCGACCTGAAAGAAGCATGTTAGGATGTACTTGGCTTTCCTAACGTTCAGTTTGGCTTATTTGCGTGATTTGGCATTAACAGCTCAAATACACCTAACTTTGCAAATGAACACGATAGAAACTTGTTGGTGTGTTTTCTATGCATTTCGACCTGAAAGAAGCATGTTAGGATGTACTTGGCTTTCCTAACGTTCAGTTTGGCTTATTTGCGTGATTTGGCATTAACAGCTCAAATACACCTAACTTTGCAAATGAACACGATGGAAACTTGTTGGTGTGTTTTCTATGCATTCCGACCTGAAAGAAGCTAGTTCGGATGTACTTGGCTTTCCTAACGTTCAGTTTGGCTTATTTGCGTTATTTTGCATTAACAGCTCAAATACACCTAACTTTGCAAATGAACACGATGGAAACTTCTTGGTGTGTTTTCTATGCATTTCGACCTGAAAGAAGCATTTTAGGATGTACTTGGCTTTCCTAACGTTCAGTTTGGCTTATTTGCGTGATTTTGCATTAACAGCTCAAATACACCTAACTTTGCAAATGAACACGATGGAAACTTGTTGGTGTGTTTTCTATGCATTTCGACCTGAAAGAAGCTAGTTCGGATGTACTTGGCTTTCCTAACGTTCAGTTTGGCTTATTTGCGTTATTTTGCATTAACAGCTCAAATACACCTAACTTTGCAAATGAACACGATGGAAACTTCTTGGTGTGTTTTCTATGCATTCCGACCTGAAAGAAGCATGTTAGGATGTACTTGGCTTTCCTTACGTTCAGTTTGGCTTATTTGCGTGATTTGGCATTAACAGCTCAAATACACCTAACTTTGCAAATGAACACGATAGAAACTTGTTGGTGTGTTTTCTATGCATTTCGACCTGAAAGAAGCATTTTAGGATGTACTTGGCTTTCCTAACGTTCAGTTTGGCTTATTTGCGTGATTTTGCATTAACAGCTCAAATACACCTAACTTTGCAAATGAACACGATGGAAACTTGTTGGTGTGTTTTCTATGCATTTCGACCTGAAAGAAGCATGTTAGGATGTACTTGGCTTTCCTAACGTTCAGTTTGGCTTATTTGCGTGATTTGGCATTAACAGCTCAAATACACCTAACTTTGCAAATGTACACGATAGAAACTTGTTGGTGTGTTTTCTATGCATTTCGACCTGAGAGAATCATTTTAGGATGTACTTGGCTTTCCTAACGTTCAGTTTGGCGTATTTGCGTGATTTGGCATTAACAGCTCAAATACACCTAACTTTGCAAATGAACACGATAGAAACTTGTTGGTGTGTTTTCTATGCATTTCGACCTGAAAGAAGCATGTTAGGATGTACTTGGCTTTCCTAACGTTCAGTTTGGCTTATTTGCGTGATTTTGCATTAACAGCTCAAATACACCTAACTTTGCAAATGAACACGATGGAAACTTGTTGGTTTGTTTTCTATGCATTTCGACCTGAAAGAAGCATGTTAGGATGTACTTGGCTTTCCTAACGTTCAGTTTGGCTTATTTGCGTGATTTTGCATTAACAGCTGAAATACACCTAACTTTGCAAATGAACACCATAGAAACTTGTTGGTGTGTTTTCTATGCATTTCGACCTGAAAGAAGCATTTTAGGATGTACTTGGCTTTCCTAACGTTCAGTTTGGCTTATTTGCGTGATTTTGCATTAACAGCTCAAATACACCTAACTTTGCAAATGAACACGATGGAAACTTGTTGGTGTGTTTTCTATGCATTTCGACCTGAAAGAAGCTAGTTCGGATGTACTTGGCTTTCCTAACGTTCAGTTTGGCTTATTTGCGTTATTTTGCATTAACAGCTCAAATACACCTAACTTTGCAAATGAACACGATGGAAACTTGTTGGTGTGTTTTCTATGCATTCCGACCTGAAAGAAGCATGTTAGGATGTACTTGGCTTTCCTAACGTTCAGTTTGGCTTATTTGCGTGATTTTGCATTAACAGCTCAAATACACCTAACTTTGCAAATGAACACGATAGAAACTTGTTGGTGTGTTTTCTATGCATTTCGACCTGAAAGAAGCATTTTAGGATGTACTTGGCTTTCCTAACGTTCAGTTTGGCTTATTTGCGTGATTTTGCATTAACAGCTCAAATACACCTAACTTTGCAAATGAACACGATGGAAACTTGTTGGTGTGTTTTCTATGCATTTCGACCTGAAAGAAGCTAGTTCGGATGTACTTGGCTTTCCTAACGTTCAGTTTGGCTTATTTGCGTGATTTTGCATTAACAGCTCAAATACACCTAACTTTGTAAATGAACACGATAGAAACTTGTTGGTGTGTTTTCTATGCATTTCGACCTGAAAGAAGCATGTTAGGATGTACTTGGCTTTCCTAACGTTCAGTTTGGCTTATTTGCGTGATTTGGCATTAACAGCTCAAATACACCTAACTTTGCAAATGAACACGATAGAAACTTGCTGGTGTGTTTTCTATGCATTTCGACCTGAAAGAAGCATTTTAGGATGTACTTGGCTTTCCTTATGTTCAGTTTGGCTTATTTGCGTGATTTGGCATTAACAGCTCAAATACACCTAACTTTGCAAATGAACACGATAGAAACTTGTTGGTGTGTTTTCTATGCATTTCGACCTGAAAGAAGCATGTTAGGATGTACTTGGCTTTCCTAACGTTCAGTTTGGCTTATTTGCGTGATTTGGCATTAACAGCTCAAATACACCTAACTTTGCAAATGTACACGATAGAAACTTGTTGGTGTGTTTTCTATGCATTTCGACCTGAAAGAATCATTTTAGGATGTACTTGGCTTTCCTAACGTTCAGTTTGGCTTATTTGCGTGATTTGGCATTAACAGCTCAAATACACCTAACTTTGCAAATGAACACGATAGAAACTTGTTGGTGTGTTTTCTATGCATTTCGACCTGAAAGAAGCATGTTAGGATGTACTTGGCTTTCCTAACGTTCAGTTTGGCTTATTTGCGTGATTTGGCATTAACAGCTCAAATACACCTAACTTTGCAAATGAACACGATGGAAACTTGTTGGTTTGTTTTCTATGCATTTCGACCTGAAAGAAGCATGTTAGGATGTACTTGGCTTTCCTAACGTTCAGTTTGGCTTATTTGCGTGATTTTGCATTAACAGCTGAAATACACCTAACTTTGCAAATGAACACGATAGAAACTTGTTGGTGTGTTTTCTATGCATTTCGACCTGAAAGAAGCATTTTAGGATGTACTTGGCTTTCCTAACGTTCAGTTTGGCTTATTTGCGTGATTTTGCATTAACAGCTCAAATACACCTAACTTTGCAAATGAACACGATGGAAACTTGTTGGTGTGTTTTCTATGCATTTCGACCTGAAAGAAGCTAGTTCGGATGTACTTGGCTTTCCTAACGTTCAGTTTGGCTTATTTGCGTTATTTTGCATTAACAGCTCAAATACACCTAACTTTGCAAATGAACACGATGGAAACTTGTTGGTGTGTTTTCTATGCATTCCGACCTGAAAGAAGCATGTTAGGATGTACTTGGCTTTCCTAACGTTCAGTTTGGCTTATTTGCGTGATTTGGCATTAACAGCTCAAATACACCTAACTTTGCAAATGAACACGATAGAAACTTGTTGGTGTGTTTTCTATGCATTTCGACCTGAAAGAAGCATTTTAGGATGTACTTGGCTTTCCTAACGTTCAGTTTGGCTTATTTGCGTGATTTTGCATTAACAGCTCAAATACACCTAACTTTACAAATGAACACGATGGAAACTTGTTGGTGTGTTTTCTATGCATTTCGACCTGAAAGAAGCTAGTTCGGATGTACTTGGCTTTCCTAACGTTCAGTTTGGCTTATTTGCGTGATTTTGCATTAACAGCTCAAATACACCTAACTTTGCAAATGAACACGATGGAAACTTGTTGGTGTGTTTTCTATGCATTCCGACCTGAAAGAAGCATGTTAGGATGTACTTGGCTTTCCTAACGTTCAGTTTGGCTTATTTGCGTGATTTGGCATTAACAGCTCAAATACACCTAACTTTGCAAATGAACACGATAGAAACTTGTTGGTGTGTTTTCTATGCATTTCGACCTGAAAGAAGCATTTTAGGATGTACTTGGCTTTCCTTATGTTCAGTTTGGCTTATTTGCGTGATTTGGCATTAACAGCTCAAATACACCTAACTTTGCAAATGAACACGATAGAAACTTGTTGGTGTGTTTTCTATGCATTTCGACCTGAAAGAATCATTTTAGGATGTACTTGGCTTTCCTAACGTTCAGTTTGGCTTATTTGCGTGATTTGGCATTAACAGCTCAAATACACCTAACTTTGCAAATGAACACGATAGAAACTTGTTGGTGTGTTTTCTATGCATTTCGACCTGAAAGAAGCATGTTAGGATGTACTTGGCTTTCCTAACGTTCAGTTTGGCTTATTTGCGTGATTTGGCATTAACAGCTCAAATACACCTAACTTTGCAAATGAACACGATGGAAACTTGTTGGTGTGTTTTCTATGCATTCCGACCTGAAAGAAGCATGTTAGGATGTACTTGGCTTTCCTAACGTTCAGTTTGGCTTATTTGCGTGATTTGGCATTAACAGCTCAAATACACCTAACTTTGCAAATGAACACGATAGAAACTTGTTGGTGTGTTTTCTATGCATTTCGACCTGAAAGAAGCATTTTAGGATGTACTTGGCTTTCCTTATGTTCAGTTTGGCTTATTTGCGTGATTTGGCATTAACAGCTCAAATACACCTAACTTTGCAAATGAACACGATAGAAACTTGTTGGTGTGTTTTCTATGCATTTCGACCTGAAAGAAGCATGTTAGGATGTACTTGGCTTTCCTAACGTTCAGTTTGGCTTATTTGCGTGATTTGGCATTAACAGCTCAAATACACCTAACTTTGCAAATGAACACGATAGAAACTTGTTGGTGTGTTTTCTATGCATTTCGACCTGAAAGAAGCATGTTAGGATGTACTTGGCTTTCCTAACGTTCAGTTTGGCTTATTTGCGTGATTTGGCATTAACAGCTCAAATACACCTAACTTTGCAAATGAACACGATGGAAACTTGTTGGTGTGTTTTCTATGCATTCCGACCTGAAAGAAGCATGTTAGGATGTACTTGGCTTTCCTAACGTTCAGTTTGGCTTATTTGCGTGATTTGGCATTAACAGCTCAAATACACCTAACTTTGCAAATGAACACGATAGAAACTTGTTGGTGTGTTTTCTATGCATTTCGACCTGAAAGAAGCATTTTAGGATGTACTTGGCTTTCCTTATGTTCAGTTTGGCTTATTTGCGTGATTTGGCATTAACAGCTCAAATACATCTAACTTTGCAAATGAACACGATAGAAACTTGTTGGTGTGTTTTCTATGCATTTCGACCTGAAAGAAGCATGTTAGGATGTACTTGGCTTTCCTAACGTTCAGTTTGGCTTATTTGCGTGATTTGGCATTAACAGCTCAAATACACCTAACTTTGCAAATGAACACGATAGAAACTTGCTGGTGTGTTTTCTATGCATTTCGACCTGAAAGAAGCATGTTAGGATGTACTTGGCTTTCCTAACGTTCAGTTTGGCTTATTTGCGTGATTTTGCATTAACAGCTCAAATACACCTAACTTTGCAAATGAACACGATGGAAACTTGTTGGTGTGTTTTCTATGCATTCCGACCTGAAAGAAGCATGTTAGGATGTACTTGGCTTTCCTAACGTTCAGTTTGGCTTATTTGCGTGATTTGGCATTAACAGCTCAAATACACCTAACTTTGCAAATGAACACGATAGAAACTTGTTGGTGTGTTTTCTATGCATTTCGACCTGAAAGAAGCATGTTAGGATGTACTTGGCTTTCCTAACGTTCAGTTTGGCTTATTTGCGTGATTTGGCATTAACAGCTCAAATACACCTAACTTTGCAAATGAACACGATAGAAACTTGTTGGTGTGTTTTCTATGCATTTCGACCTGAAAGAAGCATTTTAGGATGTACTTGGCTTTCCTAACGTTCAGTTTGGCTTATTTGCGTGATTTTGCATTAACAGCTCAAATACACCTAACTTTACAAATGAACACGATGGAAACTTGTTGGTGTGTTTTCTATGCATTTCGACCTGAAAGAAGCTAGTTCGGATGTACTTGGCTTTCCTAACGTTCAGTTTGGCTTATTTGCGTGATTTTGCATTAACAGCTCAAATACACCTAACTTTGCAAATGAACACGATGGAAACTTGTTGGTGTGTTTTCTATGCATTCCGACCTGAAAGAAGCATGTTAGGATGTACTTGGCTTTCCTAACGTTCAGTTTGGCTTATTTGCGTGATTTGGCATTAACAGCTCAAATACACCTAACTTTGCAAATGAACACGATAGAAACTTGTTGGTGTGTTTTCTATGCATTTCGACCTGAAAGAAGCATTTTAGGATGTACTTGGCTTTCCTTATGTTCAGTTTGGCTTATTTGCGTGATTTGGCATTAACAGCTCAAATACACCTAACTTTGCAAATGAACACGATAGAAACTTGTTGGTGTGTTTTCTATGCATTTCGACCTGAAAGAATCATTTTAGGATGTACTTGGCTTTCCTAACGTTCAGTTTGGCTTATTTGCGTGATTTGGCATTAACAGCTCAAATACACCTAACTTTGCAAATGAACAGGATAGAAACTTGTTGGTGTGTTTTCTATGCATTTCGACCTGAAAGAAGCATGTTAGGATGTACTTGGCTTTCCTAACGTTCAGTTTGGCTTATTTGCGTGATTTGGCATTAACAGCTCAAATACACCTAACTTTGCAAATGAACACGATGGAAACTTGTTGGTGTGTTTTCTATGCATTCCGACCTGAAAGAAGCATGTTAGGATGTACTTGGCTTTCCTAACGTTCAGTTTGGCTTATTTGCGTGATTTGGCATTAACAGCTCAAATACACCTAACTTTGCAAATGAACACGATAGAAACTTGTTGGTGTGTTTTCTATGCATTTCGACCTGAAAGAAGCATTTTAGGATGTACTTGGCTTTCCTTATGTTCAGTTTGGCTTATTTGCGTGATTTGGCATTAACAGCTCAAATACACCTAACTTTGCAAATGAACACGATAGAAACTTGTTGGTGTGTTTTCTATGCATTTCGACCTGAAAGAAGCATGTTAGGATGTACTTGGCTTTCCTAACGTTCAGTTTGGCTTATTTGCGTGATTTGGCATTAACAGCTCAAATACACCTAACTTTGCAAATGAACACGATAGAAACTTGTTGGTGTGTTTTCTATGCATTTCGACCTGAAAGAAGCATGTTAGGATGTACTTGGCTTTCCTAACGTTCAGTTTGGCTTATTTGCGTGATTTGGCATTAACAGCTCAAATACACCTAACTTTGCAAATGAACACGATGGAAACTTGTTGGTGTGTTTTCTATGCATTCCGACCTGAAAGAAGCATGTTAGGATGTACTTGGCTTTCCTAACGTTCAGTTTGGCTTATTTGCGTGATTTGGCATTAACAGCTCAAATACACCTAACTTTGCAAATGAACACGATAGAAACTTGTTGGTGTGTTTTCTATGCATTTCGACCTGAAAGAAGCATTTTAGGATGTACTTGGCTTTCCTTATGTTCAGTTTGGCTTATTTGCGTGATTTGGCATTAACAGCTCAAATACATCTAACTTTGCAAATGAACACGATAGAAACTTGTTGGTGTGTTTTCTATGCATTTCGACCTGAAAGAAGCATGTTAGGATGTACTTGGCTTTCCTAACGTTCAGTTTGGCTTATTTGCGTGATTTGGCATTAACAGCTCAAATACACCTAACTTTGCAAATGAACACGATAGAAACTTGCTGGTGTGTTTTCTATGCATTTCGACCTGAAAGAAGCATGTTAGGATGTACTTGGCTTTCCTAACGTTCAGTTTGGCTTATTTGCGTGATTTTGCATTAACAGCTCAAATACACCTAACTTTGCAAATGAACACGATGGAAACTTGTTGGTGTGTTTTCTATGCATTCCGACCTGAAAGAAGCATGTTAGGATGTACTTGGCTTTCCTAACGTTCAGTTTGGCTTATTTGCGTGATTTGGCATTAACAGCTCAAATACACCTAACTTTGCAAATGAACACGATAGAAACTTGTTGGTGTGTTTTCTATGCATTTCGACCTGAAAGAAGCATGTTAGGATGTACTTGGCTTTCCTAACGTTCAGTTTGGCTTATTTGCGTGATTTGGCATTAACAGCTCAAATACACCTAACTTTGCAAATGAACACGATAGAAACTTGTTGGTGTGTTTTCTATGCATTTCGACCTGAAAGAAGCATTTTAGGATGTACTTGGCTTTCCTTATGTTCAGTTTGGCTTATTTGCGTGATTTGGCATTAACAGCTCAAATACACCTAACTTTGCAAATGAACACGATATAAACTTGTTGGTGTGTTTTCTATGCATTTCGACCTGAAAGAAGCATGTTAGGATGTACTTGGCTTTCCTAACGTTCAGTTTGGCTTATTTGCGTGATTTTGCATTAACAGCTGAAATACACCTAACTTTGCAAATGAACACGATAGAAACTTGTTGGTGTGTTTTCTATGCATTTCGACCTGAAAGAAGCATTTTAGGATGTACTTGGCTTTCCTAACGTTCAGTTTGGCTTATTTGCGTGATTTTGCATTAACAGCTCAAATACACCTAACTTTGCAAATGAACACGATGGAAACTTGTTGGTGTGTTTTCTATGCATTCCGACCTGAAAGAAGCATGTTAGGATGTACTTGGCTTTCCTAACGTTCAGTTTGGCTTATTTGCGTGATTTTGCATTAACAGCTCAAATACACCTAACTTTGCAAATGAACACGATAGAAACTTGTTGGTGTGTTTTCTATGCATTTCGACCTGAAAGAAGCATTTTAGGATGTACTTGGCTTTCCTAACGTTCAGTTTAGCTTATTTGCGTGATTTTGCATTAACAGCTCAAATACACCTAACTTTGCAAATGAACACGATGGAAACTTGTTGGTGTGTTTTCTATGCATTTCGACCTGAAAGAAGCTAGTTCGGATGTACTTGGCTTTCCTAACGTTCAGTTTGGCTTATTTGCGTGATTTTGCATTAACAGCTCAAATACACCTAACTTTGCAAATGAACACGATGGAAACTTGTTGGTGTGTTTTCTATGCATTCCGACCTGAAAGAAGCATGTTAGGATGTACTTGGCTTTCTTAACGTTCAGTTTGGCTTATTTGCGTGATTTGGCATTAACAGCTCAAATACACCTAACTTTGCAAATGAACACGATAGAAACTTGTTGGTGTGTTTTCTATGCATTTCGACCTGAAAGAAGCATTTTAGGATGTACTTGGCTTTCCTTATGTTCAGTTTGGCTTATTTGCGTGATTTGGCATTAACAGCTCAAATACACCTAACTTTGCAAATGAACACGATAGAAACTTGTTGGTGTGTTTTCTATGCATTTCGACCTGAAAGAAGCATGTTAGGATGTACTTGGCTTTCCTAACGTTCAGTTTGGCTTATTTGCGTGATTTGGCATTAACAGCTCAAATACACCTAACTTTGCAAATGAACACGATAGAAACTTGTTGGTGTGTTTTCTATGCATTTCGACCTGAAAGAAGCATGTTAGGATGTACTTGGCTTTCCTAACGTTCAGTTTGGCTTATTTGCGTGATTTGGCATTAACAGCTCAAATACACCTAACTTTGCAAATGAACACGATGGAAACTTGTTGGTGTGTTTTCTATGCATTCCGACCTGAAAGAAGCATGTTAGGATGTACTTGGCTTTCCTAACGTTCAGTTTGGCTTATTTGCGTGATTTGGCATTAACAGCTCAAATACACCTAACTTTGCAAATGAACACGATAGAAACTTGTTGGTGTGTTTTCTATGCATTTCGACCTGAAAGAAGCATTTTAGGATGTACTTGGCTTTCCTTATGTTCAGTTTGGCTTATTTGCGTGATTTGGCATTAACAGCTCAAATACACCTAACTTTGCAAATGAACACGATAGAAACTTGTTGGTGTGTTTTCTATGCATTTCGACCTGAAAGAAGCATGTTAGGATGTACTTGGCTTTCCTAACGTTCAGTTTGGCTTATTTGCGTGATTTGGCATTAACAGCTCAAATACACCTAACTTTGCAAATGAACACGATAGAAACTTGTTGGTGTGTTTTCTATGCATTTCGACCTGAAAGAAGCATGTTAGGATGTACTTGGCTTTCCTAACGTTCAGTTTGGCTTATTTGCGTGATTTGGCATTAACAGCTCAAATACACCTAACTTTGCAAATGAACACGATGGAAACTTGTTGGTGTGTTTTCTATGCATTCCGACCTGAAAGAAGCATGTTAGGATGTACTTGGCTTTCCTAACGTTCAGTTTGGCTTATTTGCGTGATTTGGCATTAACAGCTCAAATACACCTAACTTTGCAAATGAACACGATAGAAACTTGTTGGTGTGTTTTCTATGCATTTCGACCTGAAAGAAGCATTTTAGGATGTACTTGGCTTTCCTTATGTTCAGTTTGGCTTATTTGCGTGATTTGGCATTAACAGCTCAAATACATCTAACTTTGCAAATGAACACGATAGAAACTTGTTGGTGTGTTTTCTATGCATTTCGACCTGAAAGAAGCATGTTAGGATGTACTTGGCTTTCCTAACGTTCAGTTTGGCTTATTTGCGTGATTTGGCATTAACAGCTCAAATACACCTAACTTTGCAAATGAACACGATAGAAACTTGCTGGTGTGTTTTCTATGCATTTCGACCTGAAAGAAGCATGTTAGGATGTACTTGGCTTTCCTAACGTTCAGTTTGGCTTATTTGCGTGATTTTGCATTAACAGCTCAAATACACCTAACTTTGCAAATGAACACGATGGAAACTTGTTGGTGTGTTTTCTATGCATTTCGACCTGAAAGAAGCATGTTAGGATGTACTTGGCTTTCCTAACGTTCAGTTTGGCTTATTTGCGTGATTTGGCATTAACAGCTCAAATACACCTAACTTTGCAAATGAACACGATAGAAACTTGTTGGTGTGTTTTCTATGCATTTCGACCTGAAAGAAGCATTTTAGGATGTACTTGGCTTTCCTTATGTTCAGTTTGGCTTATTTGCGTGATTTGGCATTAACAGCTCAAATACACCTAACTTTGCAAATGAACACGATATAAACTTGTTGGTGTGTTTTCTATGCATTTCGACCTGAAAGAAGCATGTTAGGATGTACTTGGCTTTCCTAACGTTCAGTTTGGCTTATTTGCGTGATTTGGCATTAACAGCTCAAATACACCTAACTTTGCAAATGTACACGATAGAAACTTGTTGGTGTGTTTTCTATGCATTTCGACCTGAAAGAAGCATTTTAGGATGTACTTGGCTTTCCTAACGTTCAGTTTGGCTTATTTGCGTGATTTTGCATTAACAGCTCAAATACACCTAACTTTGCAAATGAACACGATGGAAACTTGTTGGTTTGTTTTCTATGCATTTCGACCTGAAAGAAGCATGTTAGGATGTACTTGGCTTTCCTAACGTTCAGTTTGGCTTATTTGCGTGATTTTGCATTAACAGCTGAAATACACCTAACTTTGCAAATGAACACGATAGAAACTTGTTGGTGTGTTTTCTATGCATTTCGACCTGAAAGAAGCATTTTAGGATGTACTTGGCTTTCCTAACGTTCAGTTTGGCTTATTTGCGTGATTTTGCATTAACAGCTCAAATACACCTAACTTTGCAAATGAACACGATGGAAACTTGTTGGTGTGTTTTCTATGCATTTCGACCTGAAAGAAGCTAGTTTGGATGTACTTGGCTTTCCTAACGTTCAGTTTGGCTTATTTGCGTTATTTTGCATTAACAGCTCAAATACACCTAACTTTGCAAATGAACACGATGGAAACTTGTTGGTGTGTTTTCTATGCATTCCGACCTGAAAGAAGCATGTTAGGATGTACTTGGCTTTCCTAACGTTCAGTTTGGCTTATTTGCGTGATTTTGCATTAACAGCTCAAATACACCTAACTTTGCAAATGAACACGATAGAAACTTGTTGGTGTGTTTTCTATGCATTTCGACCTGAAAGAAGCATTTTAGGATGTACTTGGCTTTCCTAACGTTCAGTTTGGCTTATTTGCGTGATTTTGCATTAACAGCTCAAATACACCTAACTTTGCAAATGAACACGATGGAAACTTGTTGGTGTGTTTTCTATGCATTCCGACCTGAAAGAAGCATGTTAGGATGTACTTGGCTTTCCTAACGTTCAGTTTGGCTTATTTGCGTGATTTGGCATTAACAGCTCAAATACACCTAACTTTGCAAATGAACACGATGGAAACTTGTTGGTGTGTTTTCTATGCATTCCGACCTGAAAGAAGCATGTTAGGATGTACTTGGCTTTCCTAACGTTCAGTTTGGCTTATTTGCGTGATTTGGCATTAACAGCTCAAATACACCTAACTTTGCAAATGAACACGATAGAAACTTGTTGGTGTGTTTTCTATGCATTTCGACCTGAAAGAAGCATTTTAGGATGTACTTGGCTTTCCTTATGTTCAGTTTGGCTTATTTGCGTGATTTGGCATTAACAGCTCAAATACACCTAACTTTGCAAATGAACACGATAGAAACTTGTTGGTGTGTTTTCTATGCATTTCGACCTGAAAGAAGCATGTTAGGATGTACTTGGCTTTCCTAACGTTCAGTTTGGCTTATTTGCGTGATTTGGCATTAACAGCTCAAATACACCTAACTTTGCAAATGAACACGATAGAAACTTGTTGGTGTGTTTTCTATGCATTTCGACCTGAAAGAAGCATGTTAGGATGTACTTGGCTTTCCTAACGTTCAGTTTGGCTTATTTGCGTGATTTGGCATTAACAGCTCAAATACACCTAACTTTGCAAATGAACACGATGGAAACTTGTTGGTGTGTTTTCTATGCATTCCGACCTGAAAGAAGCATGTTAGGATGTACTTGGCTTTCCTAACGTTCAGTTTGGCTTATTTGCGTGATTTGGCATTAACAGCTCAAATACACCTAACTTTGCAAATGAACACGATAGAAACTTGTTGGTGTGTTTTCTATGCATTTCGACCTGAAAGAAGCATTTTAGGATGTACTTGGCTTTCCTTATGTTCAGTTTGGCTTATTTGCGTGATTTGGCATTAACAGCTCAAATACATCTAACTTTGCAAATGAACACGATAGAAACTTGTTGGTGTGTTTTCTATGCATTTCGACCTGAAAGAAGCATGTTAGGATGTACTTGGCTTTCCTAACGTTCAGTTTGGCTTATTTGCGTGATTTGGCATTAACACCTCAAATACACCTAACTTTGCAAATGAACACGATAGAAACTTGCTGGTGTGTTTTCTATGCATTTCGACCTGAAAGAAGCATGTTAGGATGTACTTGGCTTTCCTAACGTTCAGTTTGGCTTATTTGCGTGATTTTGCATTAACAGCTCAAATACACCTAACTTTGCAAATGAACACGATGGAAACTTGTTGGTGTGTTTTCTATGCATTTCGACCTGAAAGAAGCTAGTTCGGATGTACTTGGCTTTCCTAACGTTCAGTTTGGCTTATTTGCGTGATTTTGCATTAACAGCTCAAATACACCTAACTTTGTAAATGAACACGATAGAAACTTGTTGGTGTGTTTTCTATGCATTTCGACCTGAAAGAAGCATGTTAGGATGTACTTGGCTTTCCTAACGTTCAGTTTGGCTTATTTGCGTGATTTGGCATTAACAGCTCAAATACACCTAACTTTGCAAATGAACACGATAGAAACTTGTTGGTGTGTTTTCTGTGCATTTCGACCTGAAAGAAGCATTTTAGGATGTACTTGGATTTCCTTATGTTCAGTTTGGCTTATTTGCGTGATTTGGCATTAACAGCTCAAATACACCTAACTTTGCAAATGAACACGATATAAACTTGTTGGTGTGTTTTCTATGCATTTCGACCTGAAAGAAGCATGTTAGGATGTACTTGGCTTTCCTAACGTTCAGTTTGGCTTCTTTGCGTGATTTGGCATTAACAGCTCAAATACACCTAACTTTGCAAATGTACACGATAGAAACTTGTTGGTGTGTTTTCTATGCATTTCGACCTGAAAGAATCATTTTAGGATGTACTTGGCTTTCCTAACGTTCAGTTTGGCTTATTTGCGTGATTTGGCATTAACAGCTCAAATACACCTAACTTTGCAAATGAACACGATAGAAACTTGTTGGTGTGTTTTCTATGCATTTCGACCTGAAAGAAGCATGTTAGGATGTACTTGGCTTTCCTAACGTTCAGTTTGGCTTATTTGCGTGATTTTGCATTAACAGCTCAAATACACCTAACTTTGCAAATGAACACGATGGAAACTTGTTGGTTTGTTTTCTATGCATTTCGACCTGAAAGAAGCATGTTAGGATGTACTTGGCTTTCCTAACGTTCAGTTTGGCTTATTTGCGTGATTTTGCATTAACAGCTGAAATACACCTAACTTTGCAAATGAACACGATAGAAACTTGTTGGTGTGTTTTCTATGCATTTCGACCTGAAAGAAGCATTTTAGGATGTACTTGGCTTTCCTAACGTTCAGTTTGGCTTATTTGCGTGATTTTGCATTAACAGCTCAAATACACCTAACTTTGCAAATGAACACGATGGAAACTTGTTGGTGTGTTTTCTATGCATTTCGACCTGAAAGAAGCTAGTTTGGATGTACTTGGCTTTCCTAACGTTCAGTTTGGCTTATTTGCGTTATTTTGCATTAACAGCTCAAATACACCTAACTTTGCAAATGAACACGATGGAAACTTGTTGGTGTGTTTTCTATGCATTCCGACCTGAAAGAAGCATGTTAGGATGTACTTGGCTTTCCTAACGTTCAGTTTGGCTTATTTGCGTGATTTTGCATTAACAGCTCAAATACACCTAACTTTGCAAATGAACACGATAGAAACTTGTTGGTGTGTTTTCTATGCATTTCGACCTGAAAGAAGCATTTTAGGATGTACTTGGCTTTCCTAACGTTCAGTTTGGCTTATTTGCGTGATTTTGCATTAACAGCTCAAATACACCTAACTTTGCAAATGAACACGATGGAAACTTGTTGGTGTGTTTTCTATGCATTCCGACCTGAAAGAAGCATGTTAGGATGTACTTGGCTTTCCTAACGTTCAGTTTGGCTTATTTGCGTGATTTGGCATTAACAGCTCAAATACACCTAACTTTGCAAATGAACACGATGGAAACTTGTTGGTGTGTTTTCTATGCATTCCGACCTGAAAGAAGCATGTTAGGATGTACTTGGCTTTCCTAACGTTCAGTTTGGCTTATTTGCGTGATTTGGCATTAACAGCTCAAATACACCTAACTTTGCAAATGAACACGATAGAAACTTGTTGGTGTGTTTTCTATGCATTTCGACCTGAAAGAAGCATTTTAGGATGTACTTGGCTTTCCTTATGTTCAGTTTGGCTTATTTGCGTGATTTGGCATTAACAGCTCAAATACACCTAACTTTGCAAATGAACACGATAGAAACTTGTTGGTGTGTTTTCTATGCATTTCGACCTGAAAGAAGCATGTTAGGATGTACTTGGCTTTCCTAACGTTCAGTTTGGCTTATTTGCGTGATTTGGCATTAACAGCTCAAATACACCTAACTTTGCAAATGAACACGATAGAAACTTGTTGGTGTGTTTTCTATGCATTTCGACCTGAAAGAAGCATGTTAGGATGTACTTGGCTTTCCTAACGTTCAGTTTGGCTTATTTGCGTGATTTGGCATTAACAGCTCAAATACACCTAACTTTGCAAATGAACACGATGGAAACTTGTTGGTGTGTTTTCTATGCATTCCGACCTGAAAGAAGCATGTTAGGATGTACTTGGCTTTCCTAACGTTCAGTTTGGCTTATTTGCGTGATTTGGCATTAACAGCTCAAATACACCTAACTTTGCAAATGAACACGATAGAAACTTGTTGGTGTGTTTTCTATGCATTTCGACCTGAAAGAAGCATTTTAGGATGTACTTGGCTTTCCTTATGTTCAGTTTGGCTTATTTGCGTGATTTGGCATTAACAGCTCAAATACACCTAACTTTGCAAATGAACACGATAGAAACTTGTTGGTGTGTTTTCTATGCATTTCGACCTGAAAGAAGCATGTTAGGATGTACTTGGCTTTCCTAACGTTCAGTTTGGCTTATTTGCGTGATTTGGCATTAACAGCTCAAATACACCTAACTTTGCAAATGAACACGATAGAAACTTGTTGGTGTGTTTTCTATGCATTTCGACCTGAAAGAAGCTAGTTCGGATGTACTTGGCTTTCCTAACGTTCAGTTTGGCTTATTTGCGTGATTTGGCATTAACAGCTCAAATACACCTAACTTTGCAAATGAACACGATAGAAACTTGTTGGTGTGTTTTCTATGCATTTCGACCTGAAAGAAGCATTTTAGGATGTACTTGGCTTTCCTTATGTTCAGTTTGGCTTATTTGCGTGATTTGGCATTAACAGCTCAAATACACCTAACTTTGCAAATGAACACGATAGAAACTTGCTGGTGTGTTTTCTATGCATTTCGACCTGAAAGAAGCATGTTAGGATGTACTTGGCTTTCCTAACGTTCAGTTTGGCTTATTTGCGTGATTTTGCATTAACAGCTCAAATACACCTAACTTTGCAAATGAACACGATGGAAACTTGTTGGTGTGTTTTCTATGCATTTCGACCTGAAAGAAGCTAGTTCGGATGTACTTGGCTTTCCTAACGTTCAGTTTGGCTTATTTGCGTGATTTTGCATTAACAGCTCAAATACACCTAACTTTGTAAATGAACACGATAGAAACTTGTTGGTGTGTTTTCTATGCATTTCGACCTGAAAGAAGCATGTTAGGATGTACTTGGCTTTCCTAACGTTCAGTTTGGCTTATTTGCGTGATTTGGCATTAACAGCTCAAATACACCTAACTTTGCAAATGAACACGATAGAAACTTGTTGGTGTGTTTTCTATGCATTTCGACCTGAAAGAAGCATTTTAGGATGTACTTGGCTTTCCTAACGTTCAGTTTGGCTTATTTGCGTGATTTGGCATTAACAGCTCAAATACACCTAACTTTGCAAATGAACACGATAGAAACTTGTTGGTGTGTTTTCTATGCATTTCGACCTGAAAGAAGCATGTTAGGATGTACTTGCCTTTCCTAACGTTCAGTTTGGCTTATTTGCGTGATTTTGCATTAACAGCTCAAATACACCTAACTTTGCAAATGAACACGATGGAAACTTGTTGGTTTGTTTTCTATGCATTTCGACCTGAAAGAAGCATGTTAGGATGTACTTGGCTTTCCTAACGTTCAGTTTGGCTTATTTGCGTGATTTTGCATTAACAGCTGAAATACACCTAACTTTGCAAATGAACACGATAGAAACTTGTTGGTGTGTTTTCTATGCATTTCGACCTGAAAGAAGCATTTTAGGATGTACTTGGCTTTCCTAACGTTCAGTTTGGCTTATTTGCGTGATTTTGCATTAACAGCTCAAATACACCTAACTTTGCAAATGAACACGATGGAAACTTGTTGGTGTGTTTTCTATGCATTTCGACCTGAAAGAAGCTAGTTTGGATGTAGTTGGCTTTCCTAACGTTCAGTTTGGCTTATTTGCGTTATTTTGCATTAACAGCTCAAATACACCTAACTTTGCAAATGAACACGATGGAAACTTGTTGGTGTGTTTTCTATGCATTCCGACCTGAAAGAAGCATGTTAGGATGTACTTACTTGGCTTTCCTAACGTTCAGTTTGGCTTATTTGCGTGATTTTGCATTAACAGCTCAAATACACCTAACTTTGCAAATGAACACGATAGAAACTTGTTGGTTTGTTTTCTATGCATTTCGACCTGAAAGAAGCATGTTAGGATGTACTTGGCTTTCCTAACGTTCACTTTGGCTTATTTGCGTGATTTTGCATTAACAGCTGAAATACACCTAACTTTGCAAATGAACACGATAGAAACTTGTTGGTGTGTTTTCTATGCATTTCGACCTGAAAGAAGCATTTTAGGATGTACTTGGCTTTCCTAACGTTCAGTTTGGCTTATTTGCGTGATTTTGCATTAACAGCTCAAATACACCTAACTTTGCAAATGAACACGATGGAAACTTGTTGGTGTGTTTTCTATGCATTTCGACCTGAAAGAAGCTAGTTCGGATGTACTTGGCTTTCCTAACGTTCAGTTTGGCTTATTTGCGTTATTTTGCATTAACAGCTCAAATACACCTAACTTTGCAAATGAACACGATGGAAACTTCTTGGTGTGTTTTCTATGCATTCCGACCTGAAAGAAGCATGTTAGGATGTACTTGGCTTTCCTAACGTTCAGTTTGGCTTATTTGCGTGATTTTGCATTAACAGCTCAAATACAGCTAACTTTGCAAATGAACACGATAGAAACTTGTTGGTGTGTTTTCTATGCATTTCGACCTGAAAGAAGCATTTTAGGATGTACTTGGCTTTCCTAACGTTCAGTTTGGCTTATTTGCGTGATTTGGCATTAACAGCTCAAATACACCTAACTTTGCAAATGAACACGATGGAAACTTGTTGGTGTGTTTTCTATGCATTTCGACCTGAAAGAATCATTTTAGGATGTACTTGGCTTTCCTAACGTTCAGTTTGGCGTATTTGCGTGATTTGGCATTAACAGCTCAAATACACCTAACTTTGCAAATGAACACGATAGAAACTTGTTGGTGTGTTTTCTATGCATTTCGACCTGAAAGAAGCATGTTAGGATGTACTTGGCTTTCCTAACGTTCAGTTTGGCTTATTTGCGTGATTTTGCATTAACAGCTCAAATACACCTAACTTTGCAAATGAACACGATGGAAACTTGTTGGTTTGTTTTCTATGCATTTCGACCTGAAAGAAGCATGTTAGGATGTACTTGGCTTTCCTAACGTTCAGTTTGGCTTATTTGCGTGATTTTGCATTAACAGCTGAAATACACCTAACTTTGCAAATGAACACCATAGAAACTTGTTGGTGTGTTTTCTATGCATTTCGACCTGAAAGAAGCATTTTAGGATGTACTTGGCTTTCCTAACGTTCAGTTTGGCTTATTTGCGTGATTTTGCATTAACAGCTCAAATACACCTAACTTTGGAAATGAACACGATGGAAACTTGTTGGTGTGTTTTCTATGCATTTCGACCTGAAAGAAGCTAGTTCGGATGTACTTGGCTTTCCTAACGTTCAGTTTGGCTTATTTGCGTTATTTTGCATTAACAGCTCAAATACACCTAACTTTGCAAATGAACACGATGGAAACTTGTTGGTGTGTTTTCTATGCATTCCGACCTGAAAGAAGCATGTTAGGATGTACTTGGCTTTCCTAACGTTCAGTTTGGCTTATTTGCGTGATTTTGCATTAACAGCTCAAATACACCTAACTTTGCAAATGAACACCATAGAAACTTGTTGGTGTGTTTTCTATGCATTTCGACCTGAAAGAAGCATTTTAGGATGTACTTGGCTTTCCTTATGTTCAGTTTGGCTTATTTGCGTGATTTGGCATTAACAGCTCAAATACACCTAACTTTGCAAATGAACACGATAGAAACTTGTTGGTGTGTTTTCTATGCATTTCGACCTGAAAGAAGCATGTTAGGATGTACTTGGCTTTCCTAACGTTCAGTTTGGCTTATTTGCGTGATTTGGCATTAACAGCTCAAATACACCTAACTTTGCAAATGTACACGATAGAAACTTGTTGGTGTGTTTTCTATGCATTTCGACCTGAAAGAATCATTTTAGGATGTACTTGGCTTTCCTAACGTTCAGTTTGGCTTATTTGCGTGATTTGGCATTAACAGCTCAAATACACCTAACTTTGCAAATGAACACGATAGAAACTTGTTGGTGTGTTTTCTATGCATTTCGACCTGAAAGAAGCATGTTAGGATGTACTTGGCTTACCTAACGTTCAGTTTGGCTTATTTGCGCGATTTGGCATTAACAGCTCAAATACACCTAACTTTGCAAATAAACACGATGGAAGCTTGTTCGTGTGTTTTCTATGCATTTCGACCTGAAAGAAGCTAGTTCGGATGTACTTGGCTTACCTAACGTTCAGTTTGGCTTATTTGCGCGATTTGGCATTAACAGCTCAAATACACCTAACTTTGCAAATAAACACGATGGAAGCTTGTTGGTGTGTGTTCTATGCATTTCGACCTGAAAGAAGCTAGTTCGGATGTACAGTGGTACCCCGCAAGACGAATGCCTCTCAAGACGAAAAACTCGCTAGACGACAGAGTTTTTCATTTTTGAAGTCGCTCCGCATGACGAATTTCCCTATGGGCTTGCTTCGCAAGACGAAAACGTCTTGCGAGTTCCCAATGCATTCCTATGGGAAACCGCACTTCAATGCATTTCTATGGGAAACAGCGCCATCTAGTGGTTTGCAGCACCGTGCTTCGCAAGACGAAAAAACTCGCAAGACGACAAGACTCGCAGAACGAATTAATTTCGTCTTGCGGGGCACCACTGTACTTGGCTTTCCTAACGTTCAGTTTGGCTTATTTGCGCGATTTGGCATTAACAGCTCAAAAACACCTAACTTTGCAAATAAACACGATGGAAGCTTGTTGGTGTGTTTTCTATGCATTTCGACCTGAAAGAAGCTAGTTCGGATGTACTTGGCTTTCCTAACGTTCAGTTTGGCTTATTTGCGCGATTTGGCATTAACAGCTCAAATACACCTTACTTTGCAAATAAACACGATGGAAGCTTTTTGGTGTGTTTTCTATGCATTTCGACCTGAAAGAAGCTAGTTCGGATGTACTTGGCTTTCCTAACGTTCAGTTTGGCTTATTTGCGTGATTTGGCATTAACAGCTCAAATACACCTAACTTTGCAAATAAACACGATGGAAGCTTGTTGGTGTGTTTTCTATGCATTTCGACCTGAAAGAAGCTAGTTCGGATGTACTTGGCTTTCCTAACGTTCAGTTTGGCTTATTTGCGCGATTTGGCATTAACAGCTCAAATACACCTAACTTTGCAAATAAACACAATGGAAGCTTGTTGGTATGTTTTCTATGCATTTCGACTTGAAAGAAGCTAGTTCGGATGTACTTGGCTTTCCTAACGTTCAGTTTGGCTTATTTGCGCGATTTGGCATTAACAGCTCAAATACACCTAACTTTGCAAATAAACACAATGGAAGCTTGTTGGTATGTTTTCTATGCATTTCGACTTGAAAGAAGCTAGTTCGGATGTACTTGGCTTTCCTAACGTTCAGTTTGGCTTATTTGCGCGATTTGGCATTAACAGCTCAAATACACCTAACTTTGCAAATAAACACGATGGAAGCTTGTTGGTGTGTTTTCTATGCATTTCGACCTGAAAGAAGCTAGTTCGGATGTACTTGGCTTTCCTAACGTTCAGTTTGGCTTATTTGCGCGATTTCGCATTAACAGCTCAAATACACCTAACTTTGCAAATAAACACGATGGAAGCTTGTTGGTGTGTTTTCTATGCATTTCGACCTGAAAGAAGCTAGTTCGGATGTACTTGGCTTTCCTAACGTTCAGTTTGGCTTATTTGCGCGATTTGGCATTAACAGCTCAAATACACCTAACTTTGCAAATAAACACGATGGAAGCTTGTTGGTGTGTTTTCTATGCATTTCGACCTGAAAGAAGCTAGTTCGGATGTACTTGGCTTTCCTAACGTTCAGTTTGGCTTATTTGCGCGAATTGGCATTAACAGCTCAAATACACCTAACTTTGCAAATAAACACGATGGAAGTTTGTTGGTGTGTTTTCTATGCATTTCGACCTGAAAGAAGCTAGTTCGGATGTACTTGGCTTACCTAACGTTCAGTTTGGCTTATTTGTGCGATTTGGCATTAACAGCTCAAATACACCTAACTTTGCAAATAAAAACGATGGAAGCTTGTTGGTGTGTGTTCTATGCATTTCGACCTGAAAGAAGCTAGTTCGGATGTACTTGGCTTTCCTAACGTTCAGTTTGGCTTATTTGCGCGATTTGGCATTAACAGCTCAAATACACCTAACTTTGCAAATAAACACAATGGAAGCTTGTTGGTATGTTTTCTTTGCATTTCGACTTGAAAGAAGCTAGTTCGGATGTACTTGGCTTTCCTAACGTTCAGTTTGGCTTATTTGCGTGATTTGGCATTAACAGCTCAAATACACCTAACTTTGCAAATGAACACGATAGAAACTTGTTGGTGTGTTTTCTATGCATTTCGACCTGAAAGAAGCATGTTAGGATGTACTTGGCTTTCCTAACGTTCAGTTTGGCTTATTTGCGTGATTTGGCATTAACAGCTCAAATACACCTAACTTTGCAAATGTACACGATAGAAACTTGTTGGTGTGTTTTCTATGCATTTCGACCTGAAAGAATCATTTTAGGATGTACTTGGCTTTCCTAACGTTCAGTTTGGCTTATTTGCGTGATTTGGCATTAACAGCTCAAATACACCTAACTTTGCAAATGAACACGATAGAAACTTGTTGGTGTGTTTTCTATGCATTTCGACCTGAAAGAAGCATGTTAGGATGTACTTGGCTTTCCTAACGTTCAGTTTGGCTTATTTGCGTGATTTTGCATTAACAGCTCAAATACACCTAACTTTGCAAATGAACACGATGGAAACTTGTTGGTTTGTTTTCTATGCATTTCGACCTGAAAGAAGCATGTTAGGATGTACTTGGCTTTCCTAACGTTCAGTTTGGCTTATTTGCGTGATTTTGCATTAACAGCTGAAATACACCTAACTTTGCAAATGAACACGATAGAAACTTGTTGGTGTGTTTTCTATGCATTTCGACCTGAAAGAAGCATTTTAGGATGTACTTGGCTTTCCTAACGTTCAGTTTGGCTTATTTGCGTGATTTTGCATTAACAGCTCAAATACACCTATCTTTGCAAATGAACACGATGGAAACTTGTTGGTGTGTTTTCTATGCATTTCGACCTGAAAGAAGCTAGTTCGGATGTACTTGGCTTTCCTAACGTTCAGTTTGGCTTATTTGCGTTATTTTGCATTAACAGCTCAAATACACCTAACTTTGCAAATGAACACGATGGAAACTTGTTGGTGTGTTTTCTATGCATTTCGACCTGAAAGAAGCTAGTTCGGATGTACTTGGCTTTCCTAACGTTCAGTTTGGCTTATTTGCGTGATTTTGCATTAACAGCTCAAATACACCTAACTTTGCAAATGAACACGATAGAAACTTGTTGGTGTGTTTTCTATGCATTTCGACCTGAAAGAAGCATGTTAGGATGTACTTGGCTTTCCTTATGTTCAGTTTGGCTTATTTGCTTGATTTGGCATTAACAGCTCAAATACACCTAACTTTGCAAATGAACACGATAGAAACTTGTTGGTGTGTTTTCTATGCATTTCGACCTGAAAGAAGCATGTTAGGATGTACTTGGCTTTCCTAACGTTCAGTTTGGCTTATTTGCGTGATTTTGCATTAACAGCTCAAATACACCTAACTTTGCAAATGAACACGATGGAAACTTGTTGGTTTGTTTTCTATGCATTTCGACCTGAAAGAAGCATGTTAGGATGTACTTGGCTTTCCTAACGTTCAGTTTGGCTTATTTGCGTGATTTTGCATTAACAGCTGAAATACACCTAACTTTGCAAATGAACACGATAGAAACTTGTTGGTGTGTTTTCTATGCATTTCGACCTGAAAGAAGCATTTTAGGATGTACTTGGCTTTCCTAACGTTCAGTTTGGCTTATTTGCGCGATTTGGCATTAACAGCTCAAATACACCTAACTTTGCAAATAAACACAATGGAAGCTTGTTGGTATGTTTTCTATGCATTTCGACTTGAAAGAAGCTAGTTCGGATGTACTTGGCTTTCCTAACGTTCAGTTTGGCTTATTTGCGCGATTTGGCATTAACAGCTCAAATACACCTAACTTTGCAAATAAACACGATGGAAGCTTGTTGGTGTGTTTTCTATGCATTTCGACCTGAAAGAAGCTAGTTCGGATGTACTTGGCTTTCCTAACGTTCAGTTTGGCTTATTTGCGCGATTTCGCATTAACAGCTCAAATACACCTAACTTTGCAAATAAACACGATGGAAGCTTGTTGGTGTGTTTTCTATGCATTTCGACCTGAAAGAAGCTAGTTCGGATGTACTTGGCTTTCCTAACGTTCAGTTTGGCTTATTTGCGCGATTTGGCATTAAAAACATGACAAAACTTATAAACGCAGTTTCCCTAAAGGCGCAGAAACTCTCAGGAGAAAACGGCGCCAAACGGCTGTGATTGGCCAAAAATAAATAAAAGGCCGACCTATTGCTGCCGAAATCCACCCCCCCTTTTTTGTTTTTGCAAGTGGGCGGTGCCATTTTGGGTGAGGGAAATCGATGCCGGAAGCGCCAGCATTTTTAAAGAAGGCAGTTGTTGCCAGCGGCGCCATTTTGAGTAAGGGAAATAATTTCCGGAAAGACTCCATTTTGCAAGTGGGCGACTATGGCAGCAGGAGCCATTTTTGTCGAGGGAAATCTATGCCGGAAGCGCCGACATTTTGAAAGATGGCTGTTATTGCCAGCGGCGCCATTTTGCGTATGGGAAATATTTTCCAGAAGAGCCTCCATTTTGCAAGTGGGCGACTATGGTGGCCGGCGCCATTTTGGGTGAGGGAAATCTTTGAAAGAAGGCAGTTTTTGCCAGTGTAATATTTATAATAGTAATAACTGCCCGTCTCCAAGTCACACAATCAGGTTATTTGGCTCGACTAAATGACTTAAACCATTCCTATCAGTTTGCCAAGAATTTCTAGATGACTCGAGAAACCTCATCCTATATAATAATCTCCAAGTGTCCCTGCGTCCAGTCCGTGTGTCAGTGGTTTTTTGCGCTGCCTCTCGGACACGCCAGGGACTGGATTGGAGCGCAGAGACCAATAGGCGATGACAGGGGGCGTGTCCGAGAGGCAGCGATGGCACACGCGCGTCGTCAGTTGGCTCAGTGCCGCTGCCTTGCACGGAGCTGCCTCGCACGGTCCCCAGAAGAGCGCGCTGCCGGGGTGCCCCTGTCCGCCTGTGCTCACCCGCTGGAGGGGTTGGCAAGGGCCCTGAGGGTGGATCTTTAACGGGGAAGGGGGGATCCCCAAACAGATCTGAGGAGGGGAGGGGGGTTCATTGAGAAGGGCGACGGGGTGGGGAGTGGGTCGCCCCACTGCGAGATGGGGAGGGTCGTCGCTCACCAGGACGAGGCTGCCCCGGATGGCTTCCTCCTCCTCCTCCGCCTCCTCCTCTCCCTCTTCCTGGGGCCGCTTCTCCCCGCGCTCCGGCTCCGGCTCCAGGCCGGGCCTGCCCAGCAACGCGCCCTGCTGCCGCCGCCGCCAGCGGGGCCGCTTCCCTCGGCCTGCGCTAGCTGCTCTTCGGGCGCCGGCGGTGGTGGAGAAGGAGGCGCCGCCGCCGCCACCAAGGAGGCCTCCCAGGTGGCTCAGCAGGCACAAGAGCAGCACCGGCGCCCGAGCCCGAAGCCCGGCCAGCCGAGCCCGAAGCCGCCGCCGCCATCATCGCGTCGTCCGTCGAGCAGGCCCGCCTCTCCTGCCCTTCTTCGCCTTGGAGCGGAGGAGGAGGAGGAGGAAGAAGAGCAGGAGGAATCCGCCTCCCTCGCGGAAGCAACGGCCCCAGAAGGGAAGCCCAGGCCTGCGGCTCCTGGCGGGCGCGCACCTCGGCCGCTGCTCCTGCCTGCGCCCCGCCCTCGACCCGGAGATGGCCACGAGCGACGGGCCGCCGCCCCCGGCCCTGGCACCGCCTGGGGATGGGGAGCTCCGCGGCGGAGCGCAGAGGCCGCTGCCACCACTTCCCTCCTCAGGCCTGACGGGAACGAGGGAGGGTGGGATGCGCGCCGCCCCGGCCCTCCTCTCCGTTCTAGCGCCCATTATTAACGGGCTAAATTCAACTAGTTTTGGAAATAAAATTAAAAAATCCATCGTTGATCCAGTTTCTGCTCCACACACTATCCCTTGTCATGCCAAAGGAGGCAGCTGGTCTCCGAAATGGAGCTTAGAGGGGGCAAGCGGGTGGATTTCGAGGCTCAAATTCGAACCCAGGACCTGACAGGTTCTTTCCTCTCAGTGGACCCCGCGGCGCCCGGATCCCAGAGCCGGCGCAAGGCTGGTCTCTGCCCCCCAAGCCCCACTGACGCCATCCAACACCTGCCTCTCCTTCTGGTACCACCTGGAGGGGCCCCAGTTCGGTAAGGGCGGCTCTCAAGTGACAGGCAGTTCCCCAGCTGACGCGGGTTCGAGAGCAAGAGACTGGGAGGGCTCAGGACGCAGGAATCTGAGAATCAAGTGGCAGGGAGTTCCCAAGTCCTTCCAGGAGGGAGGAAGCCATTCAGACAGCTGTCATGCGGCCTCAGTTTGCCAAAGGGAGTTTTCGTTTTTATTATTATCATACTAGTTGAAGTTAGCCCGTTCAATAACGGGCGCTAGAGGAGGAGGAGGCAGAACAGTAGCCGCTGGAAGAAGAAGAGGGGCTCCCTCCCCCTTCTTCGTTTTCCCCGGGGGCGGCGGTAGTGGCGGCGGTAGCGGCGGCGAGGATGGGGCGGCCCTCTGCGTCCGTGCGAGGCAGCGGCGCTGGCGCAACTGACAACGCACGTGCGCCGCCGCTGCCTCGCGGACACGCCCCCCTCTCCGCCTGCTCCAATCCCTGCGTCCGTGTGGGACACGGACATGCGCAGTAGCACGGAATGGACGCAGGGACACAGCAACTTTATTATATAGGATAAAAAGAATGATAATAATAAATAATGGTAAAAAAGTACTATTTCACAATAACTAGTATTGGTGATAAGTTATAATAATAATAATAATAATAATAATAATAATAATAATAATAATAATAATAAAATTAAGAACACCAGTTTATGGTATTAAAATATGAGTGGTAATGAGCCACGACGATAATAAATAACAGGAATCCTTTAAAAAACAAATAATAGCTTAAAAACCATAGCAATGAAGAAAGGAAACAGTAAGAATAATGAGCAAAGGGGAAAGGATGAGATGATGATGATGATGATGATGATGATGATAGTAATAATAATAGTAATGAAATAAGTAATTATGCCCTTAAAAGAGGACCTGATCCCGCTGCGTTAGCTCTGCGTCGGTAGGGAATGGCAGAGACCACACCAGGATTGAAGGAAAAGCAAAATCTGATCTTTATTAAAGAACAGAACCAAAAGAACTGTTGCAACAGGGTTCCCAGCTCATGTACAGGAAAGCAGCCCACGGAGTGAGAACCCCGGACAAAGAGCTGCCTTTACACTTACAGGTTTTTCATTTCCATACAGGTTAATGATACAAAAAATGGTGCGAAAGGAGGATTAACATAGGGTGAGTGGATGCTGCTTGGATGTGCGCTTGGGAAGAAAAGGTGTTGGGTGGGTTTCCGTTTTGGAACTTTGCTAATTAACTCTGTCTCTGTTTTTTATTTTTCAGGAAGGACTTTCCTACACCTGGACGTGAAGAGATATGTGTGCAGATTACAGGGGTCTTTGCATAGTTATCAGCTCCGGTGTGAAGTCCAGTGTTACAAATAAAACTTATTGGTGTTGTTGCTTTATAGACCCAGTAGATGGCGCCATGGCACTGGTGAATAATTTGACAGTTCCGTAGAAGAGTTCTGAATGGAGGTTTTGCAGTTAGTCAGAGTAACACTACATATGTGAATGAAAAATACACACATTCGGATACATTTTGTAATAGCATAAGTAGCAATTTGTAGCAATACACAGCACATGTAAAGGTTAAAGGTAAAGGGACCGCTGACCATTAGGTCCAGTCGTGTCCGACTCTGGGGTTGCGGCGCTCATCTCGCTTTATTGGCCGAGGGAGACGGCGTACAGCTTCCGGGTCATGTGGCCAGCATGACTAAGCCGCATCTGGCGAACCAGAGCAGCACACGGAAACGCCGTTTACCTTCCCGCCAGAGCGGTACCTATTTATCTACTTGCACTTTGACGTGCTTTTGAACTGCTAGGTGGGCAGGAGCTGGGACCGAGCAACGGGAGCTCATTCCGTCGCAGTGATTCAAAAGGCACAAATACAGGATGGGTGATACCTGGCTTGAGAGCAGTACAAGTGAAAAGGATCTAGGAGTCTTGGTAGACCACAAACTTGACATGAGTCCACAGTGTGATGCAGCAGCTAAAAAAGCCAATGCAATTCTGGGCTGCATCAATAGGAGTATAGCATCTAGATCAAGGGAAGGAATAGTACCACTGTATTCCGCTCTGGTCAGACCCCACCTGGAATACTGTGTCCAGTTCTGGGCACCACAGTTCAAGAAGGATACTGACAAGCTGGAACGTGTCCAGAGGAGGGCAACCAAAATGGTCAAAGGCCTGGAAACGATGCCTTATGAGGAACGGCTTAGGGAGCTGGGTATGTTTAGCCTGGAGAAGAGAAGGTTAAGGGGTGATAGGATAGCTATGTTCAAATATATAAAAGGATGTCATATAGAGGAGGGAGAAAGGTTGTTTTCTGCTGCTCCAGAGAAGCGGACACGGAGCAATGGATTCAAACTACAAGAAAGAAGATTCCACCTAAACATTAGGAAGAATTTCTTGACAGTAAGAGCTGTTCGACAGTGGGATTTGCTGCCAAGGAGTGTGGTGGAGTCTCCTTCTTTGGAGGTCTTTAAGCAGAGGCTTGACAGCCACCTGTCAGGAATGCTTGGATGGCGATTCCTGCTTGGCAGGGGGTTGGACTGGATGGCCCTTGGGGTCTCTTCCAACTCTATGATTCTATGATTCTATGAAAAGTAAAGGTTACATTTGTAGTAATACGCTCTATAGTAGTATTTTCAAAAGGTTACAATAAATAAATCTTATCAGGGAGAAACGGGGAGAGACATAAAGAGATACATTCGGGGAGAGATGTATTTCAGGTACTATTTTAAAAGGGGGAAAGGCTATTTTGGAAAAGAATTCTCTTTAATAGCGATACATTACAAGGAAGCAATATCTTCACATTCGACAGGGATGTCTGAAGGAAGCAATGTTATCCACAGGGGGGGGGGGTGGATTCTCCAGTGATTGCCTCCGGGGCATTTTCCAGTCGGGCAGGCACATACCCCTGTTTCCCCTATTTTAAGACGTAGTCATAAAATAAGCCATAGCAGGATTTTTTCGCATTTGTGAAATATAAGCCAGGTGCAGTTCTGGAGGGCGCCAAGGAAAAGGCGGGGCTGGGCGTCCAGTCCCCCCACCAAAACCAGTCAGCCCCAGAAGCAGCGCTCAGGAACTCTGCAGAGCAGGGCGCGCAGGAAGGGGCAGCGGGTGCGACAAAGGCACTCCGAAGGTCTCTTCGCCCGCGCGCTCGCCCAACTCTGCTCGGCGCAGAGCGCCCGGGGCGGCCACCGTGGCGGAGAGGGAAGGCGGCACGGGCTTTCCCTGCTCGCCGCCACGACGAAATCCCCCGAGCCGCCCCGCCCGTCGCCCAAGAGGCCCCTTGGAAAACAAGGCTTCTGTCGAGTTTCAAGGAAGGAAGGCGGCGGAGGAGGAGCAGGAGAGAGCGCCCAGCGAAAGCGGGTCTCTCTGGTGCCCATTTCCTCAAAGCTCAGTTTGGATTCTCCCCCCCGCTGCCAGCAAGCAAACCAAGAGCTCCGCGCCCGTCCTTCGCAGCCCCAGAACTCGAGCGTGGCCTTGCCAAGGCGTGCTTACATAATAAAAATAAGACATCCCCTCAAAATAAGCCATAGTGCGTTTTCTGGAGGGGAAAAAATATAAGACGGTGTCTTACAATAGGGGAAACACAGTATTTAGATATGTTCTTGGGTTTCTTAGAGACGGTGCGGATTGCTTTTAGGGAAGGTGTGAATGGTGGTCTGGAAGCATATCAGCGAGGGTGAAAATGAGTTTGTTTGCAATTTCCTCAGGTCGTGATTAAAAGGGGAAAAGGTTTGATTGTCTCTGTGGCAATATGGCTTCTTCGTGTTGCAAAATGGCTTCATTTTAATGTATTTAAATGTATGTATTTTAATACATGGAAGCCGCCTAGAGTGGCCGGGGAGACCCGGCCAGATGGGCGGGATATAAATAATAAATTATTATTATTATTATTATTATTATTATTTATGACAGTAATAATAATAATAATAATAGCAGCAGCAGCAATTAATGGAGCCCCTGCCCCCTCTTTCCCAGGCACCTTCAACCTGCTGGCAAAATCGGCCGGTGCTGCAGAGGAAGTTCTGTGGACCCGGGCAGGGAGTCAGGGCGCCAATTGGCATCATGCCTGGGCCACGATTCCCCAGCTCCTGGTGCCCGGCTTCCAGGTGAGGCATTGGGATCGAATCCAGCCTTGGGATCGAATCCTCATGAATAACAGCACTGGAAACTATTTTCTCTCCATTCCAGGAGAGCTGATCCGCGACGGCTTCGCAGGAACCGCGGCACTGGACGATGTGGCCCTGGTGCCCGACGCCTGCGCCACCCCCCTCCACTGCAACTTCAAGGAGCCCGGTGCCTGTGGGGTTTTGGGAGGAGGGTGGGCGCAGCAGCAGGGCAGCGCCCCCTTGGGGCAAAGCCTGCCCTATGACCGCACCCTGGGCCCTATGGCTGCATCCATCTCTACATTTTCCATTTCTGGGGGTCAGTCTAGATGCCTCTTGGGGTCCCATTTCAGGAGTCAGACTACATGCCTCTCGGGGTATCATTTTGATGTATTTTAATGTTTGTTGGAAGCCGTCCAGAGTGGCTGGGGGGACCCGGTCAGATGGGCGGGGTACAAATAATAAATTATTATTATTATTATTATTATTATCATCATCATCATCATCATCATCTCTGCATTCCTGGGGGTCAGACTAAATGCCTCTTCGAGTCCCATCACTTCAGGGGGTCAGACAAGATGCCCCTGGGGGGGCCATTTTTCCATTTCAGGGGATCATACAAGATGCCTCTCGGGATCCCATTTCCCCATTTCATTGGCTACGAAACCTTCGAGTGGCGCGATGCCGCTTCCATCCACCAGGTGTCGCTGCCCGATCCGGATATATAACCCCCGGGCGACGGAAACGCTCTCCTTTTGCATCGAGAACCCGCAGCCATGGTGAGTGCTCGGGCTTCTGACCGGCGGAGCGATCCGTCGCCATCCGAGGCGGCGGCTCCGCCGAGCGCGGCGCTTTCGGGGCCGGGGGCGCGGGACACGCCGCTCTTCCGTGGGGCGGGGAAATGGCGGCGCTCGGGGGCGCGGAGACGCCACTGGGGGCTTGCTCGGCCTGGGGGGGGGCGTGATCATGCGCAGTGCGAGCCGCAGGGAACAAGGCATGCTCTCTAAAGCGATCGCTTGGGAAGTGGGGCTTGGCGGGGCCGGAGGAACTGCCTGCCACTGGACTGGGGAGCAAGAGGGGGGGGGGTCGCCCTAAGGGAGAAGGGAGCCCAAGGATGCTCAACTAGAAACTAAATGGGAATTACTGAAGAGCTGGGTTCATAGAACAGGGTCATCCGCCTTACGAGAATGATCCGCTTAAACATCCGGGCATATTTGAACCCATGCCCTTTGCTTCCCCCCCCCCCTCAGGCTCGAGGACCCAAGAAGCACCTGAAACGGGTGGCAGCCCCCAAGCACTGGATGCTGGACAAGCTGACGGGAGTCTTTGCAAGTATCTTTTTCCCTACTTTGTATAAAAGGGGCTTCTTCATTTTAAATAAGGAAACAAAATTAATAAAGATAAAACGCCTTACCCTTAATTTTGTTTCCTTATTTACGTATTCAGTTTCTTGCGGTGGTTTATTGGAATTTCTAATCTATAAATTCATTGTGGTTTCTTATTAAATCCCGCCGTTCATCCCGGGATAGTTTATAGCGGAAGAATGCAAAATTAGAACACAATGCATAATAACAAGTGATAACCAATTACAGAGGAACTAACACAACATTATAGATCAAAATAACGGCAGGCATCCCCAAACTTCGGCCCTCCAGATGTTTTGGCTTACAACTCCCATGATCACAGAATCACAGAATCATAGAGTTGGAAGAGACCCCAAGGGCCATCCAGTCCAACCCCCTGCCAAGCAGGAAACACCATCAAAGCATTCCTGACAGGTGGCTGTCAAGCCTCTGCTTAAAGACCTCCAAAGAAGGAGACTCCACCACACTCCTTGGCAGCAAATTCCATTGTTGAACAGCTCTTACTGATCCCTAGCTAACAGGACCAGTGGTCAGGGATGATGGGAATTGTAGTCCAAAACATCTGGAGGGCCGAAGTTTGGGGATGCCTGCTCTTGGGGAAGGATAAGTTGGGGAGTCCGTCAAACATTGTGACAAAACAATGAAGGGATGTCAAATATTATCTGGGGAAATGCAAGAATAAAACACAAAATAAATACATAGATTATTTAGCTTCCATGCCCAACAGAAGTCGGTCTATATTACATAGATAGAATTTTGGAAAAAAATGCACACGAAAAAAATGCCTACAGATTTTTTTTCTCAACGTTGCATCATCATCATAGCAACAATTTATTTGTGTCCAGGGCCAGCCGGATTTCTGGGAGTTGCAGCTTCAGGCGCTCTAGGTTTGCCGCCCTGTAACCTTCCCTTTCCCTTTCTCTAGGCGCCGCGCCCGTCGACGGGACCCCACAAGTTGCGCGAGTGCCTCCCGCTCGTGATTTTCCTCCGCAACCGGCTCAAGTACGCCCTGACGGGTGACGAGGTCAAGAAGATCTGTATGCAGCGCTTTGTCAAGATTGACGGCAAGGTTCGCACTGACGTCACCTATCCGGCGGGCTTCATGGGTGAGACTCTAGCTTTCTAGTGGCGGGGTTTGAAATGCCAGATTTCCAGAATCCCACTGTAACATACCACCCTCTCCCCCCGCAGATGTCATCAGCATTGAGAAGACGGGAGAACACTTCCGCCTGGTGTACGACACCAAGGGGCGCTTTGCTGTGCACCGCATCAGCCCCGAGGAGGCCAAGGTGAGAATTGATTGGAATCCTTTTCTTACCAAAAGACTCAGCTTTGCTGGCATCTTAAGATGGACAACCAGAGGAAGGAATGATAAAAAAACAACAACAAAAACCCCTCGTGAGTTAGTCTAGATTCAAATCCCTTTTTTACAGAAAGACTGCCTTGCTAGCATCCTCTTAACATCCTTTTAATCCCCGCAGTACAAGCTGTGCAAAGTGCGACGCATCCTGGTGGGCACCAAGGGCACCCCCCGCCTGGTGACGCATGACGCCCGCACCATTCGCTACCCGGACCCCCTGGTCAAGGTCAACGACACCGTCCAGGTCGACCTGCAGACGGGCAAGATCACTGACTTCATCAAGTTCGACACAGGTGCCGGTTCCTTTGAGCGCGTCAAGAGCGCTGGAATCCTTCCCCAATGGGGGGAGGACTGCCTCTTGCCCTGGAAGCCATTTTATTTTATTATTTCCATATATATATATATATCCCTTGTTGTTTAGTCGTTCCTGACTCTTTGTGACCCCATGGACCAGGCCCTCCTGTCTTCCCCTGCCTCCCGCAGTTTGGTCAGACTCATGTTGGTTGCTTCGAGAACACATCTCGTCCTCTGTCGTCCCCTTCTCCTTGTGCCCTCCATCTCCCCCAACATCAGGGTCTTTTCTAGGGAGTCTTCTCTTCTCATGAGGTGGCCAATGTCTTGGAGCCTCAGCTTCAGGATCTGTCCTTCCAGTGAGCACTCAGGGCTGATTTCCTTAAGAATGGATCGGTTTGATCTTCTTGCAGTCCAGAGTCTCCTCCATCACCAGAATTCAAAAGCATCCATTCTTCGACGATCAGCCTTCTTCCATACATCCCTACTGGGAAAACCATCGCTTGAACTAGACGGACCTTTGTCGGCAAGGTGATGTCTCTGCTTTTGAAGATGCTGTCTAGGTTTGTCATTGCTTTTCTCCCAAGAAGCAGGCGTCTTCTAATTTCATGACTGGTGTCACCATCTGCAATGATCATGTCCCCCCTGCCTGGTCCCAATTCCGCCTCGCCAGGGCCGTTGTTGCCCAGGCCCCTTCTGACCCTTTCCCTCCCTCTTCTCCCCGACAGGCAATCTCTGCATGGTGACGGGGGGTGCCAACTTGGGGCGCATCGGGGTGATCACCAACCGCGAGAGACACCCCGGCTCCTTTGACGTGGTCCACGTCAAGGACACCAATGGCAACAGCTTTGCCACGAGGCTCTCCAACATCTTTGTCATTGGCAAGGTGGGTGGTTTTTATTTAATATTAATATTTATTATTTTAAGTTTTCTGGGAATTTATTAAGACCTTTTCACCCCGCGAGATGCCATTCCTAAATTGTGACCCTTTTCCATGGTTTTGAACGTTTGGTGGTATTCTATGCCTTGCGGCTTACTCCTATTTTTATTGATTTAAAATTTTTTTTGACTGAACTCTAAAGTCGCCGTAACGTCAAAATCAACAACTGATACCAAATAAAGCAATAATTCATTCGAATCTGATAGGAAACAGTGAAATTAAACACCAAAAAAAATAATTAAACAGTTTGCGCTTATTGCAAGGTAGAATAGAAATTTATGGCATCATCTGACATCTATGTCAACTGAGGGCTTCCTAGACAGGGACCCCAACAGTCATCTATTCTAATCCCATGCGATGCAGGAACAAAACCTATTTTATATCATAAACAAAAAACTTATTTTACTGGTTCTCTTGCCTGTTTCCCTCCCTGTGCCTCGCCCAACCTCCATTTCAGCCCCTTGTGTCCTGGTTTTATATTGTTGCAAACAATATAAGTCGTGCAAAACTGGATCGAGGGTGCGACTTCTTTGAATATTTCTGGTGGATCTCGTAGATAGATCCAAAAGAGAGAAAGATAGAAAAATAGCTTTGAAATTTTGGGAAGTTGCAGAGGTTACCATGGAATGGTTGGTTGTTGTTTTTTAAAAGCTACTGTTATGTGAGGAAATTTAGATGATGTATTTTGTGGCGTATATTTTGATTTTGTAATAAATCCAGGGGAACAAGCCATGGATCTCTCTGCCTCGCGGGAAAGGCATCCGACTCACCATTGCCGAGGAGCGAGACAAGCGGCTGGCAGCCAAGCAGAGCAGCGGATGAAGATGCAAAGGAAACCAGATTGGGACACTCTCAGTTTTATAGTCCTGCATCTAGTCGGCTTCCCTGAGGTTCCAAGGGGTTTCCATCAGGCGGCATATGCCTTGTAGGAACCAAATAAAGAAATAACAAAAAAAAATAGTCGTTTGGGGGGATTCATTACTTAATTTCCTGAGATTTGTAGCCTGCCGGATTGTCGAAAGCAATTCACAAGGAGGTAATATGGGGAAAGCGAGGAAAACACACATGAAAGTTAAAAGGCCTCAAAATGAATTAAAATTTATCGCCGGGTTAGGCTTGTCTTTAACAGGAATCTATGGCGCAGGTGCCGAAAAGACAAGGATCTCCAGAGCTGGGGAGCTGCCTGCCCTATATATGAGGCAGGGAGTTCCAAAGGGCAGATGTATAAACAGAAGGAATGTACACAGGTTAATACATTGGCCTGGTTTTAAGAATACTTCTAATTTTATTATGAATGGACAATAAGTCATTCAAATGGTTAAAACGTTATAATGGACATGTAGTACATTGATATACAAGGAAGGGATTTATTTATTTATTTATTTGTTTTTTTATTGTTGGAAAATTAATAAAATGTTTTGGGGGGAAATGCAGGCCGGAAAAGGGATGGCAAAAGCGTCTGGGGATGGCAAAAGCGGCTTGGGAAGAAGCCAAGACACTTTAGAAATAATAATAATAATAATAAATTTATTTATTTATTTATACCCCACCCATCTGGCTAGGTTTCCCCATCCACTCTGCGTGGCTTCCAACAATATTAAAATGCAATAATAATAATAATAATAATTTATTGTTTATACCCCGCCCATCTGGCTGGGTTTCCCCAGCCATTAAAAGCTGGTGCCATAATTTTTTTTTTAATCCCCTATAAGCCACAATGCATAAGGGATTTTCAAATATGGGTTGGAAAAGTGAACCGCTGGAAGGGTGGTTTTTCCATATGCGGTGGTCCTTTGCAAAGACCAAGAATTTATGGGAAATGAATGAAAAAAGATGTTTGGATTCCCCCCAAAATAAACCCCAAAGCCTTTTTGCGAGGGATAATTGGGACGGAGGTTCCTCAGAAGGCAACAACCAGGTAGGCATAGAAAAGGGAAGAAAGCACCTCCGAATTGGAATCATAGCATTGGAAGGAGGTCCCAATGGTCATCTAGTCCAACCCCCGGCAAGACTAGTATCTTGGCTCAAGCATCCAGGATAGATGGTTTATAAAATAATTGATTATGCTGACATGGTGAGATCCAAACGGGGAACTGTCTACGGGCAATTGGGAGGGCTTGGTTGGGCTATCCGTCAGAATATTTTCATGCTTAGGAATTGTGTGCAGGGTTCGAGATACGAGCAGTGAAGAAAAAGGATGTTTGGGGGTTGTTGAGCAGGCATCCCCAAACTGCCCTCCAGATGTTTTGGGACTATAACTCCCATCATCCCTAGCTAACGACCAGTGGTCAGGGATGATGGGAATTCTAGTCCCAAAACATCTGGAGGGCAGAGTTTGGGGATGCCTGTTGTTGAGTATCATACATAAGGATACAAACACCAGGCAAAAAAAGTGAATGACCGTATGGAATCAGAGTTCGAAGGGGTCCCATGGTTATCTAGGAATAATAGGTGATAGCCTAATAAAAATCCTATATAATAATTCCCTAATGTCCCCACGTCCGCAGGTGTGTGTCAGTGGAAATTTTCCACTGAGCATGTCCTATAGGGACGCAGGGATTGGACGACGCAGAGACTTCGGGCCTCGGATTGGCCGGGAGCGGACGAGGGCGGGGCTGTGCCTTTCTGGGTAGGGAAAGGGCTATAAGGGAGGATAGAGGTAGGAAAAGGGTAGAGGGGACAGAGGTAGAAAAGGAGTAGAGGGACCTCAGAGGTAGGAAAGGGGTAGAGGGACCTCAGCCTGCTTTTACAAATGTTTCACCACATATCTTCTAGCGCCCGTTAATTTAATGGGCTGAACGTTCACTAGTTAATAATAAAGGATCACGACTTTGTGTTCGCATCAGTTCTGAGAAACGAGGAACAGCTGGGAAGCTGGCTGAAGAGTCTTTGTGAGTGGCTTTAAAAGCTGCCTTGGAGTCTGGCCTGTGTCACTTGAGAATGTCCCCAGAGAAACAAGGAGGAGCCAGGCTTTTTCCCGGGGAGAAGGGGCACTTCCCGTCCATTTTGCTTGCCTGCCAGCTGGATGGGAAGTGTAAAAATGCCTCCCTCCCGGATCCACGACCCGATGATTCTAGGCTGAGATTCCTTCCTGGCCGGGGTTGGGTTGCATGAGCCTCGGGGGTCCCTTCCAAGATTCAATAAGGCAAGAAAAGTCCTCCCTGCTCCTCTCCTGTGTGGCTCTCCCTCACCGCTACGCCCAGGACCCAGGATCATCCAGCACGACTGCTGGAGAGGTACTGCCAACAGTTTTCTACACATGTTTATTTATCTGAAGAAGTGTGCATGCACACGAAAGCTCATACCAAGAACAAACTTAGTTGGTCTCTAAGGTGCTACTGGAAAGAATTTTTTAATTTTGTGGTGTATTTAGTTTTCAAAAGTTTGCATGCTTTCATCATCATCATCATCATTCTTGAACAACAAGAATAACAACTATCCACGATACATTTAATTTATCCATTGACTTCCTACCCCCTATGATGTTTTTAATGTGTGACGTTTTAATGTATTTTTAATCTTTTTTAGAAGCCGCCCAGAGTGGCTGGGGAAACCCAGTCAGATGGGCGGGGTACAAATAATAAATTATGATTCTTCTTCTATGCAGCCGAAATTATTCCATGCACACCCCTTGCAAATCAGGGGAAATTCAGTTGCAAATGCAACTTCTCTGGGCTTCTCCAGTCTCACGATGTGTTGCATTTTCAGCTGGCTGGGGGGGCCGCTTCAAGCATCCGCCATGCTTTGGAGCTGTTTGCTCCTTGCAAACAGCTGAATGTAAATTTTGAGAAGAAGCCTGATTTGCAAGGGGTGGGTGGGTGGAATAATTTGGATGTACAGTATTTATTATTTATTGACTATATACTGCCGTATACCTGGAGGGCTCAGGGCAACTCGCAGAACAAAACCAGAACACAAACCCCACAAAATATATAATCAAAAATGACAAACCTATAACCTCCCCCACCAAAAAGACCACATTTTAAAAGGGCATAGGATAAATCCTAAATAGTTATCTGTATCTGCCTGGTGTGCTCTGGTCTATGGGGTCACGAAGAGTCGGACACAACTAAACAACAAGAAACATCTTTCTGCTGCCATCTTTTCTATTTCAAATCCGTCTCGCGTTTTCCTGCCCTTACAACCATGCTAGAGACTGACGAGACCGAGAAATGTCAACCAAAGAGAATAAATCGATAAGATGATCAAAATTAGGGACCCAGAGGAGTCAAGGGACGAGTGGAAACTCTTTTGTAAAGCATTTGAAAGAAGTACAACAGTCGGAGGAACTGGCAAGTAGGACTTGAACTTGGAGCAGTAGCGAAATTAGGATATTCAGCATGGCTGGGAGGGATGGAGTACAAAATAAAAAATAAAAATAGGATATGCAGCAAGAGAAGGAGAAATTGGGAGACCAAGGAGGGACAGTACAGTATTAAAATAAAATTAAAATATAGTTTTGTCCTTTGGATCCCTCCTTTTGGCATTTCTCATTTAGGCCTGTGTTGCAGACGCCTTTCTTCCGCTTCCTACAAGTGAACCCCAATGTCCATGAGTTCCGCAGGGCAGCCACAGAAAGAAGGGGGGCTTAGTGCAGTGCTTCTCGTGATTAGGAGAGAAAATGCCAAGGATTCACATTCATAGCTGCTGAGAACGCTGAGGTTGCAGGTTCGAGAGACGGCAGGATCTTCCTGATGACGCTCAGGATCCCTTCTCTCATTCTCTCCCTCTGCTTTCTCTCCGCAGATGAGGATTTGCTTCTTCACCAGGAAGATGGCAGCAAGCGGCTTGCTGGCACCAGGTAACCGTTTGCACAGTGTCCGACTTGCGCCCAGACTCTGGACTTTGTACATTTCCCCTGTCTGGCTGTGTACATTTCCAACCTGGACACAGTCCAGTTTTCCACTCTTGTGGGTTGCCTGGACGAGCTAGAGCGGAAAGGGAGACGTAATTTGCGGTCAGGAGAGGATCCTTCAGAGATCCAGTCCCCTGACTTGCCTGGATTTCTGGCTCCATGTCACGCCAAAGCGAATGTCCTCCAAGCAGCCACTTCCAGAGCTCGAGCTGGAAGGGACCCCGGGGGGTCATCCATCCCAACCCACTGCTAAGCAGCAATCTCAGCTCCTCCATCCCAGAACAATGGACAGGAAAGGGAATTGGGCTGGATGACACTCAGGGCCCCATTAAGTTCTGCCATTCTATGCTTCTACGTTTGGACTCCTGCCTTGCTGGGGGCTGTACTAGGTGACCGTCAGGATGCCATTCAGCAATAATAACAATAACAATTTATTATTTTTACCCCAGCCACTCTGGGCAGCTTCCAACAGAATATTAAAATAGCATAACATATTAAACATTAAAAGCTTCCCTAAACAGGGCTGCCTTCAGATGTCTTCTAAAAGTCTGGTAATTGTTTTTCTCTTTGACATCTGGTGGGAGGGCGTTCCACAGGGCGGGCACAACTACCAAGAAGGCCCTCTGCCTGGTTCCTTGTAACTTGGCTTCTCGCAGCGAGGGAACCGCCAGAAGGCCCTCTGCGCTAGACCTCAGTGTCCAGGCAGAACGATGGGGGTGGAGACGCTCCTTCAGGTATACTGGACTGAGGCCATTTAGGGCTTTCAAGGTCAGCACCAACACTTTGAATTGTGCTCAAGACTGGTGTTATGTGGTCTCGGCGGCCGCTCCCAGTCACCAGTCTAGCTGCCGCATTCTGGATTAGTTGTAGTTTCCGGGTCACCTTCAAAGGTAGCCCCACGTAGAGCGCATTGCAGTAATCCAAGCGAGAGATAACTAGAGCATGCACCACTCTGGCAACACAGTCTGTGGGCATGTAGGGTCTCAGCCTGCATACCAGATGGAGCCGATAACACAGAATTAACCTGCGCCTCCATGGACAGCTGAGAGTCCAAAATGACTCCCAGGCTGCATATCTGGTCCTTCAGGGGCACAGTTACCCCATTCAGGACCAGGGAGTCCTCCACACCTGCCCACCTCCTGTCCCCCAAAAATAGTACTTCTGTCTTGTCAGGATTCAACCTCCATCTGTTAGCCACCATCCATCCTCCACAGCTATGATTGTGTCCCTGTTTCTCTGCAGTGCTGCTCTGTCTGTCCTCCCCGTGGGCCAAAGGTGCCGTGGGGTCCCCTTTCCTGCTACGCACTCCCGAGAACACATCCGAACGAGGGCTGGCTGCTCTGTGGGGAACGAATTCGTCGGGGGACATCCTGCAGCAGCACGCGGGATTTCCTGATCCATGGGTCACCCCCCAGGAAGACCTTCGTAAGTGTGGCCAGGGGGATACCTAGGGGTGGATCAAGTTCTCTGCTCTCCCCCTAGGCAGCCCCCGTCCTCTTTAAGAGCCACCCCACTTGAAGGGGACGGGAAGAATGTTGCAGGAAAGGACTACAAATTTTTATTAAATATATTAATTCCGGGGAAGGCACATGCGCTCCGGGGACCCCGCACATGCGCTCCCATTTGAACATTAACCAAAAATGAGGCGGGACAGAGAAATCCCCCCCATTCGTGCGAAGTGACCCCAGTGTCAGTGAGTTCCACAAGCAAGCTGCAGAAAGAATGCTGCCAGCCATGGACTCCAAAAGGTTGAAAACAGCAGACCTTCCTCTCTAGGCCTAACAGGGCAAAATGCTCCCTTCCGAGAAAGGATTGCGTTCTTTGGGGCAAAAGGTTCCCGCCTTGCTGGGGGTTGGACTGGGCGACTCCCATCTTTAGGGTTCTTTCCCCCATTTCCAGAGCCTCCTGCCCAGCCAGTCATCCGCAGAGAGCCTTCTCTGCAAAAGCCAGGCACCCGCTTATCGTGCCAAGTGCCTAGCGGCGCGGTGGATGCCATCGAATGGAAAAGGGATGGGAAACCACTCTCCGGGGGCCAAAGGGATGTTGTTCTTCTCCTCCCCGGGATGGAGACATCCCACTGCGGCTCGTACTCATGCAATGCCAGCAACCACTGGGGCTGGAAGGAGTCGCCCCAGCTGGACGTGACACCGGGTGAGTAGCAAAGCAAAGCGGAAGCAGAGAATTTGAGCCCTCTCCTCTCCCGTTACCACTTGACATGTTTCGCACAGGGTCCCTGATCGAAAGATCTATAAACATCCTCCAGGTCCTGGATGCTTGAGCTGAAATTCTTGCCTTGCCCAGGGCTAGATGACCCTGGGATCCCTTCCCCATCAATGATTCTATGATTCCCACCAACATTTCTCCGATGAAAAGAGGGACCTTTTATTCCATTCCCCACCCCCCCACCCAATCTATAATTCCCCCCAACATTTCTCCGGCGATAAGAGGCCCAATGATTCTGCAGCTCCAGTAACAAAGGGAAAGCGAAAGCAACCTCACAACATTCCCATGAAGGGGCTGGGCACCCACAAATTTGAGGAACATTGGTGTTTCCTCCCTGAGGTGCTTGATGTCTCCTCTCCATCCTGCAGGGATCTCCATGATGCTGGGGGCGTCCTTCCAGCTCTCCGCCTCAGCCCTGGTGAGTGCCGCTTTCTCTGGATGGGGGATCCTCTTGCCGTTGTGCCAGCCCCATAAACTCCGGATCCGTGAGTATCTTTCTTCTGGAGGTGAAGTCGGGGCTTCCGCCGACAGCCTTGCTGCGGGTTGGGCTTGGGAATCCAAGCCTACCACCCTATGACTCCCGTCTCGCTCCCCAGGAGGGAAGGCCTGGAAGTGGCTCAGCATCTACGTCAACGGACTGACGGGCTCGGCTTCGGCCCTTGCCTTTGTGGCCCTGATCCTGTGGAGCTACGATCAGGGTGAGATGGGAAGGGGCTTGCGGAGAAGAGAAAGCAGCTAATTTGCCGCTTAAACTAATGGACAGCCTTTTAAAAAAAGTCTGTTTCATTTGGAAGGACTTGGGTTGGACTGGATGACCCACGGGGGTCCCATCCGACTCGACCGTTCCACAATTGCCCTTCCTCCCCAGGACTCTCGGCTGCCCTGATCCTGCCTCTCTTCCTCCTTCTCTACGTCGTAATGGTCACCCTGCTCGTTGTGGGCACCGTTGTCTTCAACCTGAACACGATCCACCAGATCACCGACCCAGCAGGTCGGTCAGCAGAGCTGGGCAGCATTCTCCACCCTCAGGTGATCTGTCCTGGATGCTTGCCAGAGGTTGGGTTAGATGGATTTTCCATTCCCTTCTCTTTCTCTCCTGCAGCTCAGCGGCTGGTGGACTTCAGCACCCCGACGGGGGTGATCTTGGTCGCTGTGACATGCAGTCTCCTAATCAGGCAGGTTGTGAAGTTGGAAGGTGAGACTGGCAGGTGGCTTCAATCTGTATGTCATTTGATGTCGTCTTAAATTTGGGGTAATTTGGCATGGATTTGTTCGCAACATAGAAAACTGATGAATGATTATTTGTTATTAAATTTGTATACTGCCCTATACCTGCAAGTCTCAAACTATCATCACAATGATTACAATAATCAATAAAAATAACAACAGATCACCTTGCGCAAAAGACCATGAAATACCAAAAGCATGTAGGCTCAAATGGAGAAATGGAGAAGCAAGGACACCCAACCTAAAATTATTTTTTATAATATCCCTGCACTCTGCTCTCTTTCCAGCTGATTCTGCTGTCCCTAAAGTCCTGGTTTCGAGAAAAAGTTCAGAAAATATCTTAAAACTTTGGCCTGGCTGTTTTCTTCACAGAGCAAGGATGCGCTGCACCGGTGGACCTGACGCCTGTCGTCGCAGGAACTGCCGGGATGTGTTTCCTCCCCTTTACAGCGATTGTTGTAGTCCGTAAGTAACGCCACCATTGCTTGCTGCAGAGGACTCCAATATGGCGGGTTCAATCCCCGGCCTTGCTGCGGGTTGGACTGAATGACCCTTGGGGGTCCCTTCCAAATCTACCATTGTATAACTCTGTGTTGAGATTTCTGTACTGAAGGGCAGTTGGAGTAGACGAGCCTCAGTTTTGCCCAGTTCCTTGCCTAACCTCCTCCAGTTCAGGTCAATCAATCAACATAATATGGGCCTCTAGTCACAGGAGGAATTGTATAATCATAGAGTGAGAGCTGTAAGGGACTCCAGGGTCATCTAGCTCAACCGCAAGGCAGGATTCTCAAGGTAGACGCATTGAGTTGGAAGGGACCCCTGAGGGTCATCCAACCTGCCTCTTGGTTGTGTTTGCAGACTGCGCAGATATGAAGAAGAGGACGGCCGAGGACCGAACCTCCAGAAGGGAAAATTGGAATAAGGTATGATTGGCCTGCCTGCCAGGTTGCAAAAAAGGAAGCCCTTTTTTTCGGCTGGGTGACCTGTTGCCCACAGAGAAAACTTGTGGAAGGCACGGCCCCCATTCAAGGCAGAAGTCTCAACATGAAATCTTAGAAACAGTCGAGCTGGATGGGACCCCAGCCTAGGCTTCGAAACCTCCAGTGTGGAGCCAGTGTGGTGTAGTGGTTAAGAGAGGTGGACTCATAATCTGGTGAACTGGGTTCGCGTCCCCGCTCCTCCACATGCAGCTGCTGGGTGACCTTGAGCTAGTCACACTTCTCTGAAGTCTCTCAGTCCCACTCACCTCACAGAGTGTTTGTTGTGGGGGAGGAAGGGAAAGGAGAATGTTAGCTGCTTTGAGACTCCTTCGGGTAGTGATAAAGCGGGATATCAAATCCAAACTCTTCTTCTTCTCATCCTCCTCTTCCTCCTCCTCCAAGGAAGGAGATTCCATGTAGAATGTCTCTTCACCACGATGTCCCTTTCCTTTTCCTTGCAGGCCATCCAGAACGGGACTGTCCAGTTCCTCTGAGCTCCCCCCTGCATCTCGCCAGATATTTCCTGCCTGTGTCCCCCTTGCCTTCTAAAGGAATTATCTGCAAACCAAACCCAGAGTGCCAATAAAAATATTCTACAATTCACCTCTCTCTTCTTTTTTTTACCTTTTTTAAACTGACTGCTTTTATCCAGCTGGGCGGGAGAAGCATCCCGTTGGCACCTTAGAACGGGCAACGCGCCCCAAAAGCACACATTGATTCTGCTTTTCTATTGAGAATATTTTGACGGAAGGAAATAGGAGGAGCATGAAAAGGGAATAAAGAAAAATAAAAGATGTCTATGATATTATTATTATTTATTGAATTTATAAACCGCCCTTTACTCAGAGGTCTCATATATGCAAACAACTACGATTCCATAGTCAATCTCCTCCAACATTTCTCCAGTGAAAATAGGGACATCCTGTCACACCTCTGATATTTCCCTGATGAAAATTGGGACATCCTAGTCCATCTCCTCCAACCATTCTCCCATGAAAATAGGGACGTCCTAAAGAAAAATGGATCAAATCAGAACCTGGGACGGCTTCTGTAAATCTGGGACTGTCTCTGGGAAATACGAGGGTCATTCATTAAACTTTTCCCCTGTCCCACTTCCGGTTATCATAGGAGGATGAAATTGCACATGTATAATGATACATCTCCCCATAGCTAACGTCCTAATTTGTAGCTCTGAATGCCTAACAGTTTTTCTGTGTGTCGGATAATGGAACCAGTTGAATGCAGAGTGGTCATCAGGTTCCTGTACTTGAAAGGGCGCACACCACGAGAGACGTTTGATGAGATGAAAGGGAGGATGCCGTAGTCAAGCACTGGTTGGACATCGGTGGAACAGCTCCCATTCCTGGGCGACCACAGTCTGCCATTGATGAAGACATAATCCGGCAAGTGGAGGCCACCATTTTGGAGGATCGCCGCAAAGCCGTTTGCCAACTAGCTGCAGATGTCAAGATCAGTGTGGGCTCTGTAGAAAAAAAAAATCATCTATGCTGATGCCTTTCCAGAAACAAGAACGACTCATATATCATATTTATATTATATATATTACATTTAACCCATCATATTCTTATAATGTGATATATATACACAAACACTCTCCTCATCCTAGTCTCTCTTAAAATGGCTGGGCAGCATATTCTTATCTTTTCTCTTTCCACCTACAGTTGTCATAAGAGAAACCATGGTCAGAGAGGGGAGTTGGGGAAATGACCCTGCTTATATCTACCGGTAGGTTTGTTTTGTATTCTGCATTTATATGCTACCAGAATGTAAAAGACTGTGTTTAGGACTTCAAGAATGTATCTGAATGGATGTATCCTATTCAAGAATGCATCTGAATATATCTTTTTGCTAAAGCCAAGAAAATGTGTCTAAATGTATCTTTATATTTATGTATCTCCAAACATGTATCACTGTGGTGTAAACAATGATTTGTATCTCTTTCAGGGTGGATAAAAAATCAATGATTTTTTTAAAAAAATCAAAAAAATCAGATTTTTTTTAAATTTAAATCGGATTTTTTTGATTTAAATCGGATTTTTAAAATAAAATGCTTTTGGAGGAAAAATCTTTCTAAATATAGTCTTCTATTAAAGTTACATTGTAGTCCAAAGGCTATTCATCAGGAAATAAGAATTTGTTTTAAGTTTATCAAGTGTGCTTAAAACTCAGTCTAAGTTTTTTTTAAAAAATGTTTAACCACATCAGTTAACAAACATGGATACATATGCTATCATGTTATTGTTTTAGTTCAATAAATTGTTTAAATGGTTATTAAGGAAATGATTATTTTTCTCCTTCCAATAAAGTACAGCAGAAAAGTTGTCCAAATATAAGCAGTTAACTTATTAAACCTCACCATAATTTCATAAAAGTCTATGTATTTCTAGTAGTATAAATCAGTAATTTTTGATATAACTGTAAAAACTACTCTGAAAATTTATTATTCCAAAAATGAAACCTTCATATGGTTGTAAATATTAAGATTATACCAGCAAGAATGAGTCTTTCTGTAAAAAAAAATTTAAATCAAGTCTTACTGACTAGTGATTTAAATCAAGCCTTACTGACTAGTGATTTAAATCGTGATTTAAATCAATTTGATTTAAATCAAATCCACCCTGATCTCTTTTATGTATTTTTGTTAAGAAGTGTTTTTCTCCTATTGGAAAATGTAACTAGAAGAATGTATTTTATATTCCCTGTTATGAGATTTTGCATTACTGTATACTGGATCTGTCAATATTCCCATCTTCTACCTTTCAGGAGCTGTCAAAGTACTTTCCAACACCACAGCGCCACCTACTGGGTCTACAAATGACACCGTGAATGCACACAAAATGCAACATAAAACCACTTTTTTAAATAAAAGAAAGCAAAACGGAACTTCACACCAGAACTGATAATTCACACGACACTGAAACCCATTTCCCAAGTATCCAGTCATGTAATCTGCATACTGATCACCCCAAAACTCCGGAATTCGTTCCTGAAAAATATAACCACACAAAGATCAGACTTTGCTTTGAAATTCCTCTTTTCAATCCTGAGCCTTCACAACTGTGCTCCTTCCGAGAGTCCGATCCTCCTTATGAGGCTAGGACCCCCGTGAGGGAGGCATTGGTTTATTTATTTCACAGTGCCTCTCCTATTTTATTTACTTATTATTATTATTATTATTATTATTACCTGTAACAATAATTTACTAAATGTATATACTACCCTATTCCCGCAGGGAAGTTAACAAGACTAAATGACAATGTGAAAGCACAACATTCATGATCAAAACAGAAACAGATGAATAACCTGCCCCCTCAAAAAAAACACCGCACATACAATTAAAAAGCATTTTCAAAGAATGTAAGGAGCCTGGTGGAGAGAGGCAGGAGCAGGTTTCCTTAAATTAACGGTTAATACTGCCTATTCTGTTTTCTGGTGCGCATTGCGTCATCATTCTGGGCCACGATTTAACCCTTTCCTGCCCTGCTATTTCTAATGCATTCAAGGCGAGGGCGATACCGTATTGACTCCAATGCAACGCGGCCCCATCACGTCGCTGAAAGTTACGGCGCGCCTGCTCATCAGATGCAACGTCGAGTTTGGGAAAGACTTTTGGAGTTCAAAGGCTTTGAAAATTGAGGTGCGCATTCCCTTCGCGTACATACGGCAGATCTAACGTGACGTCATCCAGGAGTAGCCACCGTCGTTTCTGCGCATGCTCTAAAGCACGGGCAGTCCCCACCGTCGTTTCTGCGCATGCTCCCCATCCCGGGCCTCCCCAATCAAGAGCAAGGGGCGTTACGCACACCAACCAGCCAATCCCACGACGGCGTCATCGGCGTCGGCCTATCGCTGCTCCGCCCCCTCCAGGCCAGGGAAAGCCGATTGGCGGGCGGGCTGGTCGGAGGCGGGACCTCTGTGACGAGCGTCCAATGGGCGTCTCGGACTGGGCGACGGCCTCTTACGGCGGCCGAGCGACCCAGAGCAGCGCCATGGCGGAGAGCGACTGGGACACGGTGACGGTGCTGCGCAAGAAGGGGCCCAGCGCGGCCCAAGCCAAGTCCAAGCAGGTGAGCGGGCTGGCGGACAAAGGCCTCCCGCGCCACAACCGCCGCCGGCCCTCTCACGGGGCGTTCTGAAGGGGGCCAGCCGGGACGCCCCCTCATAGCCCCTTTCCCGCCGAGACCACGCCCATCGGCGGCCCCCATTGGCTTGGGCCGTTCCCCGCCAAAATGGCGGCGCGCTAGGCCCGCCCGCAAGCCCCGCCCTCTCAAAATGGCGCCTTTCCCCCCGATTCTCCTCAGAAAGTCCCAAGTTTTTCCTCAGTTAATTAAAAAGAAATAAGTTCCATTGAATTTAAATTTAATTAAAAATGAGCAAGCTCCATTCAATTTAAATTTAATAAAAAATAAATAAGTTGCATTCAATTTAAATTGAATCAAAATTAATGAGTTGCATTCATTTTTAATTTGATTAAAAATAAATAAGTTGCATTCAATTTAAATTGAATTAAAAATAAGTTGCATTCAGTTTAAATTTCATTTGAAATAACATCCATGAAATTTATATTTGAATAAAAATAAATAAAAATCCTCCCTCAGAATGTCAATATTTTCACAACTTCTCCTCAAAAGGTCTTGTTTTGTCAAAATGTTGGGATTTTTAGGCTTTCTCCCAAATGTTTCCCCCCCAATTCACCGCCTCAAAAGTTGTTATTGCAATTTCCTCCCCTCAAAAGTAATCATTTTTTCTGCAATTTCCTCCCCTCAAGTCATTATTATTATTACTACTATTATTGCAATTCTCTCCACTCAAAAATAATTATTTTTTTATTTTTTCTGCAATTTCCTCCCCTCAAAAGATATTTTTATTTTTATTATTGAAATTTCCTCCCCTTAATAGTCATTATTTTTTCATTTCTTTTGCAATTGCCTCTCAAAAGGTCATATATAATTTTTATTCCATGACAAAATGTTGGGTTTTTTAGCCTTTCCTCTAAATGTTTCCTCCCCCCCTCAAAAAAGCCATTAGTTTTCCATTTTTTCTGCAGGTTCCTCCCCCCAAAAGTAACTATTTTTTTCTTAAATTTCCTCCCCCCAAAAGTCATTATTTTCTTTTTAAAATAAATGCTATCATTTTTCATTTTACAACAATGCATGCAAATTAAGAGGCCCCAAAGTAAGAATAAATCAACTTTCTACCCCACACCCCATCCGTGCTTCCTTTGCACGGATCTCTACTTCTGCATATCTACCAAATTCCTAAATTATTTGTTTCCTCTAACATTTTTGATACATATTAACAAAACTGCTCCTTTTATGTTTACGCTAACATTTCAAGTTGTTTCCAATCAGTTTTTAAATAATCAGTAAATGTTCCCCAATCTTTTTTCCCTCTTCCTGATTTCTTCTGCTTCCTTTCAGTTTGACATATTCCATCAGTTTTATCTGCCAGTCCATCTTGACTGTTTCTGCTTTCCTTTTTTTCTGCGCATATACCATCCTGGCAGACCCAAAGTTTTCTATTTCCCCCATGATTGTGGTGATTATATTAGACAGGACCCTGGTTGGATTGTGATGATGATGATGATGATGATGATGATGATGATGATGAAATTAATGCTCAGCTTCACCTACCTCACACGGTTGTTGTTTTGGTGGGTTCGAATGAGCAAGCAGAGCAGCACAACAGCTACTTTACTTTGAGCTCTCTGGTGGGGGAAAAGGAGGGGTTTGTTTTAGCGCCGATTTAATAAATCAAATAACAAATCTGAATAAATAAAAATCTGTAAATCTCTATATAAAATCCCAAGAATAAGAATTTCCCGTAACTCTACTCTGCACTACTCTGGAACAGATCTGCGGAGAAGACTTTACAACATGGGGGAAAAGAGCATGCGGTTTGGCAAACCAAGAAAATCTTTAGTAAACATTATTAAATACATAATTCATTAATTGAAAAGAAGAATTAATAATTATTCTTTTTAGGGCTCCTCTTACGTCCCTCTTTTCTTTCCCAGGCTGTCGTTGCGGCTCAGAGAAGAGGCGACGACGTGGAGACCTCTAAGAAATGTAAGTTCCGCCAGCTGCATGCCATTTTTCACGGTATTTTGTTGGAGCTCCTTGTCTGCAGCTGCTTGGAGGTTTCCTCCAGCGAAATTTATTCATTATTATTATTATTATTATTTATTTACTACCCTATACCCGCAGGGTGGGATAAGGACACAGCAGATTTTTTTTTACCGCAGAAGAGAGGGAGAGAGACATAGGTAGCATGTTGGCTTCCTGCCCAGGCAGGAAGTGATGTCGCCACGGATCCCCCTGCCTCTGTGTTGATGCCTCTGTGTGTCCCTCCTCGCAGGGGCGGCGGGCCAGAACAAGCAGCACTCCATCACAAAAAACACGGCCAAGCTGGACCGCGAGACGGAGGAGCTGCATCACGACCGGGTGCCCCTCGAAGTGGGCAAAGTGATCCAGCAGGGGCGGCAGGGCAAGGGGCTGACCCAGAAGGACTTGGCGACGGTAATTATCAGAAAACGAGAAGCTGTTGTTGTTGTTGTTTTGAAAAAGGAATGTGCTTTTGGTCCTGTTTGGCCATGGTAATTCTGGCCCAAACACTCGCCTCACGTGGGAGGCCCCTCTCTTTCAGAAAATCAACGAGAAGCCGCAGGTCATCGCCGACTATGAATCGGGCAAGGCCATCCCCAACAACCAGGTGCTGGGCAAGATCGAGAGAGCCATCGGTAAGCGGAGCCGTTTTCCGGGTTCGGGGGGCTGGGGAGTCCTGGGGTGCATGGCTGACCCCCTTCTCTTGTCTCCCGCCAGGCCTGAAGCTCCGTGGGCGGGACATCGGGAAACCTCTCGAAAAGGGCCCCAAGGCGCAGTGAGGACAAAGCCTCGAAATCAGGGGAGGCCCGAGTGATCTCGGCCGGGCGTCCTGGGGCGCCCAGGGTCTCCCCACCCACCCTCCCACCCCCTTTTCTCCCTTCTGCTTCCAGGAGATCCGACTATTAACGGATGGGAAAAGTCACGTCTCAACTGGTAGCCCGTTTCCTCTTTCCGCAGATCGAATAAAGCGAATAAAAATTGTTTGCGCATCTCAAACCTGCGGCCCGTTTTGTCTGCTTGTGCGCTACGACTCCCGGAATCCCTTTCGGGGGGTGCCACACTGAAAGGCCTATCACAGTGCTCCTTGGAAGGGTCTCCTGCTCGCCCTTAGACTACAGCTCCCAGAATCCTTTGCGGGAATGCCGTGTTGAAAAGCGGCTAGAGGGTGCCTTAGAAGCCTCAAACTACATCTCCCAGAATCCTTTGGGGGATGCCAACTTGATGGGAGACATTAGGAGTTCAAAGGAGAGGGAAAAGGAGAGAGAAGGTGCGTCACTGAGATACAATGCCAAGCGCAGGCCGGGCATCCGGTGGAACTTCCGCCCGCCGGCGCTTACCGGGTGCCAAGTCCAGCCGGCTTTCCGAAGAGGAACAGATGGAGAGAGAACATGCCAGGGGCAATGCAGGAGAAACGCTATATCACAGCCTCCGTTTTGGTGTGTGCAATGCATGTATTTAGAATTTAAATTTTTCACATCCATGTCTACGATTATACACACAACAAACATATTAATAATAATAAAAAATTTTATTATTATTTTTCCAGGTGTCAAGCCGATTAAAAAAAAGAGCACCTAAAAAGCTGGGGGGGGATTAATCATTAAAAACACACAATAAAACATGGATACAAGCTGTATACAAAAACACAAACACAATTTAATAAAACTATTCAATTAATACTAATATTGATCTCTTAAAACGGCAACAGTAATGATAACGGAAGAAGAAGCCCCCTGAGCAGCAAATCATCCTCTGGCTTCACCGCTTCCCCGGTTGGACTTCTGCCTGCTGCCCTTGAGTGGCTTCACAACCTGGATTGATGTAGGTTCATTGCTTGGGCTCCCAAGTCAGGTGCCTCCTCTATGGATTTGGGTCTTTGCAGGTTGGACTCCCGCCTCTTTGTGCTGCACCAGTTGCACACCTGCCTTCCGCTAACCCACATCTGCTCCTCGCCCGGCCTCATTGCCTGCTGAGCTAAGTCTCCACCTCCGCTCCCTCCAACAGGGTTTCACCCATTGGACACCCGCCTGCTTTCCAACCCTCCCAGTTATACATCTGTCTGCTGCCCTTGGAGGAATGCAGGTTCATTGCTTGGGTTTGGGCAGCAGCTCCCCAGGTCAAGCGCCGCCTCCACTGATCTGGAATCGGTTGGATTCCTGACTTTGCACTGCACCAGTTGCACATCAACCTTCCGATAATAATAATAATTTATTTAAACCCTGCCCATATGGCTGAGCTTCCCCAGCCACTCTAACGCACACCTGCTCTTTGCCCAGCTTCATCGCCCGCCTCACCTACGTACCTGTTGAACTACGTCCCAACCTCCCATTGGACATCCGCCTGCTTCCCTCCCCAGCCATTTCCCAGCTGCGGCCCCTTTAAGGCGCTCTTTCTTCCAGCGGCCACGCGGTGGCGCTGCAGCGCTGGAAAGATTCCGCCACTGCGGCGGCGCCGGAGCGAACAGGTGAGGCGATATCGGGCGCTTTGGGCCGCTTCAATTACACCTGACCGTGCGGGGGGGGGGGAAGGGAATTGGCATAGATCATCGCCCTTTCCTCCCTGTCCGGTAGGGAGGGGCACCGATCGCCGTTGAAACGAATACCGGGGGGGGGGTGTCTCCGCCCTCCTTCTCGAGGTGGCTCGTGCCGCGGTGACGTGGGGCCCGCAGTCACCCCACCCCACCGCACCCCGCCATCCGCGCCCGATGGTTCGGCTCGGCCGCAGACGGACGGGAGGCAGATGAGACCATTTGCGGAGGGAGGGGGAGCGGGGTGGTCCAATTGTGGACGGCGAAGGGGGGCAGCCTGGTCCAATAGTGGGGGGCAGAGGGGGAGCAACCTGGTCCAATTGTAGGAGAGCAGCCTGGTCCAATTGTGGGGGGTGGCAGCCTGGTCCAATTTAGTGGGGGGGGCGGCTGCCTGATCCAATTGTGGGGGGCAGAGGAGGAGCAGCCTGGTCCAATTGTGGGGGGGGCTGCCTGGTCCAATTTAGTGGGGGGGGCCTGCCTGATCCAATTGTGGGGGGCAGAGGAGGAGCAGCCTGGTCCAATTGTGGGGGGGCTGCCTGGTCCAATTTAGTGGGGGGGCTACCTGATCCAATTGTGGGGGGCAGAGGAGGAGCAGCCTGGTCCAATTGGGGGTGGCAGCCTGGTCCAATTTAGTGGGGGGGCTGCCTAGTCCAATTGTGCAGGGCAGAGGAGCAGCCTGGTCCAATTGGGGGGGGGCTGCCTGGTCCAATTGGGGGGAGCAGCCTGCTCCTCCTTCACCCACAGCCTCACCCTAGTGGTTGGTCATCTGACTCTTAGGTTTTATACCAGGGGTCAGCAACCTTTTTCAGCCGTGGGCCAGTCCACCGTCCCTCAGACCATGTGGTGGGACGGACTATACTGTATTTTGGGGGGCAAATATGAGTGAATTCCTATGCCCCACAAATAACCCAGAGATGCATTTTAAATACTGTAAAAGGAAACATTCTACTCATGTAAAAACACGCTGACTTCTGCGGGCCGGTCTGAGAAGGCGATTGGGCCGCATCTAGCCCACGGGCCTTGGGTTGCCTACCCCTGCTTTATACCTAAGCTAGCCAAGGGTGCCCCTGGGTATGTGCAGAGTGTGTTTGCCTCCCCCCCCCCCCGCAGCTGTGCGTAGCTTACCCTTGTCGCCCCTGCCTTCCATCTTCATGTTTCGAAATCTAGGGTCCTCGCCTGACACCTGGGAAAGCAGGATGGAGCGCCGTCCCAACGCCCTTCGATGCATGCCAGGCCAGGTAGGATACCCCGCTCTGGGGAGCTGCGAACAGCTTGAATTTAAGAAGCAAGGAGTTGCCAACCTTTATCTGCTACCTATCAAGAGGCAGGGAGTTCCCAAGGTTGTCAGATAACCAGAAGCAGGGATGCCCTATTTGGCATCCAAGACTGCTAGATTTTGTCTGCTGCGTATCAAGAGGCAAGGCGTTGCCCAAATTTTCTCTGCTACATAACAAGAGGCAAGGAGTTGCCAGGATTTTGTCTCTGACATATCCCCTCAGAGAGCAACAATTCCCAGAGCTCCCTCTAAGATAGAAATAGCAGTCCTTCAACATAAGACTGCTAGGATCCTGGGAACTGTAGTTTCCAGGTGCTAAGTGTCTTTATACATGGGGTTCTGTATAAATAGGGATTTATAATAGGGATTCTGCAGTTCCCAGAGTGGTTCAACCATTGGTCTCTCTCCGTGGGGAATTCTGGAAACGGCAGCTCTGCACACACCTCTCCGCACACCAGCAAACTACAATTCCCAGAGCACGCCAGAGGGAAACCGCATTTCCCTCTGATATAAACTATGCGCCTTCGCTGCCTTAAAACTCTCACAGGTCTTTTTCCACCACGGGAAAATAACTCTGGAAGGCAGGAATCTATATGCCATAAATGGCGGAACCCCCTGCCACTTGACCGCTCACTCTGTCTCTCCTTTCCTTCCCGAAGGATTCGCATTGAGGATGGCACGGCGAAGGGCCTGCCTTTTTGAAAATGACCCGCACCGACCCACCGGATCTCCTGTCGTCGACGGTCTACCGCGACGTCCAAACGGCCTCGCCCTTCCCCGTGCCGCCCCGGCCCGCCATGTCGGCGACACCGCAGCCCTTCCACAAACGCCACTGCCGCAGCTTTGACTTCCTGGAGTCGCTGGACGATGAGCCGCCGCCTGCCGCCCGCAAGCCACCGCAGCCTCGCCGCGGGAGAGACGCCCCCAAAGACCCGGACCCAGCGCGGCGGGCGCGATCCAAAAGCGCCCCCCGGGCCCCGCCGGCATTCGCCCCGGCCGCCTCGCCGCCGGCCCGGCGCGGACGCAGCCTAGCCAACGAGCTGCACCCGGTGAAGCTGCAGCCGCAGCGCAGCCGCATCTCCCCTTTCTCAGGCGCCCACTACGGCAGCAACGCCCCGCCAGCGGAGGCGAGGGCCCCGCGCCGGCGCCTGGACATCAAGCCCGACGAGGCAGCACTCCGGCACGCTGCCCGCGCCCCAGGAAGGAGCGACTTCCCTTCCGCCGCCCGTGGCTTGACGGTGCCCGGCGTCTGGCCCACGTCCCGCACACCGACGCCCAGCGACACCTACAGTGCCGAGCAACGGGCGCCGGGGGAACTGTACAACGCGGGCGAGAGCGGCTGCCTCCCATACCCGCAACCGACGCCCCTCAAGGTATTCTACGCCGACCCCTACGATGGAGGGTACACGCCGCCCTACGGCGGCCCGTTTTACGCCGATGAGCCACCCCCCCAAACCGGCTTCCGCCCGATCCCGGCAAGGACCCTTTTCGTTGACTCCCACAGCGGGACGTACCCCGTCCAGGAGGCGCCCGGGAGGACGTACTATGGCGCCGAGCCGCCCTTTTACGGCGAAGGCCCCCTCGCCTTTTACGCTCAGGTCCGGGAGCCCCTCTCGCGGACGTACCCTCACCCGAACAGCGCTCCTTACGACGGCTGGTACCCGCCCGCCCGGACAGCGCCGCCCTACCCGACTTGGCAGGTTTGCCGTCCCCCGCCGGCGGCTCCCCGCGCCGCCCTGTCCTCTTGGACCGCCGGCATACCGCGCTTGGGGGCCGACACGCGCAGCTACTCCAAGTCGTGGGACAACATCCTGACGCCGCGCGGGCGCCCGGACCAGCCGCTTTGGCGCGGGCGCAGCTACGAGAACCTGCTAGCGCGCCGTGAGGCGCCGAGGGCCCTCTCCCCCGACGCCCGGGGGCGCCCCTCTCCCGTGGTGGTGACGCTCTCCAGCTCGCCCAAGCGCTACGCCGCCCTCTCGCTGTCGGAGAACTCGCTGCTGGAGAAGCCATCTGGCGACGGGCGCGCCAGCTGGTTCGTGACGCCCGAGATCACCATCACTGACAACGACATCCGAGCTGACGGGCGCCGGGACGCGCCCGACCTCTCAGCGCGCCAGCGCAGCCTGGAGCAGCTGGACGAGCTCATCACTGACTTGGTGATCGACTACAAGCCGCCGCCGCCGGACCAAGCGGGCAACTTCTCCGAGCAGCTCCGGCGCCTGATCGGCGTCGCCCCAGAGCCGCCGGGCCACGACGCCAGCTCTCCGGACGCCAGCACCGACGAGGACGACGTCCTCATGTGCTCCAATGCCCGCTGCGGCCGCACCGAGGCCATGTTCCACGCCTGCCTCTACTTCAAGTCGTGCCACAGCTGCCGCACCGTCTACTGCTCGCGCCACTGCCGACGCCAGGACTGGGCCTCGCACAAGGAGCGCTGCGTCTTCGGGCGCGCCGGCAGCGCCTGCCGCAACGTGCTGCGTTTCTGCCGCGAGGACGTGCCAGCGCACCGGGCCTTTTCCCGCGTGGCGCGCGTGGGCTTCCTGTCCCGCGGGCGCGGCGTCCTCTTCCTGGGCTTCCCCAGCCCCGGCTCGGCCGAGAACTTCCTCCGCTTCGGCCTGGAGAGCCTGCTCATGTCGCCCACGTTCCTGTCGCTCCGAGAGCTGGGCGCCTACGCCGGCAACCTGGGCTCGTACGCCGGGGATTTGCGCCGTGCCGGGGAGGACTACGACCCCGGCGAGTGCTTCGTGCTCAACGTCACCGTGGCACTGGGCGGCAAAGCGGCGGCCGGAGAGCGCCCGGCGCCCGTGGTCCGCAAGCACGCCAAAGTGGCGCTGGCTTCGGCGCCCGGGCCAGCGCCCGCCGAAGGCGACATGGAGACGCTGATCCTGACACCGCCGCCGGGGACGGCTGACCTGGGGCAGGAGGGCGAGGCGGGCCGGCGGGCTCGGGAGGTGTGCTTCGTGCACATCCAGCGCGAGCTGCGCGCCCGGGGCGTGGTGCTGCGCCGCGAATTCCCGCAGGTCTACGAGCGGCTGTGCGCCTTCGTGGAGGGCGGCCGGCGCTTCACCCCCACCACCATCTACCCGGTGGACAAGCGGACGGGCAAGCAGTTCCTGTGCATGATCATGGCGGCATCCGAGCCGCGAACCCTCGACTGGGTCGCCAGCCCCAACCTCCTGGACGACCTGATGTGAGCCTTCTTCAAGTGGCAGGGAGTTCCAACGGGAAGAGCTCCTCGCAAACGGGCACAAAAGAGACATGGGCTCCGTTGCTTTTGCTGCGGTTGGTGCGACGTCTCTTTGTTCAAGTGGCAGGGAGTTCCAACGGAAAGAACTCCTTGCAAATGGGCAAAAAAGAGACGTGGGCTCTGTTCCTTTTTTTGCAGTTGGTGCGACGTCTCTTTGTTCAAGTGGCGGGGAGTTCCAATGGAAAGAACTCCCAAACGGACGAAAAACGGGCATCCATTTCTTTTGCCCTCCGAAAATGGGGTTTGTTCCTTTTTCTGGCAGCTCCTTGCTCAAGTGGTAGGGAGTTCTGACATGGAAAGAGATACAATCGCCCCCCAAAACGAATCCTGGCCTTTGACATCTCTGCCTCGCCACGTTTCGTCAGCTTGCTGTTTTCAATTCCTCGGAAATCCCAGATTTATCGGTGACGTTTTGTATGATTATTTTGGTTTTTTGATATCTCTGCAACCGAAGGGATGATTGAAACCCCTGCGTATAGGGTAGCATATAAATTCAAAATAATAGTAATAATAATGTTGTAAAAAGGGGGGCTCATTGACAGAGCCAAAATCCACAAAAAGAGACCTTTATGGATATGCCAAATCTTATCAATATGTTTTATCGGACAATTACTATGATAAATATGATTGGTGACGTTTGGAAGTATTCTTGTACTTTTTAAGGCTGTTGAAACAGAGGAACAGGGAGGACGAAACTGTAAAGTGGGCACATTGAATGTCGTATAAAAAAGATATTTTTTATTTGACGGTTCTGGGAAATGATTGATATTATGGGTATTATTATTTCACTTATGGTGGTGTGTCTAAGAACAGGTGTCAACTGTAAAATGGGTGCATCAGACGAACGAAATGTATGTTGTTGGAGAATGCCAAATCCCATCGAAAGGTTTTTTTTTTTTTTGAGGACGGAACAGTTTATAAATTGTGCGGAATAGACGAGTGCATGTTCTATTTATTTCCTTAAAGAAAGAGAAATATATATACTTGCCAAAATATTGAAAGGTATTTTCTGCTGGAGAGATAAAGAAGCATGTATATGTACGTTTATATGGAAAGGTATAAAAATGGAGAAAAAATAAAATATTTCCCTGAAATAAATATGAAATGGAACTCGAATATGACTGAAAATTATTATTAAAACAATTACACATTAATAGAATTATATGTTTAGAATTATATTTTAATTAATAGAATTATATTTCAATTATATTTTAATGTCTTTCTCTTTTATAGAATGATTGGGTTGAAATTATGAAATTATATTTTAGTTATATTTTTATGTCTGTCTCTTTTATAGAATGGTTGAAATTATGAAATTCATATGAAATTATCAATATGAAATTGTACATGCATACAAACACACATCATCTTCCCATAGGAATAATGAACTCTCTGTTTCTCTCATGTCATAGCTGGTTTAGTTGAAATTCCTGCATTGCACGGGGTTGGACTAAATGACCCCCAGGTTCCCCTCCAACCCAATCACTCTATAAAAGAGACAGAGACGCACAGAGAGGGAATCCAATCCCAGAATGAATACCCACAAATACGTTTCCAAAGACATGTATATAGTTAATATTTCATTAATATTTCAGTGTTGAATACTGATTAAACTTTGCAATGAATTGATATGATCAAAACCAAAGAACCAGAACACGAGTTAAAAATAGATTTGTAATAAACGCTAGATCTTTAGAACCAACAGTAAAATAATAACATGAATGAATGATTGATTAGTAATAGATCTTAAGGGAGTCCAGATAATCAGCAATGAAATAATAATAATAATAATAATAATAATAATAATAATAATAATAATAATTAAAAATAATAATAATAATATAATAATAAATTACCCATGAATAAAAGCATATTTATTTATCTTTTCCCAAATGTTATGGGAATGTGAAATACACGTTCACAGAAACATAGTGCTGTTTAAAAGGGCAGCGATTTCCATACTGGGAACTGTAGTTTGCACCCAACGCCAGTATTCCCATGCCAGCCCTCCAATCACGAGAGTGGATTCCCCTTTTCAAAGGGGGTGGGTGGGAATTATAGTTGTGCATAGGAAGAAGGCGCACCCTTGGGGTCTCAGTGCCTGGAAACTACACTTCCCAAGGTGCACCTAGAGCTTTGAACAGCGATTCAAAGAGCTCTTTTAGGCCTTGGAATGGTCAGGACCCAAAGTATCATGGGAATTGTAGTTCACTCAGGACACGTCACACGCCTGTCAAGCTACTTGACTCCGCCCTCCCACCTGCGATTGGGTAAGGAGGCCGGTAGAGCGCGCCGATTGGCTGACAGGCCTATCAAAGAATTTAACCCCGCCACCGGGGCGGTGCTGCACGCCAGCTTGTTCACGATTGGGCACGCGAGCTAGAAGCGGTGCACCCATTGGCTGACCCTTTCTTCGCCGGCCTGTCAAAGGACTTAACCCCGCCCCGCCCCACCATTGGGCCCGTGCCTGTTTTCGCATGCGCGGATTGGCTGGACTGGTTCAGCTCCTCCTTTGCAGGCGCAGCAATGGCGGACGCAGACCTGAAGCGCGTTCCCGACGTAGACATCGACGACGACGGCGTCTTCAAGTATGTCCTCATCCGGGTCACGCCGCGAGGCTCCGGGCCGGGCAAGGACGTCGTACGCGGCTACGCCTGGGCCGAGTATCACGGTGAGGGGACTGAGGAGGCGGGGGCAGAATGCCGGTAGCGGTTTCTGATTGGTCGAGGCGTAGGCACGTGGACGGTGGAGGCGGGGAGGAAACCACGGTAGCGACTTCCGATTGGGCGAGGCCTAGGCTTGTGGGAGGTGAAGGTGGGGATGGAACGCCGGTAGCGGGCTCCGATTGGGCGAAGACGGAAGAAGGGGCAGAGTGGTACGCACGCATCGCGGTCTGATTGGTTAAGGCGGGTCGACGCCCTGGGCGAAGAACGGGGTCAAAATTTACCCGGATATTTTTTTGATTTATTCTGAACAGAACATGTCACTTTTTTGTTTGTTTGTAGATAGTAATAAGATTATTTAGTAATATATATTATTCGATATTTATAATGTTTCTGTGTATACATATATGAAAAATAGATACTATAAATAATAGATTGCTAAATATTATTACTATATGCATATTAAGTAATATATATCTTATTATTATTAAGTAGTATTTATTTTATTAAGTAAACTTATTTTATTATTTATTCTGATATATATAAAACAAACTAATACATTATAATTTATACTTAATATGATTTTTTAAAACCTATATCTGTGTGTGTGTGTGTGCGCGCACACACACTTGTGTGTTATACAAACACACACTCACACACAGTTATAGGTAAAAATAAAGCAATCTGAATTATTTACCAATCTTATTTATAGTATCATATTTTATTTTGTTATACACACATTTATCTATCTATAAATATCTATATTTCTAATAGATACATAGGTATATTCTATAAATTATACACACACACACACACACATACCTACTGTACATATATACCCACAGAAACACTTTTTATTCTATTAATTGTCTGGTTTATGCTATTCTATTTATATTATTTATATATTTTATTCTATTTTATTTCAGTTTATTCTAATTAATTTTTTATTTTTATTTATTTTACACACATAGATATAACGAACAAACACACACAGAAAAACCTTTTATTCTTAAAGCTTCCATTGTCTACACTTGATGCTATATTAAACACACCCGTTAATTCTATTTCGTTCTTCATTTATATTTTTCACACACGCAAAAGCCTATATTTATATGCACATCTTTTTGTACACGCAACCCTGTAAGAAATTTCCACACAGCGCTCTGTATTTAAATTCACAAACACCCTATATGTGCAAACTCTCTCTCACACACAAAGACCCCATTATGTATTCCCAGCTATTTACATCCACACTTTTCGGGCACACAAGCCTAAATACACTCAAAACATTTATATGCTCAATTGTATGCACAAATATACCGTACATGCAAGCACACACTTACAGGGACACATATATTCATATGCACAAGTATACACACAAATATACACGCAAGCACATACTTACAAGGACACACAACCCTAGCTTGACCCACTTCTCTCAACACAAAAGTGCATTTTTTCACACACTTTAACCCGCAGCCGGCTCTCCCCCTATCCTTCCCTTGCAGCCGACATCTACGACCGCGTGTCCGAGGATCTCTCCCGGCTGGGCTTCGAGTGCGAGTGCCGGGGCGGCGGGCGGATTTCCCGCCAGAGCGGTGCCCACCGGATCCATGTCTATGGCTACTCCGTGGTGAGCGAAACCCAGCCAGATGGGCGCGGAATGAATGAATGAATGAATGAATGAATAAATAATTCTTATTCTTATCATTGACTTCTAATATAATCGTAACAGCAATAATAATAATACAATATTTAATGATAAAAATGATACTGCAGTGCTTTAAGAACAGCCCTGTTTACCAACTATTCGGTTTACTAACTCCGCAAAACTGGGCGCAGTGTCCCAGTTAGCGAACTTTACCTGGGTCAAAGAACGGAAGGCGAACGGTAGAAGGGCACCGGTGGCGGGAGGCCTCATTAGGGAAAGCGTGCCTCAGTTTAAGAATGGACTTCCGGATTAAGTTCGTAAACCGAGGTACCACTGTAATTATATCGTTCTATAATACATTGTTGTTTTGTTGTTGTAATTTAAAAAAAAATTAAACAATATTTATATACCGCCCTGTACCTAATATATTATTATTAATAATAATAATATTCTCAGGGTCTCGGGGCGGTTCACAGAATACTATTATATACTACTAATGGTTTAAGCCCGTTTAGTTAACGGGCGCTAGAGAGCCTTCTTTCGCCACTGGGGGCAGCGCTGGCCGCCTCCTCTCCCGGCTTCTCGCCCACAGCCTCCTGGGGGAGAGAAGGCCGCGCCGGGGGATCGTCCGGCCGAAGCGCCGCACGAGGCGGAGGCGGCGGAGGATCCTGGGCGGGCCCGTGGCGGCGGGAAAGGCCTCTGGTGCCGCCTCCGCTCCTGGGGCAGGTAAAGAGGTTCAGGGGCTCCTCCGGGGAGGGAGAGGTGGCGGAGTGGAGCAGGGCGGCCGGCGCGGCGGTGGAGGAAGCAGCGGCAGCGGAGGCGCTCGGCGCTCTCTCTCCCTCCCCCCCTCTGGTTCCTTAGGAGCTCCGTGCGAGGCGGCGGCGCTGCCCCAACTGACGACGCGCATGCGCCGCTGCTGCCTCTCGGACATGCCCCCCTCTCCCATCGTCCAATCCCTGCTTCCGTCTGGGACATGCGCAGTGGAAAATTTCCACTGACACACGGAACGTACGCACGGACACAGGCACTTTATTATAGAGGATTATATGTTTAAAGAAAGAAAAATTGAACGCGGGTGGCGCTGGGGGTTAAACCACAGAGCCTAGGGCTTGTCGATCAGAAGGTCGGCGGTTCAAATCCCTGTGACGGGGTGAGCTCCCGTTGCTCGGTCCCTGCTCCTGCCCACCTAGCAGTTCGAAAGCACGTCCAAGTGCAAGTAGATAAATAGGAACCGCTCCGGCGGGAAGGTCAACGGCGTTTCCGTGCGCTGCTCTGGTTCGCCAGATGCGGCTTAGTCATCCTGGCCACATGACCCAGAAGCTGTACGCCGGCTCCCTCGGCCAATAATGCGAGATGAGTGCCGCAACCCCAGAGTCGGTCACAACTGGACCTAATGGTCAGGGGTCCCTTTACCCTTTTATGTCTAAAAATATAGAAACATATATATAATCATAATAGTAATTACAATAATATGATAATCTTTAATGATAAAAATGGTACCAATAATATATATGGTTGTATAATATAGAATATATATATAATACATATAGATATAGATATATCTATCTATCTATCTATCTATATACCGGTATGTAGAATTATATAATTCTGTGTCTACAATTATCTGTATTATACAACCATATATATTATGAGTATTATTGTGTTAGTATTAATGTTAGTGTTACTATTGGGATATTTTTGTATAATTTTATATCACTATTTATTATAGCATTTGCATTTTATAATTATATAGTTCATTCTTGTATAATATAATTCACTATAATCTGATTCACTCCTATAATGCTGTGATTACTCTTATTGCATCTGATTGCTTGATGTTGCATTAATGGCAGAATTAAATTACACTATATTATTATTATTAGTTTGGTATTACAGTAGTATAATTTTCTTCTTATCTTTTAGGGCTTTGGGCGCGCAGAACATTCAGTGGCCACCGAAAAACTGAGTGCCACTTTTCCAGACTACGAGGTCACCTGGGCAGACGACGGCTACTAACCTACAATATTTCATTTTCCCGCACCATTCACACCTGGGACCTGGTGTGAAATAAACCCTTCTTGGCGCAAATGCTTCCTGTCCCATTATTGCATACGCCATTTCGGTCATCCGGCGAGGATTCGAACCCCGGTCCCAGCCTCCGCTTAGCTGCCCCGCATCAACCCCTCCAGGTAGTTTCTCATAATCTGTAAGAAACTACAGTTCCCAGGATTCTCGGGGCCGACATGGAAAGCCAGCCATATTCGCCCTGTTCTAAACAGCCACACCTTGACCTAAACCACGCCGGGAACTGTAGTACCCTCAAGTTACCAGAGTTTTCAGGAGGCGCCTCAGAAAACTACAATTCTCTACTTGGAAATCTTGGCTCTGGGAATTCTTTGTGGTTTGGGCTTGGCACCCAAAACAGTCTTCCTGCCCGCCCCCAATTCTGGAAATCGTAGTTTCCAACAGCCGAAACACCCTCTTCTCCTAGAGCTACAGTTCCTAGAGAACCGTAACGGTCCATCCTTTTTGCCCAGGGAACTCTGGGAGTTGTAGCTGCTGGGAACTAGAGGCGCCTTGAGCAAACTAGAGTTCCCAGAGCACTGCCTAAAACGGGAGCAGATTGCTTTCAAGATGGGTCATGGAAACTGTAGTTTGCTATAGCCGCTAGGTGTAGCCAGGAGATGACCTCTTCCCCTAAACAGCCAATCCCTCTTTCCTACGGGTCTCTGGTGCCTCCTAGTTATTGGCACACCTGAGCATACTACACTTCCCAAAGTGCTTGCGCTGGCGGAAATGATTAAGATGCATGGTGCAGATTAAGATGCATGGTCCTTTCCTTTCCACAAAGCCAGGGGTCTTCGCAGTCCTGAAACCAGACGCCACACCCCAACGCACTACAGTTCCTTTCCGAAAACAGGCGCCAAAGAGGACACGGAGCCATGAGGCCTTGTGCAACCGGGACCTTTATAAGTCAATGGGTGTAGAGGGGCGGGGCGTAAAAGAAAGGGCGGGACAGGAAGCAGAAAAAGAAGGAAGGAAGTAGCAGAGGATAGAGGAAGAAGGGGAGGAGGAAGAGGAAAAGGGAGAGGAAATGAGGGAAATTGGGAGAGGAAAGAGGAAGAATGGAAAGGAAGAGGAAGGAGCAGATGAGATGAGGAAAAGGAAGGAAGAGGGAGAAAAGGATATTGAAAATGGGGAGGGAGAAGCAAGAGGAAAGGGAGAGTGGAGGGGGAGGAAGTGCAAGAAGGGGAAAGGAGAAGAAGAAGAGGAAGGAAGGCAGGAAGGAAGCCAGAGGGAGAAGGCAGGAAGGATGGATGGATGGAAGGAAAGAACGAAGGGAAGGATGGAAGGAAAGAACGAAGGAAGGAGGGAGGATGGAAGGAAAGAAGGAAGGAGGGAGGGAGGGAGGAAGGATGGATGGATGGAAGGAAAGAAGGAAGGAGGGAAGGAAGGACCAGAGGAGAGGAAGGGGAAAAGGGGGGACAAATGGGGAGCAGAGAGGGGGAAGAGGAAGAGAACGCCAGTCAAAAAGGAGAAAGAGGGAAGGGGAAACCAAGAGAAGAGGAGGAAGGAGGGAAACGGGGAAGAGGAAGAGGAAGTGAAGAGCGGGAAAGGAAGGCGTTCTGGCTGAGTTGGAAAAGGGCCCCTGGGCTGCCAGCCCCTTTTCCCACGGGATCAAGCAGGCCAGAAAGGGGGGAGCGGGGGTGGAGGGGATACCTGAGTCGGCGGCCTGTTTCATGCACCCCGGGAACGGGGCGGCCCCCAAGCGGGCGGGGGGGCGGGGCTTCCTTTCCCCCAGCGGCCCCCCAAAAGCAGCACAAGGCAACGGAATGCGCCAGAAGAATCGTCCCTGTGGGGTTTTTTGGGGGGAGGGGTCACAGCACTGCAAAAAAAAAAAAAAAAGCAGGGGGGCCACAAATCCAGGAAGGTGCCCAAACATGCGTCTCCGGACCCCGGAACGGCGGCCCACAGGAGGGCCCCCCCACGAGTGGATCCGTCCGTCCGTCTCGTACAAAATAGTGTCCGTCAAAAGGGGGCGCGGCCTCCCATCGAGGGGGCGGAGCTACAGCTCCTCGTAGTCGCCGCCCCCCCGGGCCTTGCCCCCCGCGCCGCCGCCCCCCAGGAAGGCCTCCAGCTCGTCGATGGCGCTGCCCCTGGCCTTGCCCCGCGCCTTCTTCCGCCTCGAGCCGTCCTCTTCCTCCTTGGCCTTTTTCGGCCGGCTCTTCTTCCTCGCCGACTTCTCGTCCTGGGGGAGAGAGAGGCCGGGAAATGTAGAGCCTCGCACTCACGCTACGGTTCCCGCGCCCAGTTTCAAAGCCTACCTCCTTGCTGCTCCGCTGCTTCTTCTTCTTCTTCTTCTCCTTGGAAGGTGGCTTGTCCTGATCTATAGGAAGAACATTCGTTTTATTTCATTTTTTCTCACAACCAGACTTTTAGAAGAGCTCTGAAGGCAGCCCTTGTTTAGGGAGGCTTGTAATGTTTAATAGATTACTGCATTTTAATGTTCTGTTGGAAGCCGCCCAGAGTGGCTGGGGAAACCCAGCCAGATTGTCAGGGTATAAATACCAGTAATAAATAATAATAAGAAGAAGAAGAAGAAGAAGAAGAAGAAGAAGTATTATTATTATTATTATTATTACTCTTTTTCTTTTTTCTTTTCTTTCCTCAATTTATATACTGGTACTACCCTTCTCGTAAGATGTCAGCGCCGTTCACAGAATATAATAATAATAATAATAATAATAATAATAATAATCATACATAAGATACTAAGGCAGTTCGTCAAAACATTTTTGGAAAATGCCTGCTCCAAAGGTCTTACCTTACTACACTATGGATTATATAGCTATATGTGAAATTTCATGCTCCACTGAACTGAAATTTCAGCCTTCACGACACAGGAAAACGGCCAAGTAAACAGCTATTTTCGTGGAGGAGGTTCAAGATATTAACTGATATGCCTGAAATTTCAGATATAGATATATAATCCCTAGTGTAGTCAAAAAAGACCTTTGGGGCAGGCACATTTTTTTAATATATAAAAAAGGGTTTTATGAACCGCCCTAATACAGGTACATAACTAACTAAAGGGAACCCCTGACGATTAGGTCCAGTTGTGATCGACTCTGGGACTGCGGCACTCATCTCGCTGTATTGGCCGAGGGAGCCAACGTACAGCTTCCGGATCATGTGGCCAGCAGGACTAAGCTGCTTCTGGCGAACCAGAGCAGCCCACCCGCGTCCCCTACATAAGTAACTAGATATGATATAAATACAAAGAGCCTTATGATGTAAAAATGCAGAACGAAAGAAACAAAGCATAGCTGAAAACCTAATATATGAAGAGCCCTGTGCATCTCTAAAGCTTGTGCACCATAGCATAAAATTAAAAGACAAAATAGTCAAATTCATAATCCCAACTGATGAAGAGCCCTGTGCATCTCTAAAGCTTGTGCACCATAGCATAAAATTAAAAGACAAAATAGTCAAATTCATAATCCCAACTGATGAAGAGCCCTGTGGAACTGTAATGCTTGCACACCATAGCATAAAATTAAAAGACAAAATAGTCAAAGTAATCAAATTGATAATTCCAACTGGGGAAGACCCCTATGTGACTCTAAAGCCTGCGGGGCGGGGTATGTATGTATGTATGTATGTATAAACTAGTTGAAGTTAGCCCGTTACATAACAGGCGCTAGAGGAGGAGGAGGCAGGAGGAGGCAGAACAGCGGCCACTGGGGGTGGAGAGGGGCTCCCTCCCCCTTCTTCTTTTTCCCCGGGGGCGGCTGCAGCGGCGGCGGTAGTGGCGGCGAGCCGCGGGGATTGGGCTCTGCCTCTGTGTCCGTGCGAGGCAGCGGCGCTGGCGCAACTGACAACGCGCGTGCGTCGCCGCTGCCTCGCGGACACGCCCCCCCTCTCCGCCCGCTCCAATCCCTGCGTCCGTGTGGGGACACGGACATGCGCAGTACCCGCAATTCCGTGACACACGGACTGGACGCAGGGACACAGCAACTTTATTATATAGGATAAATAAATAAATATGATGATGATGATGATGATGTGCCACTCACCTTCCTCGCTGCTTTCCTTGTTCCGTGGCTCGTCCGGGCCCAGCCCAAAGAGATCCGCCTCGTTCTTCGGCCTGAAGGAGGGGAGGGCAGGCGGGGGGAGCTGGGGGGGCCCTTCGTGGCGGTCGAGGCGTCCGAGAGGTCCGAGAGCACGGGGGAACTCGTCCTGGAGGGAGGAGACAGGAAGTGGAGGGAGGAGACAGGAAGTGGTGGCCCCAGGGATCCACGCCGGAGGGGGGCTGCCCCAAAACCCACCCTTCCCCTACCCCTGACTTACGCCCCTGGCCTTCCCACCGCCGGCCGATGCGTCACTCTCGAAGTCGGGGTCATCCATGACGAAGGAGAGCATCTGCGCCGCCACCGGGGCCTTCGTGCTCGCTCTCTGACTCCTCGCCCTTCACCCTTGGGTGCCGGGCACCGGGGTCCCGTTGGGCGTCCGGGGCGGGGGGCCCGGAAAGGTCCTCCGGGGTCGGTGCCGGTTTGGGGGACGACCTTAAACGTGGGGAGGGGGGGGCTGCGAGGGGGAACGGGAGCCGGAGGAACGTTGTATATTATCATGCTAATAAGGGAAAACGTAACGGTGACGATAATTACAACAAGAACGATTATTATTATGTTTATCGTTGCAATTATCATTGCCCTTACAATTATCGTGAGCATAATAATTCAATTATAATCATTATAATAATCGCTACCATTACAATCATCATTATCACAATAATGATCCTTATTATGTTTATCGTTTCAATTATCATTATCGTTGCCCTTGCAATCATCATGAACGCAATAATTCAATTATAATTATAATTTTTTTTTACTTTTCTACCTTCTGATAATCATGCAACACAATAGGAAAATAGACACATTTTCTAAGTATGTCACCTATATATATCTCTCTCTTCTGTTCAGGGAAGTTTTTAACGTGTGACATTTTAATGTATTTTTTATCCTTGTTGGAAGCTGCCCAGAGTGGCTGGGGAAACCAAGCCAGATGGGCGGGGTACAAATAATAAATTTATTGCATTTCTTACATAGGAGCTAGGTTTCTCAGAGTGGGGAGTTCCTGCCTCATGCAATGCAATAAAAAATAACGAGAAGGTAGGTTTCTCAGAGCGGGGAGCTCCTGCCTCCTGCAATGCAATAAAAAAATAAGCTTCAGGAGCTAGGTTTCTCAGAGCGGGGAGCTCCTGCCTCCTGCAATAAAAATAAGCTTCAGGAGCTAGGTTTCTCAGAGCGGGGAGCTCCTGCCTCATGCAATGCAATAAATAAATTATTATTACAGTATTATTATTCTTCATACCACTTTTTCCCCTCCAGCTCTGGCGCGATGTCTTCGTCCCCCAGGATGGCGAAGGTGGCTGGCCGGTCCCTCGTCGTCCTCGCTCGAGAGCGCCCCGTCCTTGCCGGGGGGTGGCGCCGTACCTTCCGGCAAGCCGAGGGCTGGGCTCCTGGGAGCGTCGCACTGGCTGCGGGGAGGGAGCAGGGGTGAAGGGGGGTGTTCTGGCACCACCCTCCTTTCGCCCCCTTTTATGGGGAGAAACCCCTCACCTGCTGCTTTCCAGGGGGGCCTTGTCTCTCGGCGGCGCAGGGTCCTCCAGGAACCCCCCCTCCAGGCCGTCGTCCGGGGCAAAGTCCTCGACTGTCGGTGGCAGCGGGGCGGAGGGGTCTGCGCCGGGGGGGGGGGGAGAGGATGCGGGGGTCAGAGCCAGGGAGGTACCATTCACCCCCCCAAAAAATGCAATGTAATTCAAAATAGCTTCAGCAGCTAGGTTTCTCAGAGCGGGGAGCGCCCGCTTCGTACAATGCCATGCAAGGCAGTCAAAAATAGCTTCAGGAGCTAGGTTTCTCAGAGCGGGTGCGCCCGCCTCATACAATGCAATGCAACACAGTAAAAAATAGCTTCAGGAGCTAGGTTTCTCAGAGCAGTAAGCGACTGCCTTGTATAATGCAATGCAAGACAGTCAAAAATAGCTTTAGGAACTAGATTTCTCAGAGCAGGGAGCACCCACTTCGTACAATGCAGTAAAAAACAGCTTCAGGAGTTAGGGTTCTCAGAGCGGGGAGCGCTCGCCTCATACAATGCAATGCAGTAAAGATGCTCACCCGGCGTGGGGGCAGGCCCCTCCGGTGCAGCCCCGAAGATCCGCGAGATGAAGCTGCGCCGGGGAGGCAGGGCGGCCGCCGGGACCTCGGGCGGGAGGGGCTCAGCGGGCGTTGGGGTGCCCGGGCTGTTTTCGGCGGGTGACTGGGGTCCCGGCGAGGGGCTCTGCCCGTTGGGGGCCGGAGACGCGGCCCCCCGGCCGCGGGCTTCCATGGCTTCCAGGAAACTGTACAGAGAGAGAGAGAGAAAAGGGGGGAATTGGTACGTTTTGGGGGGCATGGCGCGGGGTCAGACTGGATGACCCGAGAGGGGTTTCCATTTGGACGTACATCTCGTAGTTCTGGTCCTCTGTCTCCTGCTGCACCGACAGCTCCTCCAGGGTGGCGTCGATGTCCAACTGGTTGGTCTCGAGCTGCCGCAGGAGCGTCTCTCTCTGGGGGGAAAAGAGAAAGGGTCCACGGGTCATCCAGTCTGACCCCGCGCTGCGCTGCGGTTTCAAGTCAAGCGGGCCAAAAAAGGGCCAGAGTTGGATTCGCATTCGGGGCTGTTTACCTGCAGCTGTAAGAAGGGAATGTTGAAGAACTTGTGCAGGTACTTGAGGCCAAAGCTGTTCTTCATGGAGGACTCGGCGTAGCGGACGTATGAGGCGCCGGGAGGCCTGCTCGGCGTCCCGGGAGAGGTAAGATTAAATAAATAAAATTTAAAAAATGAAATGAAGTGAAACACCGTTATAAATAGCTGTAGGAGCCACGTTTCTCGGAGCGGGGAGCACCCGCCTCGTTCAATGCAATACAATGCAATAATAAAAAATAGCTTCGGGAGTTAGGTTCTCAAGAGCAGGGAGCTCCTGCTCCTGCAATGCCATAAAAATAGCTTCAGGAGCTAGGTTTCTCAAAGCGGGGAGTTCCTGCAATGCAATAAAAAATGGCTTGAGGAGCTGGGATTATCAGAGCAGTGAGTTCCTGCAATGCAATTAAAAATAGCTTGAGGAGCTAGGTTTCTGAGAGCGGGAGCTCCTGCCTTACGCAATAAAAATAGCTTGAGGAGACCAGAAACTTCGTACGGATTGGAGTAAGTTTATTGAACATATCAAGCAAGGCTCAGATATGAAAACACACACAGGATTGGAAAGTTACAATTGTAATGTAAAATAACAAAAAATATACGATATGGATATTAAATCAGATAGGATTAACGATGGATAGGAACAAAAGCGAGTGTAAAAGGTGAATTAAGAAAACTGGAAAGGAGGGTGAAGGAAGTCATATGACTCGGCGGAGTTTATGTAAAGATGATGAGTTTATGTACTTATTTGTTATTTCTGTTAAAATTTTATTCAATAAAAAGATATTGCAAAAAAAAAAATAGCTTGAGGAGCTAGGTTTCTGAGAGCGGGGACCTCCTGCCTTACGCAATAAAAATAGCTTGAGGAGCCAGGTTTCTCGGAGCAGGGAGCTCCTGCCTCCTGCAATGCAATAAAAAATAGCTTGAGGAGCAAGGTTTCTCGGAGCAGGGGCTCACCTGTCGATCTTGCGGATTAGGTCCCGGACATCGTCGGGCAGGATGACCCGGTGCTCTCCCATGTCTCGGTGGTTGCCCAGCACGCAGACGGGGACGTGGTTGGGCACCTTGGGCAGCTCTCGGAGGACGTAGTCGAAAGTCCTGCGGGGAAAAGGGGCGGGTCATTCCCCGGGTGTGGGGGGGGTAACGGCCAGCACCCCGGGGTGGGGGAGCACCTCACCACTGCTTGGTGATGTCAAACATCATGACCACGCCGTTGCAGTTCTTGTAGACGTCCAGGAACTCGGCGTCAAGGGCCATCACTGCCTCGGCCTCGGGTTCGAGAAAAGAAAAAGAGAGGGAGAGGTAGACTGGCTCTGGAGGGGGAGGCTCTCCATGGAGGAAAGGAGGTTCGCCCACCACCGCCGCTCACCTCCTGGGGGTCGTTCTCCAGCTTGAGCCCATCGCCGCGCCTCTTGCACTTGCCTGCGACGGCAAACATATAAAAAAGATTTTATATAAAAATAAAAAATGCTTTAGTTATAATTATGTACATTGCTAGTGGAGAGTGGTAATAGGGAAGTCAGCTACATATATATAATGTTTGTAACTTAGTTTCTTTCTCCGAAAGGAACGGTTAATGAAAATTTGATAATATTAGGATATATATCCTACTAGTAAATTAAGCCTGTTAACGAAAACAGGCGCTAGAAAGCTCTCTCTCTCACACACACACACACACACACAGATGGAGGAGCGGGAACCTGAGGAGAAAAAGAGCCCCCTCCGTCCGTCCCGGCCCTCCGTCCGTCCCGGGTGGGTAGCGCAGCCGGCAGCAGACCTCGTCCGCGCCTGCCCACCTCCGCGCCGCCCCTTTCCCACAGAGCCTACAGCCAGCGCTCCTCCGCGGGGCTCTTCCGCTTCCAGCGCCGGCAAGCGCCGTCGCCCGCCTTTGTGCAGGCGCTGAAGCCTGCTCTTTCGCTGCTGCAGCCCGCGCGGCGGCGGCGGCGCTGCTCCTTTCTGGGCGGACCGCTTTCCGCCTGCTGCCTGCTGCCTCGCGCGGGGAGCCTCGAGGCGCCTTCGTCCCGCCTCCCCGCCCAGCGCGGCATGGAGAATTCCGCCTGGTGCTCGGAGTCGGTGTGGGGAGGCGGTTGGGAAGGAGGGCCAGGGCCTGGGCAGGGCGAGCCCGGCGGCGAGCCGGGGCGCCGCGCATCCCACCGGAGCCGCAGCCAGAGCCTGCCGAGCGGGGGCAGCCTTGGAGGTGGCGGCAGCGGGTGAGCGCAGGCGGATAGGGGCACCCCGGCAGCGCGATAAGATGGCCGACAGGAGGAGGCTGCGGGCAGCGGCGCTTCGCGCCACTGCCCCCGCTCCTATTGGGTGTGCGTCCTCCAATCCCTCTGTCACAGGAACGCACGCGCAGTGCCGATTTCCTCTGACGGACGGAAAGTGGTACGGACGGACACAGGCTCTTTATTATATAGGATATAATAAAGAGCCTGTGTCCGTACGTACCACTTTCCGTGTGTCACAGGAATTCGCAAGTGCGCGTGCGTTCCAGTGACACACGGATTGGGTAGTACGGACCAATAGGCGCTTGCCCCCCTCCTGTTTGAGTTGCTGAAGTTTACGCACGTTGTCTGTAACGGACATTCGGCGAGCGACCGTTTTGCCAGACAGTCGCTTGCCGTCCTGACTGTATTTGCCGCCGTTAACGCCGCTTACCTTCGCTGCCGCTGCGTGACCTTCCTGCTGCCTCCGGGTTTCTGATTGCTTCCCGATTAACATCGTCGGGGAAGCAAAGCGGGGCAAACGGCCGCCCGCAGCCCTCTGTCCGCCCGAGACTCCCGCACGCAGCCCTCTGTCCGATACTCCTGCTGCCGGCTGCAGCACAGACCACTCCTGCTTGCTTCCCGAATAAGATCTTCGGGGAAGCAAAGGGCGGCGGTGGCGCCCTGTGTCGGAGACTCCTGCTGCCGGCCACCTGCGACGAGGAGGACGAGGACGCCACCCCGCAACCTCCTCGCCCCGGACGCCGCCGCCGGGCGCCTCTGGCTCCTTAGGCTGCCCTTCCGTGAGCACCCCCGCCCGCCCTCCCTCCTGCCCGGCTCTTCTCCTGCGCGGCCGGAGCCGCCGAGGGAGCTGGGCGCTGCGCGCGGCGTGTGCCGGCCTCCGAGGGGGGCGTCTGGGGTTGGGGGGCTCCCCGGTTTCCCCGCGCTCAGCCTCCTCCCTCCGCGGCGGCAGGAGCGCAGCCGCGGCTGGTGCCCCCCGCCCCGCAAGGCGCGCGCGTGTGCTGCTGGGCTAGCGGCCCGTTATCTCAACGGGCTTCAATTCACTAGTTATTAATAATAATCTTAATTTGTCTGAAATTTTAAGTTTATGTGTGAAGATTATATTGTGAAAATTATAAGAATGATGTATTTTATTCTCAGTCTGTAGGTTTGTGTATTAGTTTGTACTAGTAAATTAAGCCTGTTAACAAAAACAGGCGCTAGAAAGCTCTCTCTCTCTCTCTCTCTCTCTCTCACACACACAACACACACACGGCGGGAAGGCTGCAGGAGCCGGAGCGGCAAGGCAGCCGTCGCGCTTCGCTTATGGGCGCAGCGGAAAGCTGTGCTCCAAAGACGGCAAGCCAGCCGGAGCCGCCGCCGCTGCGCTTACGGCGCAGCGGAAAGCTGCGCTCCAGCAACGGGTCGGCGGGAAGCTGCAGGTGGACGGCCTGTCCTTTAGTAAAGGCGCCGGGCGGCGGCGAAAGCGCCCAAAATGGAGGCGGCGGGCGGCAGCAGGAGGCTCCAGGCTCGGCTGCAAAGCGGCCGAAATGGAGAGCGGAAGCGAAAGCGGGGGCTTGTTTTTGTGTGGGGGGGGCTTGGGGGGGTGTGTGTGTGCGCGCAAGTGTGTGAGTGTGTGGGCGACGTGGCGGCGGAGGCGGGTGTGCGGCGACCCTCTTCGGCCTCCGGAGCACCGGCGCTCCGCGAGGCGGGTCGAATCAGGCCGCTGGGGGGTGGAGAGGGGCTCCCTCCCCCTTCTTAATTTTTTTTTCCCGGGGGTGGCTGCAGCGGCGGGGATGGGGCAGCCCTCCTTGGCCTCTGGAGCACCGGCGCTCCGCTGGATGGGCCGTCCCAGGCAGATCTTATTCGGGAAGCAAGCAGGAGTGGTCTGTGCTGCAGCCGGCAGCAGGAGTATCGGACAGAGGGCTGCGGGCGGCGGCGCTACGCGCCACCACCGCCACAGCGGTTGGCGGGATTGGTCCGTACTAACCAATCCGTGTGTCACAGGAACGCACGCGCGGTTGCGAATTCCTGTGACACACGGAAAGTGGTACGTACGGACAGAGCAAGATTATTATATAGGATGTTTGTTTGTCTATTTTTCCCCCTTTATGTATGCAAAAAAAATGATTTTCTATAAAAATAAGAAATAGAAATATAAAATAAGAAAGAAATAGAAGTATAAAATAAGAAATAGAAATTAAAATAAGAAAGAAATAGAAGTAAAAAAGAAGAAATAGAAAAAAGAAATAAAAATATAAAATAAATACCGGTAGAAGCATAAAAGAAGAAATATAATAATAACAATAAATAATGTTTTTATATAATATAAAAATGATTTTATAGAAAAATAAAAAATATAAAAATAAAAAATGATTTTATAGAAAAATATAAAACAAAAATAAAAATGATTTTTTAGAAAAATATAAAAATAAAAATAAATAATGATTTTATATAAAAATAGAAAATATAAAAAAAAAGGGGCTCACCTTTGTCGACGACGTCCCACACCTCGACTTTCACAATGTCGTCGGTGGCTAGGGAAAGGGGAAAAGAAGCGGGGGGGGGGGGGTCAGGGAGAAGGATTCGAACACAAGACCCGGACCACCAAAACACACACACCCGTGACTCACTCTTGTAGTTCCAGTGGATGCTGGTGACCTGGATTTCCTGTGTGGGGACGTAGGCATCGAGAAATGCCTTGCCCTGAAGCCGGTGCCACAGGGTGGTCTTGCCCGTGTTGCGGTCGCCCCGGATGACGATCTTCACTAAGAATAAAAAGAAATATAAAAGAAGAAATAGAATAATAAGAAATAGAAATATAAAATAAGAATGTGTACACATATTTTTATATGTATATACTTATGCTTCATTGACTACGCAAAAGCATTTGACTGTGTTGACCACAGCAAACTATGGCAAGTTCTTAAAGAAATGGGAGTGCCTGATCACCTCATCTGTCTCCTGAGAAATCTTTATGTGGGACAAGAAGCTACAGTTAGAACTGGATATGGAATCACTGATTGGTTCAAAATTGGGAAATGAGTACGACAAGGCTGTATATTGTCTCCCTGCTTATTTAACTTATATGCAGAATTCATCATGCGAAAGGCTGGACTGGATGAATCCCAAGCCATAATTAAGATTGCTGGAATAAATATCAACAACCTCCGATATGAAGATGACACAACCTTGATGGCAGAAAGTGAGGAGGAATTAAGGAACCTTTTAATGAAGGTGAAAGAGGAGAGCGCAAAATATGGTCTGAAGCTCAACATCAAAAAAACAAAGATCATGGCCACTGGTCCCATCACCTCCTATCAAATAGAAGGGGAAGAAATGGAGGCAGTGAGAGATTTCACTTTCTTGGGCTCCATGATCACTGCAGATGGTGACAGCAGTCACAAAATTAAAAGACTCCTGCTTTTTGAGAGAAAAGCAATGACAAACCTAGACAGCATCTTCAAAAGCAGAGACATCACCTTGCCGACAAAGGTCCGTATAGTTCAAGCTATAGTTTTCCCAGTAGGGATGTACGGAAGTGAGAGCTGGACCATCAAGAAGGCTGATCGTCGAAGAATGGATGCTTTTGAATTCTGGTGCTGGAGGAGACTCTGGACTGCAAGAAGATCAAACCTATCCATTCTTAAGTGAGCCCTGAGTGCTCATTGGAAGGACAGATATTGAAGCTGAGGCTCCAAGACTTTGGCCACCTCATGAGAAGAGAAGACTCCCTGGAAAAGACCCTGATGTTGGGAAAGATGGAGGGCACAAGGAGAAGGGGACGACAGAGGACGAGATGGTGGGACAGTGTTCTCGAAGCGACCAACGTGAGTATGACCAAACTGCAGGAGGCAGTGGAGGACAGGAGTGCCTGGCGTGCTCTGGTCCATGGGGTCACAACAACAACAAATATACTGAAAACAAACAAACAAACAAAAATTCCTTCCAGTAGCACCTTAGAGACCAACTAAGTTTGTTCTTGGTATTTCCATTTATTCCGAAGTAGTGTGCATGCACACGAAAGCTCATACCAAGAACAAACTTAGTTGGTCTCTAAGGTGCTACTGGAAGGAATTTTTTTATTTTATTTTGTTTTGATTATGACAGACCAACACGGCTATCTACCTTTAACAAATATACTGCTTATATATATATATATATATATATATATATATATATATATATATACTAGTAAATTAAGCCTGTTAAGCAAAACAGGCGCTAGAAAGCTCTCTCAGGAGCCGCAGCGGCAAGGGAGCAGGAGCCGCCGGCGTCCCCACCCACCCAACTCCCAACCCACCCCTTGCACCCCTAGACCTGCACCCCCAAGCCACCCACCCCTTGTACTGCTAAACCACCCCCAGCGCCATTTTTCTCCCCCGGTCCTCCCCTCCCTTGGACAGAGCGAGAGAGGGAAGCTGGAGGAGGAGGAGGCGGAGGGAGAGCGAGCGCGCGTCAGCGGCAGCCACCTCCCCCCCCACCTCCACACACATACACACACCTCTCTCTCTCTCACACTGCTTCATCCGCTTCTCCTCCGCCCTCCCCTCCCTTGGACAGAGCGAGAGAGGGAAGCCGGAGGAGGTGGTGAGGCGGGAAGAAGGAGGAGGCCGGAGCCGGAGCCGGAGCTAGGGCTTGCCGCCGCGCAGGCACAGAGTTTGGAGCGGCCGGCGAAGAGCTGCTGCTGCCGCCGCCGCAGTGAAACGTGCGAGCTGGGCACGGAGAGCAGGTTGCAGCCGGGAGCCGGTCCGGGAGCGGCTGGGAGGCGGCGGCGGCGAGGCCATAGTGAGGTGGTCCCCCCTCACACACACACTCCCCCCCCCCAGCCCGGCCCCGGGGTGTTATTGTGAGGGGGAGACAATGATCAAAGTCTCCTTCCAAGGCTGGGCGCTAGACGCCGCCAAACCGCTGCCCATCTACCGACCGCGCGGACGAGGGTGGATCTTGGCAAGCGCGGCTTTTCTCTTTCGGCGGCTGTCGCTGAAGCAGCAGCAGCTGCGGCCGGCTTCCCCCGCGCTTTGGCCAGCAGTAAAGGCGGCGGTGGGAGTGGGCCTCGGCAGCCTCGCCATGTCCGTGCGAGGCAGCGGCGCTGGCGCAACTGAGAACGCGCGTGCGCCGCCGCTGCCTCTCGGACACGCCCCCCTCTCCCATCGTCCAATCCGTGTGTCACAGGAACGCACGCGCAGTGCCGAATTCCTGTGACACACGGAAAGTGGTACGTACGGACAGAGCAAGATTATTATATAGGATATATATATATATATATATACACACACACACACACACACATTCAGACACACATGTGTGTGTGTGTGTGGAGGTGCAATAATAATACTAATGATTGTTTGTATTGCAGGGCCAGGAGGATGAGGACGAACGCCTTGTAATAAATACAATTTGAACAAATCAATACTAATGGATGGCTTGTAATAATTAACAATATTAACAATAATATCAATAACCAGAGCACTTTTAATGTTTTTTTTAAATGTTTGATGTGTTAGCCGCCCTGAGTCCGGTCTTGGCCAGGGAGGGCGAGGTATAAATAAATAATAATAATTATTATTATTATTTACAGGTGTGTAGTCGTGTTGTTCTGCCATAGTTGAAACAAACTAATAGTAATAATCAAAATCCTTCCAGTAGCACCTTAGAGACCAACTAAGCACACGAAAGCTCATACCAATAAAAAACTAGTTGGTCTCTAAGGTGCTACTGGAAGGATTTTTTAAAAAATTATATTAATATTATGACTTCTGTTGGAAGAAGAAGAAAGAATCGTGATGTCAGCAATAATTCGTTCAGGTGATTCACGTCATCAATTAACATCATGAATATTAATAGCGAGCATGACTCTCATGAATATTCATAGTCAGCCCTCGCTGGCCCCACTTACTGTTATACTGGACGCCCTTGGCGAAGCGCCTCTGCAGCGCCTGGTTCATGGACTGCAAGCCCGCCGGGATGGGCTTCTCCCGAGCGGGGCCTTGCTCCGAGCCCACCAGCTTCTTGAGCGCCGAGAACATCTCGGCCGGGAGGAGCCGGCGCCCAGGCCGGCCCAGCGGAGGAGCGGACGAGCGGCGAGGCGGCCCCTCACAACGAGGCCGCCGCCATCTTTCCCTTCCTTCCTCCTCTTCTTCGCTAAGCAACCGGGCAACGGAAGCGAGAGCTAGACTACTTCCGGCGGCGTACGGCAGCCGCCGAGGGACAAAGTTCCCACGCGGCAGGGTGATTTCAGCCAATGAGGTGCTCACGACGGGAAACGCGGAGGGACAATTCGCGGTGACGTTTGAAGCCCGGGAGCTGGCTACGGTGGCCGGAGAGGGACAGGATTGGCAAGCGAGGCTACCGCGCCGGAAGCGGAGGCCTCGTCGCTAGGCAACGCGGCTCGCGTTGGATTGATATAACGACGCTGTTCCATTCTAATAGAAATGATAAAGTTATATAGACATTTCCCTCATATAGTAAGTAAGATAATGCATACCAATCAATTTATATGTGTGTGTAGGAATTAAATCAGGGCTAGGCAAACTCCGATCCTCCAGAAGTTTGGGACTACAATTCCCATGATCCCTGACCGCTGGTCATTTGAGCTAGGAATGATGGGAATTGTAGTCCCAAACGTCTGAAGGGTCGGAGTTTGCCGAAGCCTGAATTGAAAGCGCAACCGGAGAGAAATTGATGCTAATTTCTTTTTCCTCCGGCCGGGGAGGGCGGGGTACAAATAAAATTATTTATTTATTTATTTATTTATTTATTTATTTATTTATTTCGCTACGGCGAGTAGGCCTCGTTGACCTCCCGTCGCTAGGCAACTGCGGCTGCCATCTTGTTTGCGCTTTCGTCGCTAGGCAACCGCGGGGCCGGCGGCCATCTAAGCAACCCGCAATAAAAAAAACCAAAAAAAATGAAATGCATTGCTCTTTCTTTAGAGGTGCCGGGAAAGGGAAGAGAAATAATAATAATAATAATAATAATAATAATAATAATAATAATAGGCAGGAGCCCGAGGAGGCAGGGGAGAAGTGGCCCAGCCTAATTTCCAAACGACTAATTCTTTAAATAAGAATTTCCAAACGCCTAATTCTTTATTGTTATTTAATAATCTTTATTATTGTTTCACACACCGAATGAATTGTTATTAATATTAATAATATGTTGATTATTAATAATTAATTTCCGTTAATATTAATAATATTTGGCATTCTTTCACTTTTTGGAGGCTCCCCTCTGCTTCTTCTTGACCACCTTGGTCTTGTCCTCGATGAGCTTCATGCCCTGCCTCTTGATCTCCTCGCGCCCGGGGATGTAGGTGTGGTCGATGTCGGCAAAGTTGAAGGCCTCTGTGGGGCGGGAGCGGGGGTGGTATGGATGATCGTATGGGATCCCACCCCACAATCCCACCATCTGCCCTTTCTCTCCCCTTGCAGGGATGGATGACGGCTTGGGAACCCTCCCAACTAAGACCCATCTCCCCCATCCAATCCGGATCCTGCCAGTCCGGCTGGGAGTTGTAGCGCCGCAGTGCCCAGTGGGGGCCGATCCGTACCTCGGACGTCCTCGTCATCCTCGAAAGTGATCCTCAGGTTCTGGGCTTCCTCCCGGGTGCTTTCTTCCAGGACGTTCCTCACCTGGACAAAGGTCTGTGGAGGGTGACTTAATTATTAGTCCGTTATTAGTTAATTATATCCTATATAATAATATCCCTGTGTCCCTGCATCCGTCCGTGTGTCAGTGGAAATTTTCCACTGCGCATGTCCCAGACGGACGCAGGGATTGGACGACGGGAGAGGGGGGCGTGTCCGAGAGGCAGCGGCGGCGCACGCACGTCATCAGTTGGGGCAGCGCCACCGCCTCGCACGGAGCTCACAAGGAATCAGAGGGGGGGGGGAGGGAGAGAGAGCGCCGAGCGCCTCTGCTGCCGCTGCTTCCTCCGCCGCCACGCCTAGCGAAGCCCGAGATTGGCGGTGGCCGAGAGGAGGAGGAGGACTGGCGGCGACGGCTGGCCAAGCCGGGCCACGGCTGCGGCGGCGGCGCTGTGAGCGCGGCTGAGGGTGCGGGCGGGGGAGGCACGTCGGCTTGGCGGAGGCGAGTGCGCAAGCGAGGAGCATCCGTCTTCCCCTCCGCCGCCGCCGCCTTCAGCGCGAGCGACGCGGCCCAAAGTCCGCTCGCTCTTCCTCGGCCGCCACCGCCACCGCGCGCAAAAAAATAACTGCTGCCTTTGGCCCCGATCCAGCCTCTCGCTCTCGAGCTGGAAAGTGCCCCCTCCCTTCCCCTCCACCCCGCCAACCTTGGAAAGATCTCCCGGGAGAGCACATACACCGGCTGGGCTGTAGCCTTTTTGCAGCACACCAGACCCGACCCGCCCGCCCCGCATGGGGGGGGGAATTCCTCGCTCCAACCTTTACCCTCCTCCGTCCATTTTCCTCCGCACACCCAACCCCAAGCCGGGTTCAGTTCTAAAAATAGATCTCTTTCTTTTAAGCGAGGCGATCTATCCTTGGGAAGCGAAGTCGCAGCGAGTTCAAAGGGGATCTTTCTCGCCTCTCCCCACCACACCTCGCGCCTGGGTATTCGATGGCGATCGGTTTCTGTTCCCCCGCGCCTTCCTCGGATGAGCTCCGGGCTCCCCCCCCCCCCCGGACCCGCTCGCGGGTTTACTCTAAAGTAAAGTTCTGTGGAACTCAACGGGACTCACAGCCCAATAGGTAAAACCGTGCCATCACCGGAGGGCACTTCGTACGCGAGTCTCGAGCTGTTTTAGGAGCAAAAGCTCCATTGCTGTCCGTGGGAGCTTACTCCCGAGTAAATGTCTGTAAGTTTGACAGAAAGAGTGTGTGTGTGTGTGTGTGTGTGGGAGAGAGAGAGAGAGAGAGAGATTGTGAGGGATTAATGTCTGTAAATGTGAGGCGGCTGCGGAGGCTGCGATCCTTCTCTGAGGGGGGGGTGGGAAACGATGTAAGCGGGACACCAAAAAATGACAGAGGCTACAGGGCTAAACCAAACAGATACATATATACAACAAGTCTGCTTTTACAAATGTTTCACCACATATGTTCTAGCGCCCGTTAATTTAACGGGCTGAACGTCCACTAGTAAGTTAATAATGGTGTCCAGAGCCGGAAGCAATCTATTTGGGATTTTTCTGATCTGTTTTAAATGCTCATTTAAACCCGAATTTAAACGCGGTTAAACAGCGCCAGATTCCCCATTTTATAGGTTCCTATCAGCCTTCAGCCTGTGGGTATTCCTGGATTAATATCAAGCGACTCTGCGCCTGACGCTACAGTTCCCAGTGTTGCCTGGGGGATTTGGGTATTATTCTTATTGTTACCCCTGGTGCCACCATCCCCGTCGCCTTCAGGCGGAATGATATTATCCTTAAAAACCTCCGCCCGGCCCTCTGCCGGACCTGGCGGTATGTTTCCCGCACCTCATCAGACTCCTCCTGGCTGAAGTCCAAGCGCAGTGGCTGCGCCGCCACCTTCAGGAGGTGCAACAGCCGACCCTCGCAAAACTGCAGCTTCTGGAACACGTCCCAGGCCTCGCCGCGGAATTCGTCCTGGAGGGGAAAACCGGGGAGGAAACTTGGGAACTCCTCGCAATGGGAAATGCAGTTCTGGATCTGAGACTGTTTCAAAAAAGATCTTTGGGGTGCCACTTGGGAACTACCTGCTGCGTCAGAGGGAGGCGAACGTTTGGAGAGCCACGGTGGAAAAAACAGAGGGCTTTGGGGTTAATCTCTAAACTCCCCGCAGCATGAAATGTAGCAGCATCTTTGGAGATTCGGGGTTGGTTTGATTGATTGATGGATTGAACTCCCCTCAGCATGAAAGGTAGATGGAGAGAACAAGGAATCATGACAACTTCCAGTGCCCAGAGCAAGGCAATTCCTGTTTATGACTTGGGAACTAAAGTTGGCCAGGGTGCAGAGAGAGCTACAGTTCCCAGAGTTGCCTGCCACGAGGGATCAGCTCAGCACCCTGTGCAAACTACATTTTCCTTAAGGCATGCTGGTGGCATTTTGCACCACGGGAACTATAGTATGGCTCAGGCGTGGAGCATTGCGAACTACGGTTCCCTGTCAAGAGGAACTCGCGGTTAAACAGAACTGTAGCAAGGCGAGCAGGAGAGGCTATGCGTAAACTACAGTTCCCAAGACCCAACAGCAAAGATGACTTTGGGAACTGTAGTTCGCCGTGCTGCGGTTCCCTACCTGCCCGGCCACTTGGACGCCGCACAAACGCAAGGCCAGGTTGTTGACTCCGTTCATGAAATGAAGCAGCAGCTCCTGGTGCTGGGAAACCTGGCGCTGCGCCTTAGCCAGGCGCCGGCTCTCGTCTTCCAGGGCTGCGCCCATCTCCTCGGCCAGCTTCTGCGAGCTGCGCGGAAAAGGAAAGGCGCCCGTTTTTTGGGAGGGGACCTTTGGAACTCCCTGCACCATGATCTTGTCAAAGCTATTCGAATTCAAACCAGTTACCTGAGGGCGCCGGGCGCCAGGTGGAATTTTAACTCCGCCCGCTGCAGCTCCAGCTCTCTCAAGCGGGACTTCAGTTCCCGCCGGCGTCTTTCGCTTTCGGCGATCTGCTGCTGCAGATCCTCCTCGGACTTCTTCTGCGCCAGGAAGCGCCCGGCGATATCCTGCGGGGAAGAAATCGGTGCCATAAATGATGATTGATTGATGGGTTGATGGCACCAAAGCCTTTATTATTATTATTTGCTACCAATTATTAGGGCGGTTTTTTCTATTTATTAGACGGGCAACCAATCATTAGGACTTGATGGGATTTCTTTATTGGACTGCAAATCGAATCATATGTATTGATGTATTTGTTTATTATTATTGATGTATTTGTTTATTATAATAAATAATAATGATCTTTATTATTATTTGTTATTATTTATTTATTTATTAAATTCACAGCCAATTATTGGTATAGAGATTTCTTATTTTTTTAGATTTACAACCAATTATAGATCTTGCTGAGATTTCTTTCTGTCTTGGATTCACAACCAATTCTTGTTATTGATCCAATTTCTTTCTTTCTGAAATTTACAACCAATTATTAGTATTAATGAGATTTCTTCCTTTCTTAAATTTACAGCCAATTGTTGGTATTGATCCGATCTCTTTCTTTCCGAAATTCACAACCAGTTCTTAGACTTTAGGTGATCGATCGCCCCCAAAGCTTTCTCGCCCGGGCGCCTGGAACTACAATACCCAGAGGTGGGAGCACTGGACGGCGGCCTTGATCTTGTCCACTTCGGTGGTCACCAGGCCCTGGTACTCAATGTGAGCCTTGGAGGCTTCCAACCTGGCCCCTGGGAGGAGAGAGAGAGAGAGAGGAGGCGGCAGCGGGATGACCGGGCGCCGCACGCTATGACTCCCGGGTGGGAAGGGGGCCAAGCGGCCCTTGCTTACCTCTCATCCAATCGCGGCCCATCAGGCTGGGGAAGTCCATGTCCCGGCGGCCTTGCTGGTGGAGAGAGGGAGTGGCGTGCAGTGGTTAGAGCGGCGGGGGGAAGGGGGTAGGCGCCGCACTGGGGTTCCCAGCTCAGGGGCTCACCAGGGTCCGTCGGTGCCTCTCAGAGGCATCCTTGGTGCGAATCCTCTCAATCTGCTTCTTCTGGATGTTGAGCGAGTTGTCGCGGAACTTCTTCTCGGCCACCAGCTCCGTCTCCATGTTGACCATGTCGGCCTGGGATCGATTAAAATATTATGGTTTAATAATAATAATAATAATAATAATAATTAATAAATACCCCGCCCATCTGATAATAATAATAGTAATAAAATAACCCGCCCATCTGTTTAATTATTGACGGTCGTTCGTGAAAGAATTCACTCTAACAAACGCGCATTTCTTCATATTTTTTATTTTCGTATTGATTTTTCTTTTCTTTTACTAGAGCCAGTGTGGTGTAGTGGTTAAGAGCGGTAGTCTCGTAATCTGGTGAACCAGGTTCGCGTCCCCGCTCCTCCCCATGCAGCTGCTGGGTGTTTTTGGGCTAGTCACACTTCTTTGAAGTCTCTCAGCCCCACTCACCCCACAGAGTGTTTGTTGGGGGGCAGGAAGGGAAAGGAGAATGTGAGCCGCTTGGAGACTCCTGAAGGGGAGTGAGAAAGCGGGATATCAAATCCAAACTCTTCTTCTTCTACTAATCGCTGAGCGATTTCCAAAATCAAGTTTCTAGACCTCAGGGCTCTGGTCTTTGCGAAAAGTCATACCACAACCTTGAGGACCAGAAACATCATCATCATCATCATCATTATTGGAAAAAGATTCTAGGCCTCATTGCTGAGCCTGGGGTGTCATAGCACAACCTTGAAGACCAGAAACATTAGTAGTAGTAGTAGTAGTAGTAGTAGTAGTATCTGATGAAGTGTGCATGCATATGAAAGCTTATACCAAGAACAAACTTAGTTGGTCTCTAAGGTTGCTACTGGACAATTTTTACATATTTCAACTGTGTCAGACCAACCCGGCTACGTACCTGAATCTATTATTATTATTATTATTATTATTTGGAAGCTTTTAATGTTTAATAGACTATTGTATTTTAATATTTTGTTGGAAGCCGCCCAGAGTGGCTGGGGAAACCCAGCCAGATGGGCGGGGTATAAATAATAAATAATAATTGATATCGATATTGATAATAATAATTTGCAACCTCTCACCTGGGCCGCGTCCATGGCTTCCGTCATGTCGAGAGTCATAAGGCGCGCGCCTTGCAGCTCCACCTGGTAGTCGTCCACCCGCCTCTGCAGGTCGTCCAAGATGACAGGGAGGTGAGCCAATTCCTGGGGAGAAAGAAGCGACAGGAAATAATAATAATAATAATAATGATGATAATAATAATAATAATAATAATAATAATAATAATAATAATAAAATTTATTTGTATCTTGCCCTCCCCTGCCAGAGCTGGGCCGAGAGCAGCTAACATAATATAAAACACAATATACATAAAAACAATCAATTAAAATGCATCCCTAATAATAATAATAATAATAATAACAATAACAATAATGAAGCAATATACAGTCCCATTGAGAAACTGGGCAGTTTCTTACTATTATTATTATTAATTTGTTAATTTCCATATTATTATTATTAACGAAGCATTATACAGTCCCATTGAGAAACTGGGTAGTTTCTCGATGGGACTGTATATTGCTTCATTAATAATAATAAAAATATGGAAATAAATAATGAAGCAATATACAGTTCAATTGAGTGGGGGGTGGGGAGAAAGCCCTCACGTCTCTCAGCACGTCCAGCATCTTCCGGTACAGCATGTGGGTGTTCTCAGCTGTCGCGATTAGCACCCGGGTCTTCTCCACACTATTCTCCAGCCGGCGGATCTCCTGCAAGCGGGGGGGCGGGGGGCGGAGCCGTTAATCCGGGGAACTTCCTGCTGCATGAAGGCAGGGCTGGCAGCATTTGGGGGGGGGAGAGATTTAAAAATCCCTCAATGTGTCCAGATGGATGGCTAGTCCAATCACTCAAACATTTAATAATAATAATAATAATAATAATAATAATAATAATAATAGAATCTGGGGTTCCTACAGGGTGTCTCCCTGACTCGGTGCAGCGCTCCTCTCACCCTCAACTGGGCTTGAGCCTCAGGCCCGGGCGTCTCGATGGCGATGAGTCCCTGCAAGATGAGCTGTAGCTCCTCAAGGTGCATGCCGCGCCGCTTGACCTCATAGAGCAGGGCATTGTGCGTGTTCATGCGGCTGAAAACGTAGCTGCTCAGCGTGGCTCGTGCTTGCTGTCCGGGGGGTGGGGGATGGAGAGACGCTTTATTGATCGGCGAGCCGATCGATCGGTCGCCCATCCCTCCCTCCGATAACTGATCGCCGCGGCCTCACCTCCACCGTGTATTCTGCCAGAGCCACCTTCTCCCTCTTGCGGTCGCGGCAGGCCCGGGTGATGGTGGCGTGATCATACTGCAGGGAGAAGGAAAGGGCCGGAGGGTCAGGATAGATGACCTAGGCTCCCTTTTACAACAATCCTGGTTTGCTAGTCCGCCTTTGCGTGGAGCTGTCTCTGGGATGTCTCCAGAGATCAACATCCCTCCCTCCCTTCCTGAATTCCTTCCTTTTCCTTCCTTAATTAATTCCCTCCTTCCTTCATCCTTCCGTTCTTCCTTAATTCCTTTCTTTCTTTCTTTCTTTCTTTCTTTCTTTCTTTCTTTCTTTCTTTCTTTCTTTCCTTCCTTCCTTCCTTCCTTCCTTCCTTCCTTCCTTCCTTAATTCCTTAATTCCTTACTTTCCTCCTTAATTTTCTTTCTTTCTTTCTTTCTCCCTTAATTCCGTAATTGTTTCTTCCTTTCCGTAATTCCTTCCTTCCCTCCTTCCTAAATCCTTCCTTCTTTCCTTCCTTCCTTCTTCCTTGCTTAATTGCTTACTTTCCTACTTACCCTGTTTCCCCTTTTTTAATACGTAGTCATAAAGTAAGCTATGGCAGGGTTTTTTTACCTTTGTGAGAAGTAAGACGTACCCCCAAAGTAAGCCGTGGTGCCGCCATTGTTCCCGTCGCCTCCTCAGCCCCTCCTGTGTGCGCAGGGAGCCAGCGAACCAGCGAGAGGCGCGGGGGGGGGGGAAACGCGCCTCTTGCGGAGTTCTGCCCCACCTGCTCAACGCGTAGGGGGAGGCTGTGCCGTACCATACTGATGTAATAAAAATAAGACATCCCCCGAAAATAAGCCACCCTGTGTTTTTTTGAGGGAAAAAAATTATAAGACGGTGTCTTAAAAAGGGGGAAAGACGGTAATTTTCTTTCTTTCTTTCTTTCTTTCTTTCTTTCTTTCTTTCTTTCTTTCTTTCCTTCCTTCCTTCCTTCCTTCCTTCCTTCCTCCCTTAATTCCGTAATCGTTTCTTTCTTTCCGTAATTCCTTCCTTCCCTCCTTCCTAAATCCTTCCTTCTTTCCTTCTTTCCTTCCTTTCCTTCTTGCTTAATTCTTTACTTTCCTCCTTAATTTTCTTTCTTTCTTTCTTTCTTTCTTTCTTTCTTTCTTTCTTTCTTTCTTTCTTCCTATCCTTCCTTCCTTCCTTCCTTCCTTCCTAAATCCTTCCTTCTTTCCTTCTTTCCTTCTTTCCTTCCTTTCCTTCTTGCTTAATTCTTTACTTTCCTCCTTAATTTTCTTTCTTTCTTTCTTTCTTTCTTTCTTTCTTTCTTTCTTTCTTTCTTTCTTCCTATCCTTCCTTCCTTCCTTCCTTCCTTCCTTCCTTCCCTCCTTCCTTAATTCCTTAATTCTTTCTTTCCCTTTCCTTCCTTAATTCCTTCCCTCCTTCCTAAATCTTTCCTTCTTTCCTTCCTTCCCTCCTTCCTTAATTACTTCCTTAATTCTTGAATTATTTCTTTCCTTCCTTCCTTCCCTCCTTCCTTCCTTAATTCCTTCCCTCCTTCCTAAATCCTTCCTTCCTTCCTTAATTCCTTACTTCCTTCCTTAATTATTTTTCTTTCTTTCTCTCTCTCTCTCTTTCTTCCTCTTTCTTTCATTCCTTCCTTCCTTCCTCCCTTAATTCCGTAATTGTTTCTTTCCTTCCATAATTCCTTCCTTCCCTTCTTCCTAAATCCTTCTTTCTTTCCTTCTTTCCTTCTTTCCTTCTTTCCTTCCTTCCTTCCTTCCTTCCTTAATTCCTTAATTCTTTCTTTCCTTCTTTCGTTCCGTAATTCCTTCCTTCCCTCCTTCCTAAATCTTTCCTTCCTTCCTTCCTTCCTTCCTTCCTTCCTTAATTCCTTACTTTCTTCCTTAATTATTTTTCTTTCTTTCTCTCTCTCTCTTTCTTCCTCTTTCTTTCATTCCTTCCTTCCTTCCTCCCTTAATTCCGTAATTGTTTCTTTCCTTCCATAATTCCTTCCTTCCCTCCTTCCTAAATCCTTCTTTCTTTCCTTCTTTCCTTCTTTCCTTCCTTCCTTCCTTCCTTAATTCCTTAATTCTTTCTTTCCTTCTTTCGTTCCGTAATTCCTTCCTTCCCTCCTTCCTAAATCTTTCTTTCTTTCTTTCTTTCTTTCCTTCCTTCCTTCCTTCCTTCCTTCCTTCCTTCCTTCCTTCCTTCTTCCCTCCCTCCTCTTGTCAAGCAATCCTTCAATCAATGCCACGACTGAAAGGCTCCGTTAACTCGGATCGGCAATCGAAACCCTGCAATGGATGCCTATGGGTCCCGGGCTCATTCAGTCTGACCTGCGAATCCAGGAATGATGGACAGGCAAGGATCCATCCAGGCAGGAACGGCAATGTTCCGATGATTCTCTTTTGGGGAGGGACACCCGACTGACATCTAGACTGACCCTGAACGAAGCAAGCGACGTCCCACGGGAGGGTCCTCCAGGGCAGAGATGAAATCCTAGAAGGGCAGGGGGGGGGAGAGAAGGGTTCCCGGGGGTCATCCAGCCCACCCCCTTGCCCCCATACCTTGACGGACACGTCAAGCTCGTGGTTCCCCTGACGGACATCTCCGCGGAGGTAGCCCAGGAGGTATTTGTTCTTGGCGACATTCTCCTCCGCCCCTTGAGCAAAGAGTTTCTTTCCCTGCTCTGGGGGGGGGGGGGTCAGACAAGGAAGCCAGGGTAGTCGTAGTTGTTATTATTAGTATCATCATCTTTCTCTTTCTCCAATTATTATAACTAAATGATAATAATTTATAAGTATTATAATATTATAATTGTTATAATTATAATTAAATTAAATACCCCTGACCGGTAGGTCCAGTATAATATTATATATAATATAATAATAATATATATATAATCATATATGGAATTGATTAGAATCAATTAGTATAAATAAATTAGAATAATAATGAGATGAATAATATACAAGACGAATAAATTACATTATATAATATAATATAGTCTATTCTATTAATAAGAATATAAATAATGTGTGTGTGTGTGTGTGTATAATATGAATCATTATAAATCATTATTTTTCTAATAAGGGTAAAGCTTTCGAGCTTTGTTTCTCCCTGACGCCTCTCCATAGTCTCATAGTCCCCTCCTTCTCAAATTATTATAATGAAAGGTAAAGGTACCCCTGACCGCTAGGTCCGGTATAATACAATATATCAGGCATGTCCAACAGGTAGATCGTGATCTACTGGTATAGATCACTGGACGTCTGTAGTAGATCACTGGTAGATCATTGGCTCCCCCCAAAGAAGCTGAACAACTGTGGCTGTAAAAAAAGCTCAACATTTTACCTCCTCCCTGAAAAAACTCAACAACTTTGACCAGAACCCCAAAAAGGGGTAGATCACTGCCAGTTTTTAACTGTGAGTAGATCACAGTCTCTTAGGAGTTGGCCACCCCTGCAATATGTTATTATATCTGTCATGGGACTATTTATATAATATTAGTAATTCTTTGTCATTATTATCAAATTATTATCGTTATTTTATAATCACAATAAATAATTCGTAACACAATAGGAACAGTCACATTATATAATAACATTAATAAGAATGTAAAGAACAAATCCCGATCAATAATCATTTCCCTAAGCACAATCAAGCTTTGGGGCTTCCTTCCTCCTGATGCCCCCTTCCCCTGGGGTGCTAGATTTCTCCCTGCGATCTGGCCCACCTTGCAAGTGGATGATGGCCTGGAGGCCCTCAATCTGCTTCTTGACGTCCCTCCTCCTGATGAAGCGCATGGCGGCCAAGTGGGGGGTGGGGTGGGGCGGCGGAGCCACTGCCACAGGCTGCTGTGTGAGGTCACAGAGGCGTTTGTGACCTCACGGGGTTCCCTTGCTGTTTGATCCCGGAATGATTGACAGGGAAGGGAATCCCAGAATGCCCCACTGAATCCTGGATTGATTGACAGGGAAGGAGCCCAGGGTCATTAGCCTAGCCCCACTGAATCCCAGAATGATTGACAGGGAAGGAGCCCAGGGTCATTAGCCCAGCCCCACTGAATCCTGGATTGATTGACAGGGAAGGAGCCCAGGGTTATTAGCCTAGCCCCACTGAATCCCAGAAGGATTGACAGGGAAGGAGCCCAGGGTCATTAGCCCAGCCCCACTGAATCCTGGATTGATTGACAGGGAAGGAGCCCAGGGTTATTAGCCTAGCCCCACTGAATCCCAGAAGGATTGACAGGGAAGGAGCCCAGGGTCATTAGCCTAGCCCCACTGAATCCCAGAAGGATTGACAGGGAAGGAGCCCAGGGTCATTAGCCTAGCCCCACTGAATCCCAGAATGATTGACAGGGAAGGAGCCCAGGGTCATTAGCCCAGCCCCACTGAATCCTGGATTGATTGACAGGGAAGGAGCCCAGGGTTATTAGCCTAGCCCCACTGAATCCCAGAAGGATTGACAGGGAAGGAGCCCAGGGTCATTAGCCCAGCCCCACTGAATCCTGGATTGATTGACAGGGAAGGAGCCCAGGGTTATTAGCCTAGCCCCACTGAATCCCAGAAGGATTGACAGGGAAGGAGCCCAGGGTCATTAGCCCAGCCCCACTGAATCCCAGAAGGATTGACAGGGAAGGAGCCCAGGGTCATTAGCCTAGCCCCACTGAATCCCGGAATGATTGACAAGGAAGGAGCCCAACCTCCGGCCAGGCGGCTCTTCAATCCCGGAATGATAGAATTCTCAAAATCCCTCTTAAAAGCCCTGAAGTTTCTAGTCCTCAATAAACCTCAGCAGTCCTCAGCAGTAGCTGGAAAAGAAGGAAAGAAGAAAGGGACCCCCGAGTAGATCTTGTTTAAAATGACTAAAACGTAGCTCTCGGGGCTACTACTACTACTACTACTACTACTAATAATAATAATATCAATTAAAATCCTAGGCAATCTTTTTTTAAATTACTAAAACGTGGCTCTCAGGGCAACGAATAATAATAATCCTAGGCAATCTTTTTTTAAATGACTAAAACATGGCCCTTGGGGCAAATAATAATAATAATAATAATAATAATAATGATGATGATGATGATGGAGGCTCTCTAAACTTGTGATCCCAAAACCTTGCCAAAACTTTAAGAAAACTTGTTCTTGTTTTTTCTTTCTTTCTTTCTTTCTTTCTTTCTTTCTTTCTTTCTTTCTTTCTTTTTTTGCAAGCTTCAGATGAATTTGGGACATTTTGCAAAGTTTGCCCAAACTTTGCTCCAGCTTTGGGGGGTTTCGCAAGCTTTTTTTGCCTCCTTTGTTTGCTTCTGTGAATGATTGGCAGCAGGCGGCAAATGATTGACAGTGAGCAAACAAAAGGAGCTGCCTTCCCAATAATTGAAATTGAAGCTGCGCAATCGGCCTTAAAAATGGACTCACTTCCATAACCCTCAAGGCCTGGTTTTTCCAGATGAAAATAAGGTGAATTTAACAGGAAAATAACCAGCATTTTGCCTAAAAACGGAGCAAGTTGCTCCTGTCCAGTAGGAAAATGTAGTAAGTTTCTGGTCCTCAAGGGAGCTTTGAATAGGAAAATGACCTGCATTTAACTTTAAAACGCAGCAAGTTGCTAGTCCTCAAGGAAGTTTTTAATAGGATTTTTTTTATTTTATTATTATTATAATTATTATCTTAAGATTTTTTAAAAAAATAGGAAAATAAGGAACATAATGTAGCTGGTTTCTAGCCTGAGTTCGAAATGAGCTGCATTTAATTGGATTTAAGCTCAATTTTACCTTCAAATGGAGTAAGTTTCTAGTCCTCAGTGCCCGCTATCATAGAGAAAATCTAATAAATGATCAGTATAGTTAAAATGATGATAACCCATTTTTAAAAATACTTTTTATTTGTTTTATTTTGACCCAGTAATAATGGTTGGAACTACAATTCCCATCATCCCCGATCCACTGGTCCTGCGAGCAAGGGATGACGGAAACTGTAGTCCCAAATCAGCTGGAGGGCCTATGCCAGGTACCCGCAAACTGGGCCCTCCAGCTGTTTTGGGACCACAGTTCCCATCATCCCTTGCTCACAGGACCAGTGGGTCGGGGATGATGGGAATTGTAGTAGCTACTTGACCCTCCAGCTGTTTGGGGACTGCAACTCCCACCATCCATTAGCTCACAGGACCAGTGGGGTCAGGGATGATGGGATTTGTAGTCCAAACCATCTGGAGGGCCGAAGGTTGCCTGGGCCTGATTTCGAGGCAAGCTTCCAGTCTGATATTGACCATCAATTTGGGTCTTGTTCCTTCAGGATCTGCTTATTAATAACACAAACACTGCTAATAATGTCAGCAGCAGCCAAGAAAAAGAGCGATTTCTTTCTCTTTCTTTCTGTGAAGATGCAGACTTCCTATCTGATATTGATGATTGATCTGCTCATTAATCTGATATTGACGATTGATCTGCTCATTAATAATACGACGGATAACCAGTGCTGCTAATAATGTAAGCAGCAGCCAAGAAAAAGAGCTACTTATTTCTAACTATTTTTATTTATTTATATTTATATTTAGACTCAAGCTTCCCATCTGATATTGACGATCAATTTGTGTCTGCCCGTTAATCCATTCTCTCGGCAAATAATGAAGGTTGCTGATACGATAAGCAGAAGGTCAACGGCCGAGCGGATCTTCTGCCCAAGGCTGGGCCAAAGTTCTCTCCCATCGGACCCCAGAAGCCGCCGCTCCTCCACCGCAGGCAGACGTCTCCTCTTTCTGAGAAAATATGGAGCCCCTCGCAATCCTCGCACTCGCCACCCTGGTCCTGGGTGCGAATCTCAGCGAGGGACAAGTCCAGGAAGCTCTGGAAGTGGAGAAGGTAAGGGCCGTGGGGCTGCGGAACTGCCTGGCACTTGAAAGGCAGGGGGTGGAGGGGAGGGGGGCAAATCCAAGGAATGGCTAATAATAATAATAATAATAATAATAATAATAGATCAGAAGAATCTTGATTTGCATAAGCCTCTAGCCCTAGCAGTAAAGGGAAAGGTACTGGAAATAGAAATAAATAAAATGGAAACAGAAGGAAATGAAATGAAATGAAATGTACTGGAAACTTAACTATGTAAAGTGCATTTTGGAGGTTTACATTAATAATACATTAATAATAATAATAACAATAATAGTTTTAGTAGATCTGAATAATCTTTCTTTGCATCAGCCTCTAATCTTACCAATAGAATAAAATGCAATGGAAATAGAAACCAGTAAAATGGAAATCAAGATAAACGAAATGAAACTGAACTATGCAAAATACATCAATAATAATAATAATAATAATAATAATAATAATAATAATAATGCACCTTTTTGGGGGCCAAATGACATTGTGGAAAACGAGGGCACACCTGAGATTTGGTGGCACATCGTGTATTAAATGAAATTTATTGTTAAGCAGCAGGAGATTCCGGGTCAGTGTTAACCCGGGGAACACCCCGCCACTTTCCCGGTCCCTGCCACTTGGGGAAGTCCCTGCCACTTGGCATTCAAGGGAATCCCAGCCAATTCTGGTCAGAAAAGGAGGAAATGCAGGGGACCAGGGGAACTCCCCGCCACTTGGCATGGAAGCCAATGGCAGCCAGTTAAGGGCCTGGGGAAAGAGGGCACTGTTAACCTGTGGAACTGCCCGACTCATGCCCTTAAATGGAATGACAGTCGATTCTGGTTAACCCAGATAACTCACTGCCACATGGATTGCATGATTATTAGGATGATTAATTAAATGTGTGTTGTAGTGTTGGACTGTGGTAAAATTTTGATTTTAGGGTGGGATGAAACCTCAAGAGTTATTGTGGATCCATCGGGATTTATCAAGCCTGACCCCAATAAGAATGGCGATGATAATAATGCTCTCTTCCCCCCCATCAGCTCTATGGAAAATGGTACGAGGTGGCCATCGGGTCGACCTGCCGCTGGATCCAGGCCCGACGCACTCGCCTCAGCGCCGGGACTCTGGTCCTGGGCCCGGGGAAGGCGCCTGGGGAACTCACCGCCACCAGCACCCGGCTCAGGTGTGTGGCGATCCTATGAGGGGGCTGCCCTGGGTGGGAAATTCCTTAGGATCACCCAGCCCAAATCTGACCCCCCTGACCCTGTCTCTTTTGTCGCAGGCAAGGGGCATGCCGGGCCTACACTGAGGACTACCAGAAGAGTGGCGAGTTGGGAAGATTCACCTTCCACAACGCAAGTAGGTTTATTTCCAAGCCTAAGATCTAATTTTTTTTTCTCCCTCCTCTCTACTCATCCCGCACATTATTCCTCCATGAATAAAGCCTTTGATCACCTGTAAAGTTGACTCATCGGAACCCCTGTGAGGCAGAACCCTCAAGTATATACCCGCCTCTCGTTCCAGGATGGAAGGCGCACGGCGAGACCTTTGTGGCGCGCGCCAACCCCGACGAGTTCGCCGTCTTGGTGACGAAGAAGAACAGCACCCACGGGCTCAGCACCACCGCCAAGCTCTACGGTATGTAGAAGTCCCCACAGCGTGAAATGTAGTTCAGCTACGGGAGATTCAGCACAAAGGACAGAGACAACCATCCGAGGGAACTCCCCACAGCGTGAAATCTAGCTAAATTTAAGAATAGGAAGATCGCTTCCGTGATGCTGAATTTTGTATGATAAAAGAAGGGGGGGCGTCTTTGTTAACCTAGGTGACTCCCCACTGCATGAAATACCTGGGCAGGAAAAGGAACAGAAATTGTGGTGAAGCGGTGGAGCTCCCTGCAGCCTGAATATAGCTCATATTTATTTTGACTGGGGGAACTCCCTGCCACTGGAAGTGTTCGGGATCGGTCCAATGGGGTCTCCTTCCCTGCCATTCTCACCTTCTACCGGTAGTTCAGTTAGTTTCAAAAGCCGAGGGCTTCTGGCCCCTAGTGGCGTATTGCAAGGACTTGAATCCTTCACCCCGTTGCAGGAAGGACCCCAGCGCTGAGCGAGGACCTGGTGGAGGACTTCCGGAGACGGGCCCTAGGCCTGGGGATCCCTGAGGATGCCATCTTTGTCCTGAGCAACCAAGGCAAGTTGCGGGGGGAGGAGGTGGCGGGTTCAAATCCCTCGGATTTCCTGCCTACTTCTGACACCGATGTTGCACACTTTGCGGAGCCCAATAAGTTTGCTTGGCCTATAGATTTGGGGTTTAGGGGATTTCCGATCGCCCCGAAATCCCCCATAGTCTGACCCGCTATACCCCACTTTTCCACACCCAAATGGGACCCCTTTGTGGAGAAGCCTCCTCAAAAAACGGGTCCAAACCCCCTCTGTCTTTCCTCAGGGGAGTGCATTCCGCCCAACGCCGAAGAAGCGCCCCAGGTAGGTGACCCTAAGGGGACAAGTGGCTGGGTGAGTGTTCAGGCTTCCAGGAGCGCCCAGGGACCCTCGGGTGCCATGGCGATCCCTCCTCTCTACCTCACCCTCGAAAAGCTCCTCCATCAATAAAGCCTTTGACCTCGATTTGATGCCACTGACGAACGCAGGGGCTGTGTGACTCCTAAGGGTGCTTACCCTGCACCCATAGGGTGCGGCGTTATTTTGGGGTTAAATATGCACCGCTTGTCGACCGTGGAAATCTTGCAACCCCACTCCTAACGCCACTGTTGCACACAATTCCATTTCTAACACCAATCTTGCACCCGCTCCGAGAGCTCCATGGGGTGCCTGCCCTCCACCCCTGGGCTGGGCTGACCATTTGGGGTGCACCTCAGGGTCCCCAACGCCTCATGCTACATTTTCCAGGAGAGGGTGCGGAGGACCCCCTTGTTTGAGGAAGAAGGCTCTGCCGACGGATCTGCACCTGCGCTCCCAAACGTCAAGGAAGGTGGGTGCTCACAGTGCGGTGGGGGGACCCTTCCTTGTGGGGCAGGGAAGTTCAGGTGAGGGTCTGGAACTTATCTTCCTGGATATCTATCAAGAGGCAGGGAGATTTTGACACTACTTCTCAGGAGGCAGGGAGTTCCCCAGATTTCACATACTACTTAGGCAGGTAGCCCCCCAGATTTTGCATGCTACTTCTCACTAGGCACTGAGAAAATGTCCCGCCCTTGATTGAGATTTTATTTTCCCTTCCCCGCAAGCTGACTGCCAGCTCCTCAAGGACGAAGGCCCCTGCCTGGGTAGAGAAGTGCGCTATTTCTACAACGCCAGTGCCCAGTCATGCCAGAGTTTCCTCTACGGTGGCTGCCTGGGCAACGCCAACCGCTTCCCAACAGAGAGGGCCTGCCTGCAGACCTGCCGGACGGAAGGTGATGGGCGGGAGGGGGCCCAGGGTCATCCAAACTGACCCGCTGCCAAGAAGGGATCTCAGCCGTTAATCCTCAAACGGTGGGCAGGGATTGACTTCCTCTGCCCCTGGAGGCTCTCCGGGAACAGCTCAAGAACCTCTTTTTCCTCTTCCCCAGCTGCCTGCCGCCTTCCCATCATCCCCGGCCCACCCTGCCCGTCTGAGTTCTGGGCCTTTGACGCCGCCCGGGGCTCCTGCGTCACCGTCCGCGGCTGCGGGGCCAACGCCAACAAGTTCTATCTGGAGAAGGAGTGCAAGGAGTACTGTGGGGTGCTCCCCGAAGGTGTGATGCCCCTATTATTATTATTATTATTATTATTATTATTATTAAAAAAAGATTCTAGTCCTCATCGCTGAGCGATTTCCAAAAGCAAGTTTCCAGTCCTCAGGGCTGTTTTTTGAGAAATGTCATAGTGCAACCTTGAGGACCAGAAACATTATTATTATTATTATTATTATTATTATAGTCAAAGGGCACTTTTAAAACACCGAAATAAATGTCTCAAAGCAAGTTTCTCGTCCTCATCATTTCTCCCCTCTCCTCTTTAGGGGATGATGACTTCCTCCGTCTGACGGTGCCCTGAAGCCAGCCTGCGCCTCTCGAACCCACAGCCCCAACTTGCCAATAAACGCGGCAATAAATGCGGCATTTTCTGCACTGAGGTTTGTGGCAGGTTTCGAGTATTTCCTTATTTTATTTCTTGAATTGATTTCACTCAATAAAAATAAATAAATAAAATAAAAATGGAGATAGGCTGGACCGGCACTGGGGCTCCATTAGGGATTACTGGTAATAAAAGCCTAATCCCAAATATATAAACCTAATTAGGATATAATATTTCCCCCCAGGAAATTCAGAGACTGTCTCTGAAACTGGAAACTCCGTTATTCTGTAACAGGAGCCACGAATCCTATCAGTAGGAGCCTATTAATAGCCAATGAATCCTACTAATAGGAGCCAATGAATCCAATTAATAGGAACCTATGAATCTGATTAATAACCAATTAATTATAATAGGCGCTTATGAATCCTATTAATAGGAGGCGATGAATCCTATTAATAGCCTATCAATCCTACTAATAGCAGTCTATGAATCCGATTATTAGAAGCCTACGAATCTTATTAATAGCCAATTAATCCTTCTAATAGAAGCCTATGAATCTTATTAATAGCCAATTAATCCTGCTAATGGGAGCCTATGGATCCTACTAATAGGAGGCTATGAATCTGATTAATAGCCAATTAATCCTTCTAATATGAGCCTATGAATCTTATTAATACCCAATTAATGCTGCTTATAGGAGCCTATGGATCCTACCAATAGGAGGCTATGAATCTTATTAATAGCCAATTAATCCTTCTAATAGGAGCCTATTAATCCTATTAGGGACCCAGGTGGCGCTGTGGGTTAAACCACAGAGCCTAGGGCTTGCTGATCAGAAGGTCGGCGGTTGAGCTCCCGTTGCTCGGTCCCTGCTCCTGCCAACCTAGCAGTTTGCAAGCACGTCAAAAGTGCAAGTAGATCAATAGGTACGGCTGCAGCGGGAAGGGAAAAGGCGTTTCCGTGCGCTGCTCTGGTTTGCCAGAAGCGGCTTCGTCCTGCTGGCCACATGACCCGGAAGCTGTACGCCGGCTCCCTTGGCCAATAAAGTGAGATGAGCGCCGCAACCCCAGAGTCGGTCACGACTGGACCTAATGGTCAGGGGTCCCTTTATTAATCCTATTAATAGCCTATCAATCCTACTAATAGCAGCTTATGAATCCGATTATTAGAAGCCTATTAATAGGCTATGAATCTTATTAATATCCAATTAATCCTTCTAATAGGAGCCTATGAATCCTATTAATAGGAACCTATGAATCTGATTAATAGCCAATTGATTCTAATAGGAGCCTATGAATCCTATTAATAGGAGTCTATGAATCTTATTAATAGCCAATTAATCCTATTAATAGGAGCCTATGAATCCTATTAATTGCCTATCAATCCTACTCATGGGAGCCTATGAATCTGATTATTAGACTTAGCCTATAAACAGAGGGATTCAGATAGACTGCCCGTTCCGCTGGAGGATCCATCAGGACATAATTGTCCCTCATATTTCAAAGCGTATCAGACCTATTAACCTACTAAAATACAATAGGATAAAATAAAATAAAATAAAATCAGAGCTTATAAAGCCTGGAAAGTGAAATAGACTGCGCCCAGCAATGGAGGATACATCGGGGCATTAATAGAATCCGATTAAAGGAGGGTGGCTCGTTTAGGGCATGAAATGAGACCGTTATTCAACTGGTGCTTTCCCATCTATTTTAAGGGGAGGGGTTCTTAATTATCCAAATGGAGCATTCCCAATTACTGGAACCATCCAAATTATTATTATTATTATTATTATTATTATTATTATACATGTAAATGGAGTGCTTCAATTCTTCAAAAGGGGGGTGTCCTGAAATATCCAAATGGCACTTTCTAATGCTTAAGAATGAAAAAAGGAGTGTCCCCATTCCTAAATGGAAAGTTCCAGTTATCTATATGGAGCATTTCAATTCTTCAAAGGGGGGGGGGGGAGCTCAATTATCTAAACGGAGCATTCCAATTCTTCCCAAAGGGGGGGGGGGTTCCTTAAATTATCTCAGGAGCAGAACTTGAACCCAGAGCTTGGATGGTACCTGACTGCTGGAGATCAAAAAGGGGGACAAGACAAGGATCCCCGAATGGGGGCCATCAGAAGGATCATGATTGACGGCGATGGGAACCCCCCGAGTCATCTAGCCCAACCCTGAGACACACAGCTTAGAAAACACACAGCACAAATGCTCTATTAAAATAGCTATATTTTGAAGGCTGAATGGGGGGGGGGGGCAGTTTAGGAAAAGGGGATGTCACACACTGTAGAAAACGGGGGTGAAATCAGGGTGGGGGTGGGGTCTCCCCTGGCAAGGGAGACAAGCAGCATTTGAATTGACAGTCGACGTCGCTTTCATATAATATATCTCTCTATAACACCCCCCCCATTTCCAGACATTAAATGGTATTTCCCCCCCCCACCGCACCCCCAGTAGTTTCCTCCGCCTCCCTGCTTGGGCAGCAGGGGTCGCCTTCGAGTTGAGTTCAGAATGAGAGATTCCCAAAGGGAAAGAGTGGAGACCCCCCCCCAATTGGGGATGCCAATAGGGCAGACCCCGAAACTGGGGGTGGTTTGGGGGGTGGGGCAATAAAACCGGAGCACCCCTTGAAAGTGGGGTGTTTGCATATCAGGACACCCCATAAAACGGGGGCAATCTCGAATCCAGGGTTGGGGGAGTCCGCGTGAAAGCCCCCCCCCCCCCAAAAGTGAGGCAACACTGCGCAGCGACAGAGGTAGATGGAGAGAGTCCGGAAGAGAGGGGGGCTGTCCAGCAAATATCAAGTCCTGGGGTCCCCATATTTTGGGGGTTCAAGGTCCGAAGCTCTGTTTGGAAAGGGGTACCTCCGGCGGTCATGTAGTCCAACCCGCTTTCTACGGAGAGTTCCGTTTCCCAGCTTCGCAAGTCCTCGGTGGTGCGGTTCTGGGTTCGAGTCGTGCGCTGTTTTTTTCATTCTCTCTTTTCACCTGCCTCCCCCTCCGGCGGCGCCTCCACCCCCCCTGGCTTTGGCCACCAGGTAGAGGACGATGTCTTGGTGTCCCCCGAAGGCGGCCATGTGCAGGGCGCTCCAGCCGTCGCGGTTGGCCAGCCGCACGTCGGCGCCGAAGCGGACTAGCAGCTTGACCAGCTCCAGGTTGCCGTCGCTCACCGACTGGTGCAGCGCCGTCTGGCCCTCGGGCCCGAAGGCGTTGACGTTGAAGTCGCAGCTGCTCATGCCCCGCAGCAGCGCGTGCACGGCGGCCGTGTTGCCCGCGCGCACCGCCTCGCGGAAGCTGCGCTCGCGCGGAGACGGCGGCGGGGAAGAAGAAGGAGGAGGACGCGGAGGCAGCTCCCGCCTGGCTCATGGCCGAAGCGGCGGCGGACGAGGCGCGCATGCGTGGAACGGTGCGCGCGGGGGGTGGTGGTGGTTGGTGAGAATAGGGTTAGAGACCCCCCCCCCTCTCGGGGTGGTAGCGACCCTTTGGCTTGTAGGCGGGGGAGGGGGGAGGTTAGGGGAAGACACCCCTCCCCCGCGTTAAGGAGGTGGGGGGGGGTTAAGGACGCTGCAAGGGAGAATTAGAGAGGTTCTAAAAGGGAGTTCAGGGTTAAACCCTCAATGGGTTAAGGAGGTTCTGAAGGGAAGTTCGGGGTTAAAGACCTCACCACCACCTGGTTAAGGAAGCTCTATAAGTGCAGGACCTGCCTTGGGCCGCCTGGAGAAAGACACCCCCCGGTTTGGATCGGTTAAAGCACGCTCTGGGGGGTGGGGGGGTTAAGGACGTCCCCTTGGGGAGTCGCGTTCAAGACCCCCGCCCTCCCAACAAAGCGAGGATCCGGCTTGGGTTGCTAAACAGCCCCCCCCCCGTTATTCGAGGCTATTATTTGGGGTGCCCCCGGTCCTTCGAGGCTCTTCAAGGCCCCCCCTTTTCGAGTCCCCGTTGCTTTTTGGGGTCTCTCCGACGACACCCCGGTTCGGGCACCTTCGGAAACCGGATGACGTCCCGTGTCGGCTTCTCGCTGCTCCTTCGGTATTTTTTTTTTTTTTAAAGAGGGGGGGTTCCGGATCGCGCCTCTCCAAACGCGCCCCCCCCTCTTTATTCGGGACGAGCCTTTTCTGCGCCTGCGCCGCCGCGCCGATCGCCGCCCTCGGCCGCCCCGTCCGACTGCGCGCCGCTCTCCCTCGGCCCCCCCGCCTTTTGAAGCCCTCATTTTGCATGCCGGCACCGCCCCGCGCACTCGCCATTGGCCGCCGCCGCCGTTCCCAGGGCGCTCATTGGGCCCGGCGGAGGCGCCGAACGCCGGGCTCCCGAGCCTCTCCGGTTGGCCGCCGCCAGTGTTCCCAGCGCCGCCATTGGACGGGGCGCGGGAGAGCCGCTCGCCATTGGCCCGAGCGCGCCGGGCAGGGAAGGGAGCGCGCCCATTGGCTGGGGCGCGGAGAGCGGAGAATGTGGAACGTTGAGAAAAGGGAGGCGCCTTTCGATTTCCCAGCAGACAAAAAAGCGAGGGGAAATAAATGCGCTGGTATTATTATTGTTGTGTTAATTTTTATTATTAATTTTATTATTATTATTATCACTATTATTATTTACTATTTTTATTATTTGTTATTACTATTTTTATTATCATTTTTATTTTTATTACTATTTTTATTACTATCAGCATATTATTAAATTACTATTATTACATTTTATTATTTTTATTTTTATTTTACTACTGCTCCTGCTATTTTTATTATTATTATTATACCCAGGGGGGAGATACGCATGCAAAGTGATATTATATTCTGCACGGTTTCAAAGAAATAAAACTTATTTCGTTCCATTTCTTGATGTATTTATTTTGCAGAGAACGCACAGCTATTTTGATTTCTGGTGAAGCCAAAACAAAATGCACAGGGATCCAGGTCCTTTTTCTTTCTTCCATAATTTATGGATTTTATTCATTTCCTCGCATTTGATTTCATTTTCTTTCTTAAATTTGAATCTATTTCATTTCTTGGTTTGTCTTTTGATTTCGTTTTCTTCCTTTAAAAAATTGTATTATTTTGTCTATGATTTCCTTTCATTAAATTGGTACAGATTTTTATTTATTTGTATTTGATTTTCTTTTATTTGTTAAATCTACATTGGTCTTCTTTGCCTTGGATTTCTGATTTTCCAGGATGTCCCACGATAAATTGGCACAATCATTCATTCATATATTTCTAATAGTGACTGCACAAGGATATTATTTCCTAATTTCGCAGGGCCTCCCAATTGCCCAGGGTTTGGCTTTCTTGTTAATATTTCTCATTTTTCTTTTAATTTGGCGAGGCCTGCAAAATAATGGTGCCAGGTTGATGGGGTGATGATGATTATTATCATCATCATTATTATCATTATTATTATTATTCCGAAGCTCCAAACGTGATGAGGATTTTGCGTCGCCTGCAAAAAAATAATTCCGCAAGGACTCTTAGGTGTTTATTTTGTGGGGAGAAGGGCACATGGATTCCGTTTCCATTCTTTACTTGCCTGACAAGCGAGAAAATATTGAATAAAATTGCACGGGAATTCTTTTATTTTCCCAAAAAATAACTGTTTTCTTCTCTTGCAAGGCCTTCCAATAAACAATCGCAAATTTTCCAGAATCAACAGCACCGGAATTTTATTTTGTCAAGCAATTACGCACCAACCAATAAACCCCACTTCCTTCACTGTCTCCTATTATTATTAATTATTATTATTATAATTATAATTAATTTATACCCTACCCATCAGGCTGTGCTGCCCCAGTCACTGGGCAACACATATTAAACCATTATAAAACATCAAACATTTGTTGTTGTTGTTGTTGTGAGGTTTTCATTATACCTCCAAAAAACAAGAAACCCCAAAATGTAAATGCTAGAGCCAGTAAATTCCTGTAATTATAATATCAATACTCAGCATGGCTTTAGTAATAATTTAGCTGTGGCAATAATCGTCCGATCAACTGAATAAGCAAGCATACATTTAATCAATAATAATAAAAGGAATAATAATCAGGATTTTATTGATTGATTTTTAATTTTCCACTCAAGGCCAATTTTCAAATGTTTCCCCAGCGCTCGTACTTTTTTTATTTCCCACTTTATTCTCCTTTTCGTCTTTCTATTCGCCCCTTTATTCCAGGGACTTTTTAAAGATTTCATTCATTTTCAAATGCCCCTTCTGGCTTGCTTTCTTTCATCTTCGACTTGTTTTATATTTTAATTTTTTTTTTTAAAATCCGACTTTTCAATAGTTTCTCATTTGCATTTCCCTCCCTTTTTTCCGGGACTTTTAAAAAATATTTCCGACATTCTTTCTTCTGGCTTCTTTCTATTCCCCTTTTTCCCCTGGGCCTTTTAAAACATTTTATTAATCTTTTAATTTTTTCCTGCAGGCCTCTTTCTACGCCCCCCCCCCCTTTTAAAGGGACTTTTTCAACTCCTGGCCTCGATTCCCTCTTTTGTTTCAGGGACTTTTAAAACATTATTTTTTAAATATCTCCCTCCTGCCTTGCCTGCTTTCCTCTTCCACAGATGTTTTTATTGGAAAATATTCCCCCACTTTATTTTTCTATCCCCCTCCTTTTTCAGGGACTTTTTATTTCGTTATTATTTGACGCTTTATTGATTTTCAAATGTTCCCCTCCTGCCTTGCTTTATTTTCTCTCCCACTGATGGCTTGTTTGATGCTCTAATTTTTAAATATTTCCACCTTTCTCCTTTTCAACTGCTGCCTTCTATCTATCCCCCCCCCCCCCCATTTTTTCAGGGACTTTTGTGGGGTGTCTAGGCCTGGGAAACTGGACTGGATCTTTGGGGGGGTGGGCCCTTTAAAAAAGGGCATTCAGCCGCCTCCCCCCACCCCTTCCCCAGAATTGATTCATTCATTAATCCGCTTCACTGCGCTCTCCATTCATTCCTCGCAAGCTCTCCTGGCAGGCGCTTCCATATATGGGCACGGCCGGGCGTGGGGCGGGTCCCGGGGGCGGGTCCGCCGGCGGGGCTCATTAGCATGAGTCGGAGAGCGTGGGAAAGTCTCGGTCGTTTTTTCCCACGCCGTCCAGAGAGGCGCGGCCGCCCCGCGCGGAGGGGAGGGGGCAGGGTAGGGCGGGGCAGAGAGGGGGGAGGGAGGAAGAGGGAGAAGAGAGGAGGGTGAGGGAGGGTGGGAAAATGGGGGGGGGAGGGCGAGATTGACAGGGGAATGGGGAGGGAGATTGACGGGGCAAATGGGGGGAGGGAGGAAATTGGGGGAGAGGGGGGAGATTGACGGGGAAATGGAGGGGAGGGGGGAGATTGACGGGGAAATTGGGGGGGAGATTGACAGGGAAATGGTGGGAGGGAGAGAAGGGGAAGATTGACAGCGGAAATGGAGGGGAGGGGGAATTGGGGGGAGATTGACAGGGGAAATGGAGGGGAGGGGATATTGACAGGAAAATTGGGGGAAGCGGGGAGGGGATATTGACAGGGGAACTGGGGGGAAAGGAGAGGCAAGAAAGTGAAAGGGTGGGAAAAGTGACTGGGAGTAGCAGGAGGGAGGGCGGGCTAAACTAGAGGGGGCCCCCAAAGGGCATCCCGAGGGTCATCCAAGGCAGGAATCCGCAGGGTCAAGTGCAGATTCCCGCACTGAAGCGGGTCAGTCTGGATGACCGTGGGAACCCTTTCCATCTCAACCGTTCCAGGATTTTAGGATCAGATTCCTGCATTGAATGGGGTTGAATTGGATATCCGCTGGGGGACCTTTCCGTCATTTTACAATCCTGTGAATTCCACCCCCCACCCCCGAATTATTTTTGGGATTGGCGGGTATTTATAGCATGGAAAATCTTTGGCGCCCAGAGGGAACGGTTCAGCCCCGAGTGCGAGGTCAGAGGGTCCCTGTCTTCCCAAAGCCTAAAAATGGAAGAGGGACCCCCGGGCAGGCACCAAAACGCCATCAAGGCCTATCTCTACAGTTCCGGCTGTGAGGTGCGGGTGAGACTAGATGACCCTAGGCCCTTTTTCCGCCAATCATTTCCATCCCTCCTGTTTATCACAGTCCCGGGTATTTCCCGCCAGCAAACCCAAGGCGATCCGCGCAGGTGGAAGAGCAGCTGCTCAGGCATCTCTCTCGGCCCGTTTCCACCGGTTACGTTTGGAAATTAGTTCCTTCGAGCTGCACCGGAGTGATTCCTGCCTGGCAAAGCACAGCTTTGCCCCGCCCGCCTGCTGGCAACCCTGGGAACTGCAGCCCGTTCCCCCCTCCCCAATGCTAGCTGCACCGTTGCGATTTCCGCCTGTCTGCTGGCAACCTTGGGAACTACAGCCCGCTCCCCCTCTCAACACTAGTTTCGCTGGTGTGATTTCCGCCCAGAACTCCCTGCACCCCGCATCCAAACTCCATCGGGGGATTTCTACTTGCCGGAGAGCAGAGGGCTTCCATTTTCGCTTTCCCCCCCAAGCTGCACTAGTAGGATTCCTGCCTGCTTCCTCCTAGAGGAAAAGCGCCTCTGCTGGCGGCTTTGGGAGTTGCGGGTCATAGAGAAGGGATTCTAGGGGAGGAATCGTGTTTAGAGGGGGGAAAGGAGTTCAGGCAGGAACTTGTCAGGTAGTGTGCGCGGGTTTGTTTGTTTTTTTAAACCTTCGGTGCCCCAACATTTACCAAATCTAAATTTCCATTGATTTATGGAGAAATCCTGCCGGGAAAGCCATTTCCCCCACTAGCTTTGCCTGTTGAATTCCTGCCCGCTGGTAGGCCGATGTCACACACGACTGCTTCATAATGGTCACCGCGGGTGAGCCCAGCTGCTCTAGGGGGCACCCAGCACCCCAGGGAAGTCAGGGCCCAGACACCCACACCCCAACACCGAAAGGTGTCAGGGCAAGATGGCGGCTGCTCAGAAAGGAAAGTTTTTCCCCCAGGAACCCTACTACATCCCAGGGTGAGTTTGAGCCCCAAATTTGGGGGGGGGCTGAGTGGGGTGATATCTTACAGACCTAGAGGGTCTCTAATAAGAGGGAGAGAGAGAGAGAGAGATACTATTTATGCGCCAAAAAGAAATAAAAATCGCAGTTTCCGGAAGTGGGCTGGACTAGATGATGCTGAGAGATCCCACTCAATTCTATGGTTCTATCTATTTTGCATTAATTCTACCTAGTTTGTCTAGATCTTTCCATTCCTCTATATATCTATTCTTTCTCTAAATTGATAGGTAAAAAGATCTTTCTATTCCTCTATATATTTATTCCTTCTCTAAATTGATAGGTATAAAGATCTTTGTACTCCTCTATTTTTATATATTTATATAAATATTTTTATATAAAAAGTTATAGAAGACATCTGAAAGCAGCCCTGTTAAGGGAAGCTTTTAACGTTTGACGGACTACTGTACCGGTATTTTAATATTTTATTGGAAGCCGCCCAGAGTGGCTGGGGAAACCCAGCTGGATGGGCGGCGTATACATAATAAATTATTATTATTACTAGTTGAATTAAGCCCATTAATAATGGGCGCTAGCGGCGGCGACGGGGACCCGGGGTGCTTTCTTCTCCCCGCCTCAGGCGGCCAAGCCACCACCATGGCGGAGCCGGCTGTTGCCGCTGCCCCGCCGGCAGCCCCGGCGACGGCCGCCCTCCCCGCCGCCGCCACGGGCGGCTGAGGCGGGGAGAAAGAAGGGAGGGGGAGAAGCAGCAGCGCGCGGGGAGCGGCTGCCATTGCAGCTGAAGCGGAGAGGTTCAGAGGCTCGCGAAGCGCAAGCGCTTCGCTCGCGCTGCGCTCCAACCTCAGGCTCCTCCTCCTCTCTGCGCTCCAATCCGTGTGTCAGTGGAGCGCATGCGCAGTTGCGATTTCCACTGACACACGGACGGCGGACGCAGGGACACAGGGAGATTATTATTATATAGTATTATTTTCTTTGCCGATGTACCTATTTCTTTGCGGATCGCGACGTACCTATTTCTTTGCAGTTCTCCCTAATTCTTTGCAGAATCCCCGCAATGGGGTGAGCTCCCGTTGCTCAGTCCCTGCTCCTGCCAACCTAGCAGTTTGAAAGCACGTCAAAGTGCAAGTAGATAAATAGGAACCGCTCCGGTGGGAAGGTAAACGGCGTTTCCGTGCGCTGCTCTGGTTCGCCAGAAGCGGCTTAGTCCTGCTGGCCACATGACCCGGAAGCTGTACGCCGGTTCACTCAGCCAGTAAAGCGAGATGAGCGCCGCAACCCCAGAGTCGGTCACGACTGGACCTTATGGTCAGGGGTCCCTTGACCTTTACCTCCCTATTTCTTGGCATATCGCGATCTCCTTATTTCTTTGCAGATCTCCCTATTTCTTTGCAGATTGCTATCTACCTATTTCTTGGCATATCACAATCTACCTATTTCTTTTCCAATCTACCTACTTCTTTGCCGATCGAGATCTACCTATTTCTTGGTGGATCAATCTCTGCCAAGCCGCCCGAGATCTCCGGCTCCCAGGCGGCATATAAATAGCATTGCTCTTATTTGATATCTGCTTCCTTCCAACGGGGTTGGGATAGATGATGCCCAGGGGTCCCGCCATTGATTTCCCCATCTTTTTCTCCGCCCCCCCGACAGGTACAGCGGCTTCTACCCCCAGGTCCGCTACCAGGTGGGCAAGCCCTACGGGCGCATTACCTGCGACGTCCTGACCGACCCCAGCATCCAGAAAAGCCCCGTCTCTGTCCTGGCACCGCTGACCAGGCCAAAATTCGTCGGCGACTTCACCAGCCGCGACCGGCCTTTTCGCGAATGCATGGACCAGCACCAAAACTACATCCCAGGTTATTCGGGTGGGTCATTTTCCTGAAATATATATATTGTTTCGCAATGACTAAATTCCATCCTCCTGCTGCCGCTGTTCTTATTTTCACCTTACTGGATTCCCCCTCCCCCAAAATTCTAATATTTTATTGTTATTTCGTATTGATTTTCCCAATTTCTAATATTTTATTATTATTTAATATTATTTCAAATGCCTACGTTTTGTAGTATTTTTGTGGTGGCAGTCTTGTGTTTTGCTATTTTCACCTTCCTGGAATTTTTTTTCCAATTTCTAATATCTTATCATTATTTCATATTGAATTTTTTCAATTTCTTATATTTTATTATTTCATATAGATTTTTTTCCATTTCTAATGTTAGCATTATTTCATATTGAATTTTTTCCATTTCTACCGTGTTCCCCCTATTTTAAGACACCGTCTTATATTTTTTCCCCCTCCAGAAAACGCACTATGGCTTATTTTGAGGGGATGTCTTACTTTTATTACGTAAGCCCAGCCCAGCCTTTTCCTTGGCGCCCTCCAGAACTGCGCCTATCACTATGGCTTATTTTCGGGGTACGGCTTATATTTCGCAAATGCGAAAAAAGCCTGCTATGGCTTATTTTATGACTACGTCTTAAAATAGGGGAAACAGGGTAATATGTCATTATTTCATATTTATTTCATATTGAATTTCCCCATTTCTAATATTTTATCATTTCATATTGAATTTCTAATATTTTATCATTATTACATACTGCCTCAATTTTATTTCTAGCATGTTGTTTTTATTTTCACCTTTTCTATTTCCCGAATCTCCCATCTCATTTGCTATCGTTATTCCTATTTCAGATCGCCTGACCTATAAACGGTTGTCACTTTTATTTTGAATGTTAATTATTTTAATTTACACAGGTTGTATATTGACAATAAAAGTATTATTATTTATTTATTATTATATCTCTGACGGTTATTATTATTATTATTATTATTATATATTATATTATTATTATTATTATTATTATTATTATTATTATTATATCTGACGGTTCTCTTTTATCATTATTCCATCTCTGACGGTTCTCTTTCAGGTGTTGTCCCTTACCAGGGTTGCATTACCCTTCCAGGCCGGGCGCACCGTGCTACATTTCCCCCGGAGGGCACCCGAACGCCAACTGCCCTCCCTCCACCAACGGGGGCGAGCAAGGCCACCCCCTGCCACCCGGGGATCCGTCTGGCCTGCGGTCCCGGATGGCGCCAGTTTGCATCGTCGGTTGGTGCAGAAATGAACCCGGGGCCAAAGATGTATCTGTGCCACCCGGATGTGGCACTGGTGTGCGGAAGGGAGAAGGATCGGGGGCCCTGCGACCCGGGGATGTCCCTGATCTGCGGCCAGGGCTGGAGGGCCGTCCCGTGTGGAGCAGGGAACGAGGAGGTAGGCCGGGCGTCCCAGGTTCAAAACCGGCTTCAACCCCCCACCCGGGAATCTCGGTTCCGCAAAAAGTGCGACAACTGTGTCAGAAATGAAGGGGAGGGCGGAGCTCTCTCGCTGACCCCGCCCCTCTCGCCCCCCAACCCAGCCAACCCGGATCGAGGCCACGCCCCTCCCACCGGCCACCGAGACGACGGACGTCTGCCGCTTCGACCGCACCCCCAGGATGGATGCACCCAACCTGATCCAGCGGAAGGCCATCTCAGGTAGGCGCTGGCCCCACCCTTTCCTCGGGGAAGCCCCACCCCCCCACAGAGCTCCACCCACTTTTGGAAACAAGCTACCCCCCCCCGGGTTAAGACCAAACGTTGCCCCTCCGCGGTACCATTCTCGCTGTGCCTTGCGGGGATTTCCAGATTTCTCCTTGCGGGGACTAATCACTCAAAGGCAAGCGTAGCTAAAGGAACCCGGCAGCTTCTGGACTCCACTGGAAACTCGTAACGGCAGTTTCGAGGGAGCCCTCCTCGGCGCTCACACCCCCAGAACTATCCTTCCCTCATTGCAGGCTACACGGGCTACATCCCTCGCTTCCCCTGGATCATGGGCGAAAACTACCTGACGGGGGTGAAGGACGCCATGGACGAGTTTGACCGCAACCAGGTGCGTAATACGACTCCCATGGGCTGGCGTCATCGTCCATTTCTACGTCAGGGGTGGGACACAACTGATCATGTCCCTTTGCCGCCTCTGGTTCCGGGATTTCAAAGTCCAGATCTGGCGGGGGTCAGCCTAGGTGACCCGCCGATGCCCCCGTCCCCGAGTCTCGTCTTTTCTCCCCGCAGGAAATGCTGAGGAGCCCCATGTACAGCTTTGGGAAGCGACTACCTCGCACCTACTGGCCCAACACCAAGATTTACACCAGCGGAGGCCTGATGCCTTTCTACACCGGGTTTGTGCCCAGTAAGTCGGGGTTGGTATACATGACCCTGGGACCCTTTCCTGGTCAAATCTCCCACCTATTTCCCTTTCCCACTCAGATTTCCCCCGAGTTCTCTGCTCAGATTCCCTCTTTCCCGTTCAAGCTTCCCCACTAATAATATTTTATTATATATACCCCCATCCGCCTGGGATTCCCATTTGGATTGTCCCACGGTCCCCCCCCCAGAATTTTTCCTTTCCCATTGGTTTTCTCCCTTCAGTCCATTTCCCCCATTCCGACCCAACTATTTCCATTTTCCACACATTTCCCCCTCCCTTTCCACTTCGTTCTTCCCGTATTTATTACTTATTTGCACGTATTATTTATTTGTTTTCCACACATTTCCCCCTCCCTTTCCACTTCGTCCTTCCCGTATTTATTATTACTTATTTAGATTATTATCATTCTTATTTTACTTAGTTATTTCTTTATAATTTCCACCTTCCCTACTCACAAATCCCCCCTCCCCACCCTCTCTCACAGACGCATATATATAATTTAGTCCCCCCCCAGTGATTCGCAACGATTTATCATTTCATCGTTTGTTATTATTTGCATTTATTATTTTTATTTAGATTAGTCATTATCATTTAGATTTATTCTCTGTACTCATCATTTATTATTTTGATTATTTTGATTTATTCCTTTATTTAAACCCACCCTTCCTTCCCCTCTGACATGTATATATATATATATATATATATATATATAGGTATTATTTAGTTTTATTATTTCGATTTATCATTTTTTATTTGGATTTATTGTTTCTATTTAGATTTATTAGTCATTATTATTTAGATTCATTTATTTAGACCCTTCCTTCCCCTCTGACATATATATTTATTTTTGCTATTTAGTTTTATTATTTCGATTTATCATTTATTATTTGGGTTTATTATTTCTATTTAGATTTATTAGTCATTCTTATTTAGATTGATTCATTTCTTTAGAACTACCCTTCCCTTCTGACACATATTTATTTTTGGTGTCGTCTTCCCCACCAGCTATCCGAGACAACTACGCCCAAACCTTTGGCAACAGCACGCGCCAGGCGTACTTTGGCGAACTTCAGCGGAGGCAGCGTGAGGGTTGAAAAAAGGCTTTTAATGGCCGCCCAAACAGTGGCGGCGGCAGATGACATCACAACTATAGAGAAGCGAGGGAGAGAAGAGCCGTCTGGAGAAAACCATGGAGGACCAAGGGGAGAGGTGACCTTCTAGGAAACAAGGAAGAGTGTAGAGGGGTGCCTTCCGGGAAATAGGAAGAGGAACTGGAATCCGGGAGACGATCCAGAGGTGACGTCCGAGGGGTCCATCATTGAACTTCCATTATAAGTGGTCCATCATTGGGCTTCCATTATTCGTGGTCCAGCATTGGACTTCCAGGAGGAACCAGAGATGGAGAGACATCCAGGAGATCAGCATGGTAGAACCATGGAAAGATGCGTCCAAGCCTAGAGAGAACCGTGGATTGGGGAGGAACGGTAGAGGAGACCCTGAAGATCCTATCCTGGAAAAGACCGAGGAGGCCAAACATCAAGGAGAGCCTGGAGAACACGTTGGAGGAGGAGAATCTCCTGGAGGCTCGGATCCAACCTGGTAAAAGGGCAAGGTAGAGAAGAAGCTGGAGGCTCGGGACTAACGGGGAAGGAACCTGGAAGCTTGGAGAACGTGGAAGGAACCTGGACGGGTGGAGAAGCAGCTGGAATCTCAGGACCAATGTGGAAGGAACCTGGACGTGACCATGAGATCTTGGAAGGAATTTGGATGCCAGAAGAACCTGGAAGCTTGGAGGAACCTGGACGTGATGGTGAGAACTTGGGAAAGCAAGAACTTGGAAGCTTGGAAGGAACCTGATGGTGGGAACTTGGAATCAAGGTGGAGAAGAACCTGGAAGGTCAGAAGGGAGAACCAACATGAGAGGAAACCAAGGGGGTGGGTCCAATAAAGGTGGCTTAGTCTCTGAGCATGGTTTTCCGGGATGTTTTCTTCTTCCTAGGCGGCCTCCTCCTCCGCCTCCTCTTCGAACTCGCCCTCTTCCTCGGCGGTGGCGTCCTGGTATTGCTGGTACTCTGAGACCAGGTCGTTCATGTTGCTCTCAGCCTCGGTGAACTCCATCTCATCCATGCCCTCGCCTGTGTACCAGTGGAGGAAGGCCTTGCGTCGAAACATGGCGGTGAACTGCTCTGAGATGCGCTTGAAGAGCTCCTGGATGGCGGTGGAGTTGCCGATGAAGGTGGCAGACATCTTGAGGCCGCGGGGCGGGATGTCACAGACGGCCGTCTTGACGTTGTTCGGGATCCATTCCACGAAGTAGCTGCTGTTCTTGTTCTGGACGTTGAGCATCTGCTCGTCCACCTCCTTCATGGACATGCGCCCCCGGAAGACGGCCGCCACCGTCAGGTAGCGCCCGTGGCGCGGGTCGCAGGCGGCCATCATGTTCTTGGCGTCAAACATCTGCTGTGTGAGCTCGGGGACCGTCAGGGCCCGGTACTGCTGGCTACCCCGGCTGGTGAGGGGTGCGAATCCCGGCATGAAGAAGTGGAGGCGGGGGAAGGGGACCATGTTGACGGCCAGCTTGCGCAGGTCAGCGTTGAGCTGGCCAGGGAAGCGCAGGCAGGTGGTGACGCCGCTCATGGTGGCCGAGACCAGGTGGTTGAGGTCTCCGTAAGTGGGCGTGGTCAGCTTGAGGGTGCGGAAGCAGATGTCGTAGAGGGCCTCGTTGTCGATGCAGTAGGTCTCGTCCGTGTTCTCCACCAGCTGGTGGACCGAGAGGGTGGCGTTGTAGGGCTCCACCACCGTGTCCGAGACCTTGGGCGAGGGCACCACACTGAAGGTGTTCATGATGCGGTCGGGGTACTCTTCCCGGATCTTGCTGATCAGCAGCGTGCCCATGCCCGAGCCCGTGCCGCCCCCCAAAGAGTGGGTCAGCTGGAAGCCCTGCAGGCAGTCGCAGCTCTCCGCCTCCTTGCGCACCACATCCAGGACAGAGTCCACCAGCTCGGCCCCCTCCGTGTAGTGGCCCTTGGCCCAGTTGTTGCCGGCGCCGCTCTGGCCTGGGGAGGGGGGAGGAGGCGGTGTCAGAATAATAGTAGCAGTAGTAGTAGTAATAATAATAAATAAAAATATAAAATATAAACATAATAATATTAATACACAGGACGGCTCACGCCGAATATAAAACAGTAAAACCATGAAAAGCAAAACATACACACACAAAAACCCCAAACAAACAGTTGACTAAAATATAAGTAATAATAATAATAATATTATTATTATTATTATTATTATTATTGTTTATACAGTACAGTTTAAAATGAAGCTTAAAATTCAGCCTCATTTTTGTGGTAGCCTAAGGGGAGAAAACGTCAAATATTCACGGGGGCCAACTATTCATGTTGGTAGGGTGGGAATGATTTAAAATTAGATATATTCAGGGCAGGGGAATCAGCTTGGAAACTGATATTGGGAGGTAACGGAAAGGGGGGAAATGATAAAAAAAAATCTAAAGAGGAGGGGAATAGGTTCAGAAAATGAGATTGGAAATAATGGGAAGGGGGGAAATGATTAATAATTATTATTATTATTATTATTATAAGGGGGGAATTTACCTATGAAAAAATCAAGGGCTGGGGAAAGATGCCTTGAAAAACTGGGGGAATAAGCCCTGAAACATTCCTGAAAAGGGAAAAAAATCACCCATGGAAAACTCAAGTGGGGGGGAATGATGGAATGATAAGCCAGGAAACATGAACCTGAAAATTACCCATGGAAAAATAAAGGGAAATCAGCTATGAAAAATATTTCTGAAGGGGGGGGAAATCATCTGTTAAATGCTTTCGATCAAAAATCAAAATATCAAGAGCTATGTTCTGTGTAGTAGTAGTAGTAATAATAATAATAATAATTATTATTATTATTATTATTTGCACCCCGCCCATTTGGCTGGGTTTCCCCAGCCGCTCTGGGTGGTTTCCAACAAAGATGAAAAATACATTGAAATATCCATTCTTTTGGGTTGCCAATGCACTGCCGATCCGAGACACACCGAAAACGAAATTATCCGGGCGGAAGATCTGTCCAAAGGGTCCGGAGCGGACCGAATCCATGGTGCCAGGCTCGAGGTCGACCAGGACGGCGCGAGGGACGTACTTGCCGCCTGGGGGAGAAAAATAAAATTCAATTTAATTAAAAACGAAACATGAAAACATGGACCTTTGAAAAGATTTTTTTTTTAATTTAATTTTTTAGGTTTCCCCCCTCAACACACCTGTATATTCCAGCACCCTTTTTAGCACCCACTTGAATCCTGGGGCTCCTTTTTGTGAAATACCTATGTAAACCCTAGCGTGGCAGGAAAATCTGCAAGGTTTTTTAGCGGGGCCAAATTCGAATAAGATCTACTTACTACCTGTTTACCTGCTAATAATAATGATAATAATAATAATAATAATAATAATAATAATAATAATTTATTATTTGTACCCCGCCCATCTGGCTGGGTCCCCCCAGCCACTCTGGGTGGCTATCTATTATTATTGTTGTTGTTGTTGCTGCCACCCAGTTCTGGGCCTTTTTAAATATACATTTCAACTGCAGGGCTCCTTTTTGAATATAGACCAATAAAAATCCAGGGGCTGTTGGAATAAGATCTCCCCATGCTCCCTTTTTAATACAATATAGGGGACTTTTTATTTTTATTAGTATTATTTCCCCAGCCACTCTGGGTGGCTTCTAACAAAATATTAAAATACAATAAGGTAGCGAGGCAAGATATCCAGGTTTTGTTTTGTTTTTTTAAACCCACTTCAAGATATATGTTATTTAAGAATAACAGATAGTCCAGTAGCACCTTAGAAACCAACTTAATTTGTTCTCGGTATATGCTTTCTTGTTCGTGCACACTCCTTCAGATACACTGATTAATAGACACTGAATAATAATAATATAAATAATATAATAAAAAATAAGAATTCCTTCCAGTAGCACCTTAGAGACCAACTAAGTTTGATATTGGTATGAGCTTTCGTATGCATATTTTTTAATTTTTTACAGCTACCTACCTGTAACTATAAGTAATGTAATATAAATATAATTATTATATTTATAAATTTATAATATATTTATAAATTTGTCATATATTTATCCTATATAATAAAGTGCCTGTGTCCGTGCGTACTTTCCGTGTGTCAGTGGAATTCGCAAGTGCGCATGCGCCCCACAGACCAATAGGCGATGGCGGTTACGCCTCTACCTCCCCACCCCCGCAGGTTTGAGTCGACGCCACCATTCTGAGCCTGGCCCGAGGCGGACTCCGGCTGCTGCGCGACCCTGGGCGGCGGTGGCGGGGTCCGGGTGGGCCTGGCTTCCCCCGGCGGCGGTGGCTCCTCGCCCTCCTCCCCAGCGGCAGCGGCCTCCGCCTCCTGCCTCCTCCTCCTCTGGAGCACCGGCTGCTTTAAAGCAGTACGGACAGGCAGCTCCAGGAGCCGCCACTCCGTCCCCTTCTCGGCCCAGCCGAGGAGGGCGAAGGTGTTTGGCCCGTGGAGCGCCGGGCAAAGGGCCTGATGCGGTGGGCGGCCCCGGAGGGAGCAGCTGGCCAGCGAAGGCGTCGCGGCGGCGGGGAGCTAGCGAGCGACCTTGCCTGTGCCGAGCTAGGGACGGGCGGAGGAGTGGTGGATGGATGGAAGGAGAGAGAGGGAAGGAGGCCGGCGTCAGCGTCGGAGAAGCAGGCAGGCAGGGAGGGGGGAGGGAGGGAGGAGAGGAGAGCGAGAGACGTACTTGGGGAGAAGCCAATCAGCATACGCATGGGGGAGAGCGCCAGGGAGGGGGGAATAAGGGGGGGAAGCTGAGGGCCTGGCTCGAAGGCAGCAACGCAAGGCTCCGATTGGCTGGCAGCAGTGCGTAGGGAGGAGCGCAGCTGCGCGGGGGTAAGAAAGGAGGGTTTCGATGTTGGCTGGGAGCGCAGCGGGTGTGGGCGGGGCTTCCGCACGTCACTGTGAGGAGGGAGGGAGGGAGGGAGGAAAAGCCCGGCTGTCAAAACAAACTCCTGAGGCGATCAATAGACATTCACACGGAGGAAGAGACACGGTTCCCTCGCAAGGAGAAGGAGGCCGTGGTCGCTTCCGCCGCGCCTTCCGCGCCTACGCCGCCACCGCTAGCGCCCGTTATTAACAGGCTAAATTCACTAGTATTTATATATTTATCCTATATAATAAAGAGCCTGTGTCCGTCCGTACCACTTTCCGTCAGTCAGAGGAAATCGGAAGTGCACGTGCGTTCCAGTGACACAGGGATTGGAGCAGGGATTGGAGAGGGGGGCGTGTCCGAGAGGCGGCGACGGCGCACGTGCGTCGTCATTTGCCTCAGTGCCGCTGCCTCGCACGGAGCTGAGCACGCTGCCGGGGTGCCCCTGTCCGCCTGCGCTCACCCGCTGCCGCCGCCTCCGAGGCTTCCCCCGCTCGGCAGGCTCTGGCTGCGGTCTGGCAGCGCCTTGGCGACGGCACGCCACCGCCGGGCCTGGCACCGCCCGGGGACGGGGAACTCCGAAGAGGGTCGCCTCACACTCGCCGCCGTCACCGCCGCCGCTGCAGCCACCCCCGGGGAGAAAGGAGAGGAGGGGGGAGCCCCTTCCCGTCCCCAGTGGCCCCCTCTAGGGAGGGGGAGGGGGGGCGCTTCGGCGGCGGCACCAACTGCTGAAGCGGAGGCGGCGGCGCGGCCTGCCCCGGTGTCGGCTGGCTTCCCCACAGCCTCGAGAGGGCGGGCGGCTGAGGAGAAGCGAGGCGAGGCTCCAGCGCGGGCTTCCTGCTACGACGGGGCGGGGATTTCCTGAGGCGCCTCGGAGTTTTCGCCTTGCTTCTCATCCGCCCGCCCTCTCCGCGAGGGTCTGGAGCTTCTCCTCCTTCACCACTCCCCCGCGCGCTCTCAGGCGGAGGTGGGATGCGGGGGCCCCGCCCCCTGCCCGCCTCGCGCTGCCGCCCGGTCACCGGGGATGGGGGGGGAGGTGTGTGTGTGTGGGGGAGGGAGAGAGAGAGGCGAGCTAGGTGGGGAGGTGGGTGTGAGAGAGAGAGAGGTGTGGGGGGGGAGGGAGGGAGGGAGAGAGAGAGGCGAGCTGTGGGGGAGGTGTGTGTGGGGGAGATGGGGGGAGGGGGAGGGAGGGAGAGGCGAACTGTGGGGGAGATGGGTGGGGGGGAGGGAGAGGGGGGCAAACTGTTTGTGGAGGTGTGGGAAGTGGTGGGTGGGTGGGGGTTTAGGGGGTTTGACCGCGTGTGCCCATAACGGAGGAGCCCGGAGGCGGAGGAGGCGTCACCGCGCTGTCGCTCTCCCTTCGCCCAAGCTGAGCCCTGGTGGACCGAGCAGCCCGCGGGACGCGCGGCTCCCTCGGACAGCTCGAGGGGAAGGAGGGCAGCGGGGTTTAAAAGGAAAAGGAGGGTGGCCGCCGCTCCCCCCATATAATTTCTAGAGCCCGTTATCTAAACGGGCTTAATTTACTAAAGAACAAACTTCTTCAGAAACACTGAATATAATAAAGTGCCTGTGTCTGTGCGTACCCTCCGTGTGTCAGTGCGCCCCACTGACACAGGGATTGGATAGTACAGACCAATAGGCGATGGTGGTTACGCCTCTACCTCCACACACACACACCCGCCAGCCTCAGACAGAAGGCAGGCGGCGGAGGAGGAGGCCGTGCGCGCTTGAGGGGCGGGTCGGAGCGAGGCAGTTGGCGCTTCTCTCTGCCGCCTCAGCTCTTCCTCCGCCAGTCGCAGCTGCAGAACAGGGGCAGCACCAGGGTTCCCAAGACGGGGAAGGAGAGGGAGGGAAGCCCGGCCGCCCCGCTGGGCTCCGCCGCCTCTCACCAGGAGCTCTTTACCTGCCCCAGGAGCGGAGGCCTTTCCCGCCGCCACGGGCCCGCCCAGGATCCTCCGCCGCCTCCAACTCCTCCTCGCGCGCCACCACGCCCGGACGATCCCCCGCCGCGGCCTTCCCTCCCCCAGGAGGCCGTGGCCGAGAAGCTGGGAGACAAGGAGGCCCCCCGTCCGGCCCGCGCCCTTCCCTGCGCGATGGCCAGCCGGCGGGGGTCCGAGGTGAGGCGGCCTCCGCTTCTTCTCCCCGCACCTGGGCAGGTCCTTGACGAGGGCCTGCAGCTTGGAGAGGAGCTGGTAGTGGCGCTCTTGCTGACGGGCCAGCCGGTCGCCCCCGCCGAAGCCTCCACTCCCCCGGCTCCTGCTGTTCCGGCTAGCGCCCATTTTTTAAACGGGCTTAATATACTAGTAATAATAATAATAACATAACATATAATATTTTATATTATATTGGCCTAGTTTGGCCCTTCAGCTATATAGACCAGACTGTATAGACCAGGCATAGCCCAACTTAGGCCTCCAGCTGTTTTGGGACTACAACTCCCATGATCACTTGCTAACAGGACCAGTGCTCAGGGATGATGGGGGGCTTTTTTAATACCCAGTCGAACTCCAGTGCTCCTTTTTAAACATACAGGGGGCTTTTAAAATACCCATTCAAACTCCAGGGCTCCTTTTTAAACATACAGGGGGCTTTTTTAATACCCATTCGAAGTCCAGGGCTCCTTTAGGAATATAAAGGTAAAGGGACCCCTGACCATTAGGTCCAGATGCGGACAAATCTGGGGTTGCGGCACTCATCTCGCTTTACTGGCCGAGGGAGCCGCCGTTTGTCCGCAGACACCTTCTGGGTCATGTGGCCAGCATGACTAAGCCGCTTCTGGCGAATCAGAGCAGCGCACGGAAATGCCATTTACTTTCCCGCCAGAGCGGGTACCTATTGATCTACTTGTACTTTTGATGTGCTTTGGAACCGCTAGGTTGGCAGGAGCAGGGACTGAGCAACGGGAGCTCACCCCATCGCAGGGATTCGAACCAACCGCCGACCTTCCGATCGGCAAGTAGGGCCTAGGCTCTGTGGTTTAACCCACAGCGCCACCTGCGTCCCTTTAGGAATATAGGACCCTTTAGGACCAACACAAACCCCAGGCCTGCCGGAATCAACCACTTTCTAAGCACCCATTCTAACACACATTTGAACTCCAGGGCTCCTTTCTTAATACAGACCAACACAAACCCCGGACCTGTCGGAATTGACCTCTAACATTCTTAATACACATTTGAATACACATATTTGAGCTCCAGGGCTCCTTTCTTAACATACAGGGGGCTTTTTAAATACCCATTCTAAGTCCAGGGCGCCTTTAGGAATATAGACCAACACAAGCCCCACTGTCAGAATCGATCTCTAACTTTTTAAACACCCATTCAAACTCCAGGGCTCCTTTTTCAACATACAGGGGGCTTTTTTAATACCCATTCAAACTCCAGGGCTCCTTTTGGAATATAGACAAACACAAACCCCAGGCCTGTCAGAAATGATCTCTTAACTTTTTAAGCACCCATTCTAAGCACCCATTTTAAGCACCCATTCTAACACGCATTTGAACTCCGCGGTTCCTCTTTAAACATACAGGGGGCTATTTTAATAACCATTCAAACTCCAGGGCTCCTTTAGGAATATAGACCAACACAAGCCCCAGGGCTGTCAGAATCGATCTCTAACTTTTTAAACACCCATTCAAACTCCAGGGCTCCTTTTTCAACATACAGGGGGCTTTTTTAATACCCATTCAAACTCCAGGGCTCCTTTTGGAATATAGACAAACACAAACCCCAGGCCTGTCAGAAATGATCTCTTAACTTTTAAGCACCCATTCTAACACGCATTTGAACTCCGCGGTTCCTCTTTAAACATACAGGGGGCTATTTTAATAACCATTCAAACTCCAGGGCTCCTTTTGGAATATAGACCAACACAAGCCCCAGGGCTGTCGGAATCAACCTCTTAACTTTTCAAATATATTTTTATCTGTTTCACCTTTAATATATTGTTATATATTTCACATTTCAATCTATTTCACATTTCATACATTTTTATCTCTATCACCTTTTTTATCTATTTCACATTTTATATATTTTTATATATTTTAATATATATTTTATATTTTAATATATATTTCAAATTTCAACATTTCAACTTTCGGGGGCCCCCGACAGCTGCTGCAGAGGCCTCCCACCCACCCGTGGCCTCGTTGTAGTAGACGTTGATCCTCTCCAGCTGCAGGTCGCTGTCGCCATGGTACGTGCCCGTGGGGTCGATGCCGTGCTCGTCCGAGATCACCTCCCAGAACTGGGGAAGACACAAAAATAAAAAGGGGCTGAGGTGCGTTTCTTTTTTTTCCCGCCCTTCCTCTATTTCCCCCTATTATTATTATTATTATTAAACCTTGGCGCCGATTTGGTTGCCGCACTGGCCAGCCTGCAAATGCACAATTTCCCTCATGACGGCGGTTGCTTTTCGCGGCAACGAGCAACGGATAAAATGCCACTAGATCGACGCGCGCGGGACGCTTACTGCGTCCCGGCAACGGGCGCCGCCTTATATAGGGGCCGCAGCACGGGCGCTGATTGGGCAGCCGGCGCGGCGCGCGCGGGAGGCGCTGATTTGGCTAGCCGGACGGAGAAAGCGATTGGACGAGGGCATTCTCGCGCGGGGACGCCCATCGCCCCGCCTCCACGACGCGGTCATTGGAAGCCCGGCGCGCGCGAAGACGCCCATTGGCCGAGGGTCGTTTCCTCAAGGCGCCGGCCGTTGGTCGGCCGTTTCCTAGTCCCCATTGGTTCCAGCCAGCCCAATACGGCGTCTTATTGGCCACCCGTTGGAGGAGGTTCGTTTTTTCAGGTCGCCGCCTATTGGTCCTCTTCTTTTTCCATCACGACGCCCTCTGCGTCAGCCGATTCCCATTGGTTTTTACTGAGTCCGCCCACCTGCGCACAAGATGCCCATTGGACGAGACCAACGCCGCTGCTTTGCGCTTGCATTTTAGCGCGCTTCCCTCTCTCTCATTTGTCCGACGCCTGACTCTCACCGCCCTCCATTGGTCGCTACTTTTCGCTCCCTTAACTCCGTACGCGGGAGTTTTATTCCCACCCCTTAGTAACAACAGCGAATGGCTGGTCGGAAGGACAGAGAGGAAGCCCATGATTGGTTACTTCGTGCACACCGCGCGATGTTAACGGCAGCTGCGCAGGAGCACACGTGCGCCTTTCTCCGTTACATAACGTCGCGTGGGTCGCCCTAGCGACCGCGTCCTTGGCAACGCATCGGGCTCCTAGCAACCAGGTGCAGCCTATCAACTTTTCCCTCACACAGCCAAGCCTAGGATAAATTAGTAGCCCATTGAAAGCACTATGAAATACATAAAAAATTAAATAAAAAAGTAATAAAAATTTAATAAAATAGGTCTGTTTGGACGTATCAGATCACCATAGCAATGGCGTCCTTGGCAATGCTTTTAGCTTCCTAGTAACCAGGTGCGGCCTACCCATTTTCCCCTCACAGTGAACACTGAGACCAATATGTGGCCCTTGAAATAAACCATTAAATAAAATAGGCCTGCTTGAGATAAATTAGTGGCCCATTTAAAGCACAAATAAAATAAACTACACTTTTTCCCTCACAGAACGAAGCCTGAGATAAAGTAATAGTCCATTTTAAAACAAAAATAAATGAATAAAATTAAATAGTTTAATAAATTAGCAGCCAATATTAGCCATAAAATAGCGGAACGGTTCTAGTTTCCCAATACTGCCACTATATCTGTAATTTAATAATATTTGGCCGACATTTTAATGGAATCTATTTGTTTCCTGTTGCTAACTTTTAATTTTAGCTTGTAAACCGCCCTTTTTAAGACAGATATATTAATAAAATAGGAATAAAGCGGCAAAGGCTGTTAAGTAAACGCACCTTTAAATCTTAAATTAGGGTGTATTTCGATTACGACGACACTTGCAGACCTACCGGTATATATCGAAGAAAAACCTCTAGGGAATTATTCTAAAATATTCTTTAAAATTCCTTCATTCTTTTAAGATTTATATTTAAGGAAATATATTTTGAATTATATATACAGGATTATATTCATGACTGTATGAATGTATGTATGTATTAAAATAAAATGTATTTAAGATTATATTTCAGAAAATATACTGTCCCTCTCTCTCGGATTATATTTAAGAAGATATATATTTTTAATATAATCCGAGAGAGATTGTGTGTATATTTTCTGAAACATTTTATTTATTTAATAAATAATATTTAATAAATGTATATTTATCCTATATAATAATTCCCTAATGTCCCTGCGTCCGTGTCTGTGTGTCAGTGGAAATTTTAACTGCGCATGTCCCAGGCGGACGGACGCAGGGTTTTGGACGACGGGAGAGGGGGGCGTGTCCGAGAGGCAGCGGCGGCGCACACGCGTCTCATTTGGGGCAACGCCGCTGCCTCGCACGGAGCTCGCGCCGCTCTCCTCTCTGAGCGATCCGCCGAGGGAGCGCCGGCTCCTGAGGCTGCCCGTCCGTGCTGCTTTCAAAGCAGCACGGACAGGTAGCTCCAGGAGCCGCCGCTCCCTCAGCGGCAGCGGCGCACCCGCAATGCCTGTTGCTTGGAAGGGGATCGTGGCGGATTCGGTCGGCTCCCCCCGCAGCTCGCCTTTCCCGCTTCCCCCTTCGGGCTGCGGGGCTCCGGAGGGCAGCTACGGCCAGCGGCGGAAGGTGAGCCGGATCCCAGCCCTCCACCCCCTGGGTTAGAAGCGGGAGGAAGGCGAGCGCGGGAAGCGGGGCGGGAGAGCTCAGCCATGGCTCCTCCGGCGAGAAGGGCGAAGCGGGAGCGAGATCCGGAGACCCGTGCGGAGGAGGAGGAGGAGCGGAGTTGCAGGGAGAAATGGTGTGCTGCAATTTTGCCTGCATCGTGGAAAGTTCTCTCTGGTTTCATTCCCCCCTTCCCTTCCCATGCAAAATAATATATATATATATCCTATATAATAAAGAGCCTCTGTCCGTACGTACCATTTTCCGTGTGTCACAGGAATTCGCAACTGCGCGTGCGTTCCAGTGACACACGTATTGGACGACGGGAGAGGGGGGGCGTGTCCGAGAGGCAGCGACGGCGCACGCGCGTCGTCATTTGGCTCAGTGCCGCTGCCTCGCACGGAGCTGAGCGCGCTGCCGGGGAGCCCCTGTCCGCCTGCGCTCACCCGCTGCTGCCGCCGCCTCCGAGGCTACCCCCGCTCGGCAGGCTCTGGCTGCGGCTCCGGTGGGATGCGCGGCGCCCCGGCTCGACAAAAACAAACAAAAGGCGAAAAAGTGGCCGCCCGGCAAAAAAAAAAGTGCAGAAAACCCCCCGAAAAGAAGCGACTGCAGAGCCGCCCGCTTCCAGCCATGGCGAGCGGGAGGGAAACTGCCGCCACGGCGAGCGGAAAAGGCAAAAGCGGCTGAAGCAGTGTGTGAGAGAGAGAGAGGTGTGTGTGTGTGTGTGTGGAGGTGGGGGGGGAGGTGGCTGCCGCTGACGCGCGCTCGCTCTCCCTCTGCCTCCTCCTCCTCCGGCTTCCCTCTCTCGCTCTGTCCAAGGGAGGGGAGGAGGGGGGAGAAAAATGGCGCTGGGGGTGGTCTAGGAGTGCAAGGGGTGGGTGGCTTGGGGGTGCAGGTCTAGGGGTGCAAGGGGTGGGTTGGGAGTTGGGTGGGTGGGGGCGCCGGCGGCTCCTGCTGCCTTGCCGCTGCGGCTCCTGAGAGAGCTTTCTAGCGCCTGTTTTGCTTAACAGGCTTAATTTACTAGTATATATATAAAGAGAGAAGGCAAGCGCGCACTGTATGCATGCTTACTCAGAAGTAAGCCCCATTGTGTGCAGCGGGGCTTACCCTCCAGGCAAAAGTGTGCGGTTAAGATTGCAGCCTGGCAGAAGCCTGGTTACACCTCTTCCGCTTCAGCGTCCGTGCGGGAGAGAGAGGCACAGGGATTGCAAATTTAAAATGGGCTTGCAAATTTGGTCGCAAAGGTCTTTTCAAAACCAAAAGCCTGGGGGTAATAATAAAATAATAGCTGGGTTTTCAGAAGGGGCGGGAAAGGGGGGGTGTGGTGGCCCCGCCACTCCCCGGCTCCCAGGTAAGTCGGTCGGCTGCATTGCCCAAGGTGCATGGTAAGACTTGCATCCGACAGCCCACTTTATTTTGCCTCCCAGGCACGACGCAGAATCCTGTGCTGTACTCAGCTGAAGCCTGGTCCCACCCCCCCACCCCGCCGCGGAGGGTCTCTACCGGAGCAAGGAGCCGGAGTGCCCGTCCGCGTCTGCCTGAGGAAGATCCCCTGCGCGAGTGAAGGAGAGCGGAACGACGCGCCAGGTGAGCGGCTTAAAGAGACACCACGCGTGCGCTCCCCGTCTCCCTCGCTCACGCATTTTGCGCTCCCCCTTCTCACACACACTGCCTCGAGCACTCCCAGAGAGAGATTGTGAGGGATTAATGTCTGTAAGTGTGACAGAAAGAGTGTGTGTGTGTGTGTGTGTGTGTGTGTGTGTGTGTGTCAGAGTATGTCTCAGAGGGAGAGAAGGAGTGAACTGTTTGTGGAGGTGTGGGTGGGTGGGTGGGGGTTTGACCGCGTGTTAACATGTTTCAACACATATCTAGCCCCCGTTATTTCAACGGGCTTAATTTACTAGTATATATATAAATATATATGTGATTATATTTAAGGAAATATATTTAGAATAAGCTGAGCGAAAATCACTGGAGACAAAAGACCTGGGACTATTTTTAATACATATATTAAAAGGGATGGATGGGGAACAAGAATTAAATTGTTGCTGTTGTTGTGGTTGCTATTTATTGAATTTACTAGTGAATTGAAGCCCGTTGAGATAACGGGCGCTAGCCCGGCAGCACACGCGCGCGCCTTGCGGGGCGGGGGGCACAGCCGCGGCTGCTCTCCTGCCGCCGCGGAGGGGAGGAGGCTGAGCGCGGGGAAACCGGGGAGCCCCCCAACCCCGGACGCCCCCTCAGAGGCCGGCACCGCCGCGCGCGCCCAGCTCCCTCGGCGGCTCCGCCGAGCAGAAGAGCCAGGCAGGAGGGAGGGCGGGCGGGGGCGCTTCGCGGGCGGGGGCGCTTCTCGGGCCCGCGACGTCCCACTCCGCCTCCTTCCCGGCGCGCGCTCGGCCTGCACTGGCCGGCCAAGGAGTTGGTTGTGCCGCGCGCGCGCCTTCCAAGCTGGGAGCCACCTCTCCTTCCCCTCGCTCGCCGGCCGCGCTCCCCTCTGTTCCCGGGAAGTCGGAGGACGGGCTCCTTCTCGGAGGAGGGGCCGGGGAGGAGGAGGAGGGAGCAGCCAAGAGGAGAAGAGGAGGGAGGTTCCCTGTTAGCAACAACGCCGGCGAAGCCTCCCCCCCCTCCTCAGCCAGCGCCGCCTTCCCACGTGATGAGCCGGGAAAGGCCCAGCAGCGAACGGCAGCGACAGCAGCAGCGCCCCGGCAGCCGGCCAGCCTGCCTAGGAAGCAGCCCAGCGGCCGCCTTCTCCCCGCCAGCGCGCGATGCTCCCGCCCAGAGAGGGGCCGCTGAGGAGCGAAAGGAAGAGGAGCCACAGGCAGGCAGGCAGGCAGGCGGAACGGGCGGGTGGCCAGCTAGTAAATTAAGCCTGTTAAGCAAAACAGGCGCTAGAAAGCTCTCTCAGGAGCCGCAGCGGCAAGGCAGCAGGAGCCGCCGGCACCCCCACGCACCCAACTCCCAATGCGCGCACCTCCCGGCAACACCACCAGGCACACGGAGTCCGGGGGCTATGGGGGCTGGGGCGGGCTTGGTGCGGCGGTTGAGCCGCCTCCTCCTCCTTTCCGCAGGCCGGGCGGAGGGGCTGGTCTGGGGTGTGCGCCCTTTCGGCGCCGCCGCCCGCCCGCTCGCTCACCTCCTCGATGGCGGCCACGGTCTAGTCCGGCATGGCGAGGAAAAGGGAGGGAAGGAAGGAAAAGAAGGAAGGAAGGCAGGGAAAGAGAGAGGAGAGAGGCGCGAACCTCCAAAGCTCTCTGCTTCATTCACCTCATAAAGTAGCGGAGAGCTGAGGCTCGCGAAGCGCAAGCGCTTCGCTCGCGCTGCTGTTGAATAGAGGTGCGGCTAACGTCTCTGCGCTCCAACCAATCAGCCTCCTCCTCCTCTCTGCGTCCAATCCCTGCGTCCGTGTGGGGGACATGCGCAGTGGCAAAAAACCACTGACACACGGACGCACGCAGGGACATAGGACTTTATTATATAGGATATACTACTAGTAAATTAAGCCCGTTGAAAAACGGGCGGGGGCTAGAAGATAATGCCGGCGCTCCCTGGGCGGATCGGTCAGTCACCGCGGGAGCAGTCACAGCTGCTGCTCCCGCGGTGTCTGAGCGATCTGCCCAGGGAGCGCGGGCTCCCGCCGAGAGAGTGGCGGCTCCTGGAGCTGCCTGTCCGTGCTGCTTGAAAGCAGCACGGACGGGCAGCCTCAGGAGCCGGCGCTCCCTCGGCGGATCGCTCAGAGAGGAGAGACGCGCGGTGCGCCGCCGCTGCCTCTCGGACACGCCCCCCTCTCCCGTCGTCCAATCCGTGTGTCACTGGAACGCACGCGCACTTGCGAATTCCTGTGACACACGGAAAGTGGTACGTACGGACACAGGCTCTTTATTATATAGGATTTGAATTTATATATTATTGTTATCGTTATTTATTGAATTTATATACTATTTGAATTGATATATTATTATTATTATTATTGTTTAAAAAACCAATACCCGCCCCTGGTATCATCATCATCATCATCATCATCATCAAGACATGAGACAAACGTGACAAAAGTGGAACTTTATTCGGAGTGCCAGGCCGTTCCCCAAGCGGTGCCCTCCAGGCCATGTCGAAAAATAAGTCCGTCTCCATATCCGCCCTCTCATTCCACTTCCTCGTAAATGTGATTTTCCCGCCTGTAAAATGGGTGCAAGCGGAACAATAGCTGGGATTCAGATCACCCAGGGTCCCCTTCCCTGTCAATCATTCTGGGATTCAGTGGGGTTGGGCTATAAAATTAATTTCAAATTTGATTTCAAACTCGAAACCTTTTTTTCACGAACCCGCGGATTCGATGAGGGCGACCGACTCACCCAGAAACTGGTGTCTCGGCAATTGGGGAAGCTTCGCCTCTGGGAAAGGAAAGAAGGAAGGAAGGAAGGAAGGAAGGAAGGGGGGGGAGAAAGGGGGAGGGAGGGAGGGAGAAAAGAAGGAAGGACAAAGCAGCACCGGAGCATCAGATGGGATTCACAGGACGGCCGAGCCACAGCGTCAGAAAAGGACCCCAGGATCATCTAGGCCACCCCCGAGCTGGGCCCGAAACCCACGCCGCCCAATCCCCTTCCCAGCAACCTTTTTGGGGCGGTCCAGCACCATCTCAGGGTGTTCCCCACCTTGGAAACGCCCATTGTGGGCGAGTTTTCCGTGGGGGGCCTGACCCCGGAAAACTTTCCCTTTCAAACACCCCCCCGGTTTTTCCCCGCGCCGGTATTGGCCGCACGTACGATCTCTCCGGCTTTGTCCCTTCCGGGCTGGCGTAGATTTCGTCCTCGGCGCCGGGGCGGTTCTTTCCGCCGGGATCTGGCCGGTCCCAGAATACGTCTTCTCCGGAGCGGGACTGGAAGAAGAAAGTATGAAGTCCTATCTCTATATATCTGTCTCATTAATCTACAGATATTGAGAATAGATACTCGATAATAGATATATAGAAAGGTGAATGACAGGTTTGTGTCTATAATTCAGATTCAAATATATATATATATTGGTTTATTTCATTGACAATAAAGGTATTATTATTATTATTATTTGCATAGAGATAGATACACAGATATACATAAATATATCCCTAGAGATAGATACACAGATATATTTAAATATATCCATAGAGATAGATACACAGATATATACAGTATAAATATATCTTTCATTGTATACAGGTTGTACATTGACAATAAAGGTAGTATTATTATTATTTGCATAGATACACAGATATATTAATATATCCATAGAAACAGATACACACATATATCTTTCATTGTATCTAGGTTGTACATTGACAATAAAGGCATTATTATTATTACTAGTGAACGTTCAGCCGTTAAATTAACGGGCGCTAGAA